>VYXH01012568.1:64046-75378 GCA_013397275.1 Burhinus bistriatus | reverse complement strand
ATGGGTTGAAGTGACGGGGCCAGGGTGATGTGTTGGATGGGCTGGGATTACGGAGCCGGGGCAATGGATTGGGATGATGAGTTGGCATGATGGAGCCATGGTAAAGGGTTGGGGCCGGGGAAGTGGGTTGGGGTGATGAATTGGGTTAATGGGTTGGAGTGATGGGGCCCAGGTGATGGTTTGGGTGGAGCCGGGGCAATGGCTTGGGGTGATGGAGACAGGGCAATGGACATGGGAGCAATGGGGTTGGGGAGATGGGTTGGAGTAATTGGTTGAGGTGGTGGATCTGATGCAACACTACATGCAGGCAAGTCTGTGCCAGGGTGAGGAGGTGCCCGAGCCACATTCTGGAGTTGCAGCCGGTGAAAGGGAAAGACAGAGCAGGGTGAGCTGAGTGCAGAGCAGGGGCAGCCCCACGTCTGGGACCTGCAGGGACAGGAGTTATTTGCAGGCACCTCCTGCACCCATCCTGTGACCGCCCTCCCCATGGGTCCCTCCAGCCACCGGCCCGGGACCCAGCCAGCCTGGCACTTGGTCTGTCAGCTTTTACGCTGCCGGCGTTTGCAGCACCCTCATTCCCAAGGTGCCGCCACAGCACTCTCCAGTTGCACCCACCGCGTCTCCGGGATTCCCGTCACATCCCCCAGCCCCAGAGCTAATGACTCATCCCCAGCACGGCCATTTGTTTGTGCTGGTTTCAGACAGACTAATGTTTTTAATGGCACATAATCATTTTTCAGAAGTCATTTGATGCTACTAATCATCGCTGTGATACGCCACGACGGGATGTGTAATGACATGCTGAACAGGGAAAATGGCACTCGGATACTTGGTTCTTCCCGGCGTAATCTATATTTTACCACATATCTCTGCCTAATGATACTTATAGCTGTTAATAAATGACTACTTATGCACTTTATTTTTTTTTTTCTTCAGTGGGCAATAAAATAATTTTGGATTAAAATATAGGAATGGAAAAGGGAAGTGGTGGCTCAAGCAGTTCCCCGGCCGTTGGAAGGGAGTGCGCGGGAAGCGAGTGGTGCCGGGGCTCGTGTGGTGGCAAGTTCTTAGAAGACAGTTTTCCCTGCTCGTAACTTTTTAGCCTCTTGGTTAAATTAACAAGTGTTTAAAAAAAAAAAGTTTAAATAAAACATTTTAAAATGAAATTTTATTGCTGCAGTAAAAGGATCCTCCTGGCCCAGTGCCCAACGTCTTCAGGATGAATTAGCGTGCAGTTCCTCATGCTCTAACTCATTTTATCACTTAATTAAAGGGATGCTGGCAATTTTTTTTAAAAAATATGCTTTTTCTTAAACAACACTTTTCCTTCCTTGGGCTGCTAAAAGCCAGTGATCACAGAAAAGGAATGAACTTGGAGCACCGAACCTACCCTTTGCACCAGGAGCTCGCTTCCCTGGCTGCTCTTTGAAGCCTGCCAGATGCCACCATGGAGGGAAGAGCCCAGGTTCAAGGAGGGTCCAGCAGCTTGGAGCTGTGGAGGAAGAGGAGGAGGATGGGGATAGAGGAGTGTGGCCCACTGGCACCCCTCCGTGGGCCCTGGGGTGCAGGGCTGTGGGGTGCAGCACCCTGCTTTCCCCCCCGGGTGCCGGATGCTGCAGAGCGAGCGTGGCTCCTTCCTCCCCCTCAGCACCAGGTCGCACGTCTCTGCCCAGACTTGTGAGGAAGAAAAATTGCTTTTGCGTACATTTTTAATCTGTGTGTAATTACCCGCTGGGCTCCTTGGGAGAATGCTAACCAGCGGCGCAGCCTCCCTGCCGGGCAGCCCGGCGCCTGCAGCCCTCTGGCACGGCTCATGGGCATGGCATACCATGACGGCTGTGCCGAGCAGGGACAACCTGCCCGTCACCTCTGAACAGCAGCGGGTTTCCAGGCATGGCTCCGCTGACGTCCAAAATCACAGCACCTCCCATCCCACCCCATCCCACCCCACCCCACCCCATCCCATCCCTCACCTCTCCACCCCGGCTCCTCCGGCAGCAAAGCAGCCGTGCCGCTCTCCTCTCGCCTGGTGTACGTCCCTCGTGTGCCTGCCCGGGGATTTGGGGACTCCTCTCTCGATGGCCGTGTCCATCCCTGACACCCACCTCCAGCAGCCCCGTGGTCCCGGCCGGTGACTCTTTTCCTTTCTGAAGGAATATCCCTGCCGGTGCTGCTGCCCCTTCCTTTTGTCCATTGCCTTATTACCGGCTGCTTTTCCGCACAATCCCACTTAACGCGGGAACTGGGGTTTGCAAAGCTCTTGTACACAAAGACTTCTAACGTCCCGTGAAAGTAAATGGAGGACGAGACCTAGAAAAAGCCGCCAATTACTTAAAGAATATAGACACGGCAACACCATTAATGTAATGGCGAGGAACAGTTCCAGGGCCGCTCGCGCCGCGCCGCTCAATACCGCAATTAATGTTGCAGAGTTGACTCGAGCTCCAGCCCCCGCTCGCCGAGCGCCAGCCGGGTGCGAGCCATTAACCTTCCCGCGGTCAGCGTGCTCCGGTTCTCACGGTCGCCCTAATTAGTCTCCAAGGTAAAGCAACAACAGCCACTTGCCGAGGACGATGCGCCGGCACCGCCGTGGGAATGGAGCTGCTGGGAAGCGGGTGTGCGGCAGGGAGGGGAGCAGGCGGGGAAGTGTGGCTGTGCAGGCGTGTGCACGCGTGTGCATGCGTGTGCATGCGTGTGCACAGCCAGAGAGCAACGTGCAAAGTGTAAAACGAGGAGGGCGGTGGCTGCCATCCCCAGAGAGGTGACCCCGGTGCTCCGGCACAGCGTCGGTGGCAGCTCGGGGCTGGTGGTGTGCGGGGCTCGGTGGGGGGGACCCCACCAGGCTGCAGCCCCCGGCTGAACCTCCATGCCCGACCCTTTGCCGAACGGCATCACGTCGCCTCGGATGGGGAACAGTGTCGTGTTTGCATTGCGCGGCGCTGAGTAGATAAAAGTGCTAATAAGACAGAGCACTAATTAATTGCAGCACCGGCTGACAGAAGAGCCCTCAGCCGAGTGCCGGCTGTCACGCCGAACGGCAGCCGCGGCGCTGCCAGGTCATTAGGAGTTTGTGTGCGAGTTCGCAAATGAACCCGGGGGCTGAGGTTTGCAAAGCCAAATCCCTCTGCCCCTGAAGCGGCCGTGGCTGCGCGGCTGCCCTGGCTCCGTACCGCGCACCCCTCGCCTCTGCCACAGCCGGGAGCCGGCGCGGGGACATGCCAGCCCCGGTGCCAGCCCAGCTGGGACACCCTGCTCGGGCAGGCGGCCAGGGAGCCGCGGTGCAATGGTACCTCTGGGGCTGTAAATGTTATAACGTGACACTTCTTTTCTTCTTTTATTTTTTCCCTCCTCCAAAGCAGCAAATCAATTTGATGGTGGCAGGAGCGAAGCCCTTTACAGCTTGTGCGATTTGCGCGGAGCCACCCAGTCCCCTCTATCCATCATCCCTAATTAATTAGAATGTAATTACTTATGGATTCTTCTTCCATTATTCACAGCCCCCGGTGCCCAGGATAAGGATTCCCTGTCCCTCCGGTGCTTTCTCTCCTGGAGCAGGACGCTCAGGAGAGCTTCCAGGCAAAGCCTGGCTTTGGGGCGCATCCATCCCGGTGAGCCCGGCTCTCTGCCGGCACGGCCAGCGGCGAAGTCTGCAGCTTGGCAAACGGGGCGGCAAATCCCCCAGCTCTGGCTGTAACCGCTGCCCAAGCACCAGCCCTGCCAAGGGGCACGAAATTAGCCGAGACTTCAAAGCGTGGTGAAAAACGGCAAGTTCAGGAGGTCAGGGAGAGCGAGGCGGTGGGGAGGGTGCGGGATGGGCATGCGGGAGGGTCTGGGACTGCGAGGGCACCTGGCCGGGCACCTTGGGTGCCTCTGCCGGACACGGTCCATCTCGGTCCATCGGCAGAGACGGCGGCAGGGCGAGGGGATGAGCTGCCGGAGCCCCCCGGACCACGCACCGACCCAGGCAGGCAGAGCTCGCCCTCCTGCCCCAGGGCTTCACCCTGGCTCCGCTCCCTGCCTCCGCCGTCAGAGCTCCCTGGGAGGTTTTTTTCCCTTATATAAAGAAAAAGGACAACGTGCTCGTGTTTCTCTCTCCCGGTCATTCGGGCTTGAATTATTTCATCAATCACGGAGCAGCACCGGAGCTGGCAGGAGCCAGGCAGGCTGCAAGGGGGAGGTGAGGAAACCCGCCTTGCTCTGCTGGCGCGGGAGGGATGGATCCAGCCCCAGCATCCCGCTCATACGGGACTGCGCCCGGCAAACCTCCCGAAAACCTTGCGAGGGCCTGAGCATCCCAGCCCAGATCCGCGGTGGACCCAAGATGGGGCTGCAGTGCCGCATCCCTGCCTCCCAGTGGTGTTGCCAGGTCCTCTCCCAAAACACGCGGCTGTCACCCAGGATGGCACCCATCACCCGTCTGCTGCGTCACGTAGGAAATGTCCTCGCCGTTTGGTAAATACCCGCTTTTAACCAGCTTGTTTCTTTCCCCTTCTTCCTCCGGCAGAGGCAATTTGGCAATGCAAATGTTGTCGCTGGTAATCACCTGCACATCCCCTAAGCCCCCAGACGAAGCCAACCCCAGCCAAAGCCCCGGCGGCGTGGGAGCATGCCAGGATTGCTCCCGGAGCCCGGGCGATGCGCTGAACGTGCTGGCAGCTGGCAGAGCCCCGCTGCCCTTCGGCTGTGAGCTAATGAATATCCCAGCGGATCGAGGGGAAATATGGCTTTTCTGCCGTCGCGGTGCCCGGCTCGGCGGAGCGCCGTGGAGTGGTGCTGAATCGCATCCAGCGGCCTCGCCATCTGCTCCGTGCTGGAAACATGTGGGGACAAAGCGAGTGTCACTTGTGCTAATGCTGGAAGACGGTGGCGACTGGTTTAATGTCCTTTGAAGAGCTGGCGCGCAGCAGCCGGCTTCGCAGCCCTGCTTTCCTCTTTCCCACCCCAAAAAGCGGGTGCTGCTGCCCCGGCGTGTCGCTGCAGCCCTGTGCTGGGGCACCCCCCTCCTTTCCCTGTGGCCCATGGGGACCTGCCACCGTCCCCACCGGCCGGCAGCGTGGTGGGACAGGCTTTGGTGGCACCATCAGGCTTTGGTGGCACCATCAGGCTTTGTTTGAAAACATCTTTCCTACTGTTAAAAGTTTAGACACAGAATCTTTTCAGCTCTGGTGTGTCTTTTTGTGCCATTATTTTTTTTTGACGACTGCAGCAGTATGGTGATTACCCAGCAGGTTCCCCCTCCCCCGGGAAGGCAGCGGGAGGGAGGCAGCAGGAGGGGGTCCCCAAGCCACCGTGGGGATGGAGACAGGGACAGGGACCTGCACAGGGACCCCTCATTTCCCCTCGGCGCTCCGGCACGTAGGACCCCATCTGCGGCCGGCGATGCAAAGGTTGGGGGGCGGCAGCAACTCCAGTGAAGAGCACTAATAAATCACGGTGACACGATTACACGGGGCCACGCCACGTCGCAGCAGTCACCTAATTAAAAACTGGACTAAAACAAGGCAAGAAAATAACTTAATTTGGGTGTTATTTGCCTTGCTAATGTGGTGGCAGTTTTCTGCTTAGGGTGAGTGTTTATAAAATCTTAATTAGGTTTCACGTTAGAACGGGGCCGGGTACAAGGCTCTGCCTTAATGGCCTTGTATGCCGGGGACGCTGCGGCTCCACACGTGCCCTGTGGCCGCAGAGGGGTGGCTGATGGCTTCTCCAGACAGCGGGTTTTTTCCTGCTTTCTTCTTCTTGTTTTTTTCTTCTTTTCTATTTAATCAAAACTTCGACTTGGACCCAAAGCAGCTATTTATAAAGCTGTTGGGGATCTGGCACTTCACTCTCCGGTCTCCAGTGAACGGGCTGCTAGCGGCTCTCGCGGAAGGGGCAGGTGGGGCTGGCGCAGGGCTTGGGGATGTCACAGCACAGAGTTTTGGGATGTCATGGCACAGGGCTTGGGGACATTGCGGCACAGAGCTTGGGGACATTGCGGCACAGGGCTTGGGGACATCATGGTGCAGGGCTTGGGGATGTCCTGGCACAGAGCTTGGGGACATTCCAGGGCAGGGCTTGGGGTTGTCACAGCACAGAGCTTTGGGATGTCATGGCACAGGGCTTGGGGACATTGCGGCACAGGACTTGGGGACATCATGGTGCAGGGCTTGGGGATGTCCTGGCACAGAGCTTGGGGACATTCCAGGGCAGGGCTTGGGGTTGTCACAGCACAGAGCTTTGGGATGTCATGGCACAGGGCTTGGGGACATTGCAGCACAGGGCTTGGGGACATTGCGGCACAGGACTTGGGGACATCATGGTGCAGGGCTTGGTGATGTCCTGGCACAGAGCTTGGGGACAGCACAGCGCAGGGCTTGGGGATGTCACAGCACAGAGCTTTGGGATGTCATGGCACAGGGCTTGGGGACATCACGGTGCAGGGCTTCGGGACGTGGTGGCACAGGGCTTGGGGACTTCACATCCCGGGAAAGGCTTCAGTAAATGGCTCTGCCATGGTGGGTGGGGGGTTCCTCTCCCGCCGCCCAGCCCCGTGGCACCGTGGCCCCATGGCATGGCCCTCGCCCGTGCACGCTGTGGGGCCACGGACCCCTGCCAGGGCCAGGAGGGGGGTCCTGACCCTCACCCCCCCCGAAACACCCTGCGTAGCAGAAATGGCTGCGGTGCCCTGTCCAGCCCTACGTGGAGAAATGATTTAGACAGTTGTATTAAAATGCAAATTTCTGCCTGGCTTGCTAGTTTATCATCTGACTTGTTATACAATTTGCCAGTTATAGAAGAAAAATTACCATAATGGGCCCCTGGGGAATGGTTGTAAAAAGGATACCAAACATTACTTATCAGCCCATTCCGCTACAATTATCTAGTGCTTTTCTTCTCCCCCCCAACCCCAAGGAAAATTAAACCATCAGTAGGAGTCAGGGAGCCGGAGGGAGCGATGGTGGCAGCACCAGAGCCGCTGGCGTGTGTGCCCTCGGTGCCTCTCCCCCCCTACATCTCACCGTGTCCCCCCAGTAAAGCTTCTTAATCGACCGGGGAAGCGGAGGTTAAACACACCCAACGCTCCTCAAAGGGCTGGTGCGGAAAGACGTGCGAGTCTGTCTCCGGAGGAGCAGAGAAGAGAGACGGGGAAAGGGACGGCCTTTCTCCAGCAAGGAGAACAAGAAACCCTTTAATGTGGCTCTGTAGGAAGGGAATTAAAGTCTCCTCGTTTATTCCGGGGAGGCAATTTAGCTCTGCCCTTCTGAACTCCATTCTGCTGTAAATGCTTTGGCATCTCTGGGGCACCTTTGGAGAGGCGAGTGCCGGGGACAATGGGCAGAGCCAGCCGCTCGCTGCCTGCCGCTGCCTCTGCTGCTGGCTGGGGCATCTCCTGGCATGTGTCCCCTTGTCCCAGCATCTCTCAGCGTGTCCCAGCTTCTCCTGGCACCTCCCAGCATCTCCCAGCATCTCCTGGCATGTCCCATCACCTCTCAGCATCTCCCAGCACCTCCCAGCTTCTCCTGCCACCTCCCAGCATCTCCCAGCATCTCCTGGCATGTCCCATCACCTCTCAGCATCTCCCAGCATCTCCCAGCTTCTCCTGCCACCTCCCAGCATCTCCCAGCATCTCCCAGCATGTCACAGCATCTCCCAGGGGTGCCAGGGCGATTCCCCGCAGCCCAGCAATGCCTGGGTAGGGCCCCAGGGCTCCTCCAGACCTCACTTCAGAAGCAGTTTAGATACAGGGTGCAGGGGAGGTGGCTTCTTTTCGGATGGCTGACAACCCCCCCCGGGCACTGGCAGCTCTCCCGTCCTCAGCCGTGTGCCACGTCTGTGCGGCACCACTCAGCTGCCGGCCGCTGGTCCCAACCAGCAGCTCCGGAAAGTCTCCAGGAATTGTCCTCAAACTTGGGTGATTTTTCCGCCGGTTTGGAGCTGAGCCACGAGCGTGAGATTCGAGGCACTCGAATGCGCAATTTTCCATGCGGATCATCTCCTAATTAAACCGCATCCCAGGTGACTGCCTGTGAGCTGGGAGCACCAGGGAAGGTGCCGGCTCCCAGGGGTACAAACTGGTGGGGACTGGCGCCGAGTGGCACACGCAGGCAACCCCCTGCCAGCCCCCTGCCAAGTCTGGAGCCGGTCCAGGCTCCGTGATGGAAAGCTGGGATCCGGCAGCCGTGCCTATGCAAGGAGCAGGCAGGTGGCCGGCGGAGCCTGCGGATGAAGCAGAGCCGGCCCCAAGCTCTCCCGTGGCTGGAAAATCCCCTCGGCTTGCCGTTACTGCTGGGGGAGCATCATCCGCTGCTCCAGGAGGGTGACATGAAGCTGCTGTGGAAATTAAACCGGGATGCGCGGAAAGATGGATGAGCCCATGCACGCACCCGGGGGAGGCAGAGGAGCTTCGTTAACCCTGTTTCATGGGGTGGCCGAGCTGGTGTCCCCCAGCCTCGCGGCACGGCAGGCGCCTGCCTCTCCGGCTGTCCCCGTGCCCGCCGGCGTCCCTTGGGAGCTGCAGCGGGTTCAAAGGCGGCTCACGGAGGATGGGGGTGTCGGTGGGGTGAGGAGGTGTGAGGGGGAAGCCCCCCCACGTCGGTTCAGGGCTCCCTGGGGCGTTTTCAAGGCAGATTGTGGTTTGTCGGTCCCTGAGCGGCCGGGGCCGTGCTGGAACCGGCCACACAACATTAGCTTCCCATCACAGAGTGATGTACCAGAAGACAACGCGTTCCCTCGGCAGCGGCGTGTTCCGGATGACGGGGAGGCAGCCAGGGACCGGCGGGATGCAGGCTCACGTTTTGTGGGCGCTCTGGTCCCCCCAGTCCTGCTCCTTTTTGGGGGGTGATGGCATGGCTGCAAGCCCCAGCTGTCCCCGTCCCTGTCCCCTGCCCCACATGTGGCCAACCCAAGGTCCTTGGAGCCACAGCCCTGCAGACCCCTGCATGGGTCTCCCCCTCCTGCCCCCTCCCCAGGGGCCATGGCATGACCCCAGCTGTGGCTGGGACATGTCCCTGCTAGGGAGGCCACCAAGCCACCGTGTCCCTCCGTCAAGAGAGACCCATGTCCCTCAGAGAGGGTAGGGATGGGGGCAGGTGAGGGGCACCGTGTCCTCAGGTTCTGAGGAGCATCATCTGCAGCCGATGCCACCAAGACAGGCACTACGGAGGAAGGGTCTACATGTGAGGAGTATTTTTAGCTTTCTCATTAACTGAGCGCTTTCAAATTAGCCTTCTATTAACCTCAAAGTAAAATGAAAGCAATGCTAAAAAAGCGTTGGTTTTTTTTTTTTTTTCCCCAGGGCTTAAGTCTCCTGCAGAATATCAAGGTTTTCATGATTAACGTCACATTTGCCTTGAAGCTCTGATGAAGTGAGTTGTGTAATATTTAACTTCTGGGGAATAATTGGGCCGGTGTTGGCCGGGCCGGAGGCAGTGCCTGCCCGTGTGTGAACCCCTGCCGAGCTCCTGCCTGCGCAGGCAGGAGGGCAGCGGAGCCGGGCAGGAGCCGATGCTGCCGGCCCTGTGCTCTCCATGCCCGCCAGTCACCGGCACATCAGCCCTGGAGGTGCCTGTAGCCAGGGAGACCGTATTTAATTGACCCCTTGCTAAAAATGCCAGAGAGGTGGCTTCCTCCCTGCTGGGCAGCTCCTTTGCAGGGATGGACAGATGGACGGACAGACAGGCAGCAGCCCTGGGCTCCCCCTTTCCCAGCCCCCAGGCTCTGCCACAGCTCAGAGAAGCCTTTCCCTCCCGTCTGTGCTCGCATGAAGCCACGCAGATGCGTTCCCACCGGCACGGTGTGGGAGATGCTGCGCTCCTGGCTCTCCCCATCCCATTGCCGGGTTTTTGCCGGGGTCCCAGCCGGCAGCCCAGGCTGCTGCCCCTGATGTCTGCTGCTGGCTTTTGGGATGCCCACAGCCGGTCTGGGGCTGGAAAGCCTGTCTGGCTGCTCACAGCCTCGGGAGAGCCGGTTTTGCACCCTTTTGACCCCATTTTTACTGTTCTTCAGCATGTCCCTGGGAGGGACAGGGTGGAGATGGAAGGGGGATAGAGACAGAGGAGGGATGGAGGTGGAGGAGGGATGGAGACTGGGGGATGATGGAGATGGAGGAAGGATGGAGATGGAGGAAGGATGGAGATGGAGGAGGGATGGAGACAGGGGAGGGATGGAGACAGGGGAGGGATGGAGATAAGGGAGGGATGGAGACAGGGAAGGGATGGAGCAGAGCCTGGGGCAGGGCCGGCAACATGTGCAGCCTCTCCTGGTCCACTCTGTGTCCTGCCACATGTGGGGCTGCCCCAAGCCCAGGGAACCATCCCCAGCCCCAAGACCACCCACAGAGCCAGACCAGGCAGAGGCAGGATGGGAGGTGAGAGACTGGAGACCCACAGCACGGGGATGCTACAGCCCCTGCCCAGCCCCACAGGGTCCCCAAAATCGTCCCTGTTCCTCATCACACCGGGACCAAGCAAGTCCCTGAGCCACCTCCGATGAAAGGAGACAGGAACGTGTGTGCAGAGACTCTGCAAACAACCCCCACCCAAGCAGGGCTGATTTCCATTAAGTGGAAGGCAGAAATAACAGGAACATCAAAGGGAAATTGGAAAGACAGAAGAAAAAAATCGGGGCGGAGGAACAGGGGTGGGGGAGACGGAGGAGAAGAAAGGGAAGAAACTGCACCGAGCCGGCGTCCGTCCTGCAAATTGGAAGTGCTGCTCGGAGGTGTCCACGGGCAACCTGCCAAATCAATTGATTTCATCTGTGGGCAGAGATGCCTTTTTTTATTTCACACCAATTTTCACGGCCAGTGTTAGATAAAAATGGCAGAGACGTGGGGAAGAGAGCGCGGCGGTGGGGGAGAGCAGGGGGGGGACTGGCAGATGACAAAAAGAGATTGAGAGGAGGAAAAAGCAGAGGCAGTGCTGTCACCGAGACGTGCCTGGGGATGGTCCTCCCCCGTGCCTCGCTGTCCCCTGCTGTCCCTGGCCACCCTGCCACATCTTGCCTGCAGCCTCTGTCCTCCCCCACATCCCCCCGGGGACCCAGGGCTGGGCTGTCCCTGGCTTCCCACGCAGGACAGGGGAATGAGGGGAACCCCCAAATCCCAGCAGTTTTCCAGAGGTGTGGTGAGAGCCATCCCTGTGGTATACCCGCCTGCTCCGGCATGCCGTGGCTCCGTCCTGGCGCTGGCGAGCCGGAGAGCTCAGGCAGAGAAAAATACCCGCTGACATCAAGGTTATGTAGTCCTAGGCTGACAAGATGGATTATCTCCTGCAATCCATCATTTCCCTGGCTCCTATTGCATTTTTCCTTTTGCTCTTTTTCTTCTCCCTTTTCTTTCTTTCCTCTTCTT
>VYXH01012568.1:51195-64010 GCA_013397275.1 Burhinus bistriatus | reverse complement strand
TTTTTTTTTTTTGAACAGAAAACGTTTTCAGCAACTGTAATAGCCACCGAGAGCTGCTGTAAAGCAGGCATGGGAATCTATCATTTTTATTTGGCTGGGTCTGATAATAAGTAAGCTCAGGCTGTAAATCCTACAACCTTGAGAATTAAATAATAACAATAATAATCCTAATGAAATCCCACGTAACTTCCCACTCAGAGCAGCCCCTCTCCTGCTTTGGCAGGTGGAAAAGGGCTGTGATTTTTCCCGGTAATTAGGGCCGCGACGAGCTCCCATGGAAACGCTGCAGATGAGGGGGTGGCTGGGGGGGGGTGGTCGCCCTCCCCCTGCCCTTCCCCGGCCCCCGCGGCTGCTCCTGCTGGGCACCCCGGCAGCTCGGTGGCAGATCGCTGCCAGCAGCGACGGTGCTCGGGGCTGTGGTGATGGTGCCAGCCTTGGCAGGGGGAGGGATTTGCTGCCAGCCTTTTGCTGGTGAGACATTTCGCTCTAGAAGTGTTTAATTTTGACATTTCCCAAAGTAAATTTCCTGACTTTTTGTCACACGATGGCATTTTCCTTTTGAAGCCAATATATCAAACCTGTAACAAAAGCCCAGCGACTGGGAGTCAAAACATTTTCTCCGCGTTGAGCGAAGCGCCTTGGGTTTGTGCCAAGATGCGCCTCGCTCCTCTGCGGCTGCGTCCCCTGGATTCCCCCTTTGGGAATTCCCTTGGGGCAGACCCCCAACAGTTGGATTTGGACTTGATGATCCTTATGGGTCCCTTCTGACCCATCAGAGATATTCTACGATCCCATGCGCCGCCTCATCGCTCGCAGCTGGGACGCAGCGAGGCCAGTGGCCGGAGCCAGCCTGGCGGCGCGAAAAACTAAGAGGAAAAGTCAACCCATGGCTTTAATATGGGAATAATTCCGTTAGCGTGAATCGGACTGTCAGCACCTCTTATTAAATGCAGGAGCGGTGGCTATTAGTGGCACGGGGCATCCCTGCTCTGGCAGGGGTGGCTCATTCCCCGTGGAGCGTGCCAGTGCCGTGTAGGGTGAGCGGATGGAAAGGTGCGGGCACGAGCCAGCGAGGTAGGACCGAGCTGCCTGGATCCTGGCCCGGCATGGGGACATGCTGGAGGGGCTTGGATGGGGATGGGAGGACAAGCGGCACGGGGGTGGCACGGTGGCAGCGCAGCAGCTGAGCGTGAGGTCTGGGACTGTGCCCAAAATGAGTTTCAGGGAACTTTTGCAGAGGAAAATGCAAATTTTGGGAACGCGGGAGTTTTCCTGTCGCCCAACGGCTGCTGCTGCGGGAGCGATGCCGGGGCAGAGGCCACCAGTGAGCGGCAGCGGAGTGACAGCCCCTGCCAGGGGGCTTCATTCCACCCCCAATTATTTGGCTAGCAGAAGGTTTCCAGGGGCTGAAACTGCGCGGGGTTTGTGGTGTCACCTCAGCCCTGTGTCCCCTTAGGGCTGGCCGGGGACCCCCAGCAGCCCGGGCATCGGCAGCTGCTGCCTGTGACAGTTGGACTCGCTCTTCGGTCCCTGCTGCTCCTCCCTGCCGCTGAAGCTATTAAAAATCTAACAAATGTGCTAAATTAAATAGTGCTTTTGCACATATTAAATGAACTTCCCCGCAGCAGGCCGGGAGGCTGCCGAAGCTCCGTGATGAATGTGCCCGGGCTGCGGCGACGGAGGCTTTGGGGGCTGCGGGGAGGATGCCCATCCCCGCTGAGCAACCCTTCTGGGGACGAGCATCCCCTCCTGCCCGGCTCCCCGCTGGGCTCGGGGCACCCGTGGGCATCCCCCGGGGGCTGCGCTGGGGCTGGCAGGCTCAGCACTTCCCCCACGTGTCTGCGCTCCTCGGCGCAGGGGACCGGGGGCTTGCGGCAGCATGGGGAGCAGAGGGCTTTGCCGTGGGTTTTGGGGGCGGCGGGGCATTTGCCACCCCAAAGGGAGCTGTTCCCACCTGGCCCCCATTGGGACCATGGGTCTGTCCGTCCCCAGAGCCACCGCAGCTGGCGGGGTACACAGCAGAGCCGCGAGCGCTCCCCATTAATAATTTACAGCTTCTAATGAGTTGTCAGGCGGTCGGTGGGTTGCCATTATAAGCGAACCCTCGGGCTGGAGGCGTCGCCTCGCTCGGCTGAGCCGGCGGAGCCCCGAAGCCTGGGCTGCGCCCCGGCGTCACCCCGGTTCACCGAGCAGGGACAGGAGCACGCGTGCCCGTCCTCTGCTGGGACCTGGGCTTAATTAATCTTCTGTCGAGCAGGGAAGTGGTAATGGTCCCGGAGGAAGCCGGCAAGATGATTGTGCTGGAGTGAGACAAAAGAGAACAGTTAGACTGTGACAGCTGATATTAAAATGACTACAACTCACTTCATCCCCCAGTCAATGCGTTATATTCCTTATAAATAATGGGTTACTCCAGGTTAACTGTCTGCTGCTGCATTCCAATTGTTGATATTTAATTAGCTCTAAAATTAAAGTGTTCTTTTATTGCCCTGCCGTTAGAACTGCTTTATTTCTAATTGATTGAGATTAAAGTGTCTCCTCACCATCCTGGCTCACCAGTGCCAGCGGAGGGCGTGGGGCTAGGGGCAGGTTTGGTGGCAGCGTGTGACACCGGGGGGGTGTGACGGAGGAGCAGAGCCCCGGTCGCCACGTGGTGCCAGGGCATCCCCAGGGCGCCGGGGTCTGCACCGGGTCCCGGTCCCCAGAGAGGGTTGAGAGATGCTGTTTCCCCTTCCCCATCGCCTCCTCGGAGACCTGGAGAGGTTCCTGGTGCCGGATCCTGCCTCCGCACGGGCTGCAGAGCCCGGCCCTCGCTG
Source organism: Burhinus bistriatus (assembly GCA_013397275.1). NCBI lineage: Eukaryota > Metazoa > Chordata > Aves > Charadriiformes > Burhinidae > Burhinus > Burhinus bistriatus. Next base: position 61,194 of record VYXH01012568.1, on the reverse strand, counting down.
CAATCACCAGCAAATTAATGAGCGCCTCTTTTCCCCAGCCGGCGGTATGACTGCACCCCGAGGGGCAGGCAGCGGGCAGGGGCCGGCAGGGCTCAGGGTCTCACCGTCTCCGGGATACCTCGCCCCCATTGCCTCATGGAAAATCACCCCACAAAGCTAATCCTGGAGCGAGCTGAGGAGGAGTGAGGCAGCCGAAGCGGAGAGCCTGTGCCGACGGGCGCTACGGTGCCCGTGTGCCAGGACAGGAGCCGCTTCCCCCGTCTCAATAACAGGAGAAATTATGACCCATCTGATCGGCCTGAGATTAAATTTAACAGCCCGAGGTGGGCATTGGGCGCTGTTAAAAAAAACCCACCCATGTCTTGCTCCGAGCTTAAACGGCTCTTTAAAAAGCTAATGCATAATTTAACCGGAGCAATTCAAAGCAGATGTCCTCCCGGGGATGGCAGGCGGATGCGGAGGGGCCCAGGACTCGCGGGTGGCCATGGGAAACAGTCATCCCTGTCACTGCGGGGAGATGCTCGCTGCCCCCCCAGCATCCCAAATCTCCCTCCGGAGAGCAGCCACAGCCCAGCACGGAGCAGGGACCCGCCTGTTGCTCCTGCACACCCGTAACGGCAGCGGGAGGTGAGGTTTATCGGCAGGGCCACGCTCCGCACCCAGGGTAAAACCAACGTTGAGTTGCAGCAGCAGCAGATTGACTGCGGCTGTCAGCAGCGATACGGGGACCCGCTGCAGCCGCCGGAGCTGCGTGCAAGCAGCCGCCCCGGGTATTAATCTGTGACGGGCTGTCAGGAGCGTGCGGTACGGACGGTGTCGGGCATTAATGCTTTACAAAGGTCTCTGGAAGGCTGGGAGGGAAGGGAGCTGGGATCCAGAGGCTCCTGTCTGTGGGATCTCCCGTGAGCACCTGAGGAGGAGGATGGGCTGCCCTATGCTGCAACGCTGCAGCCGCTGCGGTCCCCAGCCCCCTGCCCCGGGACCTTACCCCCTGCAGCAGCACCAGGGCAGGATGCGGACCTGCCTGGGGATGGTTTGTGAGAAGCACCGTCTGCCTCGCTGGCTGAGCATCCCTCGTTGCCGCCCATCCTCTCCCCGGGTCCCCATCGCACCCGGCCCCGGATGAGCCCTGGGAGAGGGAACAGATCACGCCCTGCGTAAAAATGTGCTCGTCTCAGCAGAAAAGCACCAGGCGGGGGGAGGCTGGTGCTTGGGGTGTAACCTGGGTACCCCGCGGCGAGCTGTAACCACCGCCTGCGTGGCGAAACGTGATGGGGGGACAGGGAAGAGGAATAAACGTGACGGACGAGGAGATTTGGGATGGATCCATGCGCTTTGCCTTCCTGAGCTCTCTCATGGAGCTCTGCCAAAAGGACACGCACGCTGCCGGGTGGGTTGTGCCGGCATGGGCACCCATCAGATGGGAAGAAGCCGTTGGGATCGGGGCTGTCAGGGTGGGTGAGGGGTCCCTGCAGCTCCTGGGGTCCAGGCAGCATCTCCCGCCACCCCGAAACGCTGCACAGCTCCTCTGCCAGCTCGGCAGAGCCGGGGAGCCAAGCAGCCAGCGTGACATTTAGGTAAATGCTAGAGTCATTTGTAAGTGTTTGTTTCCGTGGGTGTCCCATCTATTACGCCCCCGCTATTTGCTGAACAGCCCGGCGCCCTCCCTTGGCTCCCAGATAAACTCCGTAGCCGCAGCAGAGCACGCTGGCAGTGCATGGCCACACGAAAACTCAGCAGCAAGTGTGTCCCCCAGCAAAGAATAAGAGGGGCTCTTGTATTTTGGGGTACCCACGGTGCCTCAGACCCTTCGGTGAGGTCCCTGCCGCGTCCGACCACAGCAGGAATTTGGAGGACCGAGGATGCGTAACCCACAGCTCCCTCCGACAGCCCCGGCGCTGGCCGGGCGAAGATCAACACCGGGACCGTGGAGCACGCCGGGGCGGTGAGGGGACATCTGGGGACAGCTGGGGAGAGCCACCCCTGCCCCATGGTGCTGCCCAGGGCTGGTAGCCCAGAGGCAGCAGGAGCCCATGCACCCGAGCTCAGGCCATTTTTCTGAAAATCATGGCTTTTCAGGAAACCAAGGTTCTCAGCTCTTTTTAGAAATTTCCCCCTGTCTGGACTTGCAGCCATGCCTTAGTTTTTTGGCTCTGGCAGGGGAGAGGAGGGGAAGGGGCTCGGCCGTGACCAGCCCCACCGACCCCAGAGGGGGTAAAACCTGCCAAAACCCCCAAGGGAGGAGGCTGGATGCGAGTCCCCCGGGAGCGAAGGCGGCAGCGGCAGCGTTACACGCAGAGCTGCACTTTCCTTCAGCTAAAAGACTTCCGCACAGCCGAATTCTGCCTGCAAAGGCTTTAGGAAACAGTTTGCTCCAGTTTGCTTCGTGGCGCACGGGGAGAGGGCTCGGCTGTGGGCTCAGTGGCTGGACCCTGGCCAGCCCCACGGCCACTGATGGGGCAGGGCTGGACCAGAGCCGGGGCCACCGATCCTGCACCCGCCTCCACCCCGGTGCGAGCACCGTGGCACACAAGCAAAATTTCGCGGTGCCGCTTTCATGTCGGAGCATCGCCAAAGCACTTGGGAGAGTTAATAATAGAATAGCAGCGAATTAAACAATGAATAATGGAGAAGGGTAATAGAAATAATAAATAATATATTTACAGACTTGCAGTCCTGCCCCAGCCGGCTCCCGAGGATGGGGCTGGCAGGTCCCTGTGGCTGTGGGCACAGCTGGTGCCACGCCGTGACTTGGAGCAGCTTGGCAAAGCCAACCTTTGCCGGAGGGTGCCAAGCCCCACGGCTGGGGGGCACCGGTGAATGGCAGGGGGGTGTAATCAGGCAGCGGCTCCCAAATGCCGCGAATTGATGCTCCTGAATGGGTCTTGCACGACAGAAAGCCTCTTGCTGAGCCGTTTTTTCATGCTCCCTGGCTCCTAAACAACTCGATCTCACTTGACTGTAATCCCGAAACGTTTTAACAATGGTTTATTTTCAAAGCAATCCATGCAATAGCAAGGACTGCTCTTCCTCGCCCTGGATGGCTGGCATGGGCTCAGCGCGCGGCGGGAGCAAGGGTGCGAGGGGGACAGCGGGGTGACACGGGAGTCCCCTCGGCTCTGCCGTGCCTGGTAGTGGGCTGGCGGCAGCGTGGGGCAGGTGTGGGGCGGTGGGAGAGCGGTGATTGCCGGGACCTGCTCGCCGGCATGCTCCGCACGCTCCCCAGCTGCTCCCGCACGCCGGCTGCCAGCTGCTGCCGAATCGATGCCGGGGCAGGCGTGTTGGTTTGCTGGAGAGGAGGGTTATGACTTTCGCTGGTGGCACTGGGGCTCATGCGGGGGAAACCTAATGAACACCCAGGGCTGTGCTGGGGGGACTGGTGCTGTGGGGGTCCCCCCGGTCCCCGTGGCAGTGCGTCTCTGGGGGCCGGCAGGGTGCAGAGGCCACCGTCCCCAAGCAGGGCACGCAGGTGGCAGGCAGCAGCGGGGACGGTGGGGACAGCAGGGTCAGGCCTGGGGCAGTGATGGATGGGGCTTGGCTGGTGGCAGCGCGGGCGGGCGTCTCCGTCAGGCTCCTGCATCCACAGGCTGATTTATCGCTCGCTATGACGGGTCTGCAGGATCGAAGTCTGGATGAAAGCCAGAGGGGGAGTTTTCCTGGGGGCAAGTGTTGGGGAATGGGCACACGGATCTGGCACAGACCCCAGGGAACCGAACACGCTCCACACCGGGCACCCCAAAATATCAGGGTCTGTCTTAGGGAGGGGTTCCTGGCTCCCAGGAGCACCAGGGCTGAAAACAGCCTGAGTCTTCAGGATCTGCCCCCTGTACGCCGTGCATGTCCTTCCCCGGCGCTGCGCGGGCTCTGCACCGTGTCATTAATATATCTGTCACAGGGCAAGTTGCAGGCGAGATAATATTGACGTAGCCATTAGAGTGCAGGGAGAACAAGGCACGCCGCCGGTGCCGCAGCGCCGGGGGCCTTGCTGGTACGTGGCAGACGTCGGCGATACCCAGACCAGGATCATCCCCCCTGCATCTCCCGTGGGTACCGCAGGCATGTGCTTCCCTGCATCACCCCCCCAGCACTGATGCACAGTGCCACTGTCACCATCTTCCACCCCAAAATAGCTTGCTGTGCCGGGGGCGCACCACCTCTGCCGCCGGCTCCTGCACTACCTGGGAGAGGAGGGAAAAACACTGGGAGCCCTTAAAATAACACACAACTGTTTAAGGATGTGAGATCCGTATTAAATCTTGGGGAAAAGGAGCAATTATCCTGTCAGAGAAGGTGATATAATTTTGGAGAGCTAGTTCCGCAGCTGTAATTTTTTCCCCACCATTTCTCCCCCGGAGGGATTTAGTGGCCAATTATCTGTCGGGTAGCGGGAAGGTGCTCGCTGCAGGCTCCGGGTGCTGTGTGCCGCGCTGGTGAGGCAGCCCGGTGCCGGGCATGCAGGCAGCTGCCTGCCCTGCCACAGCTCTGCTTCTAGAGTCATAGAACAGTTTGGGTTGGAAGGGACTTTTAAAGGCCATATAGTCCAACCGCACTGCTGGCTTTTGCACCAAACATCGGCTTTGCTGCTGGCTGCTGCCTGCAAACCGCTGCCCCGGGACCTGCAGCACCGTCGGCTGCGGTGACGGTGACATGCATCCGATGTTCCTCCTGGACATGTGCCCAGGGCCAGCTTTGCCCTCTGGGCAGGGGTAGTTTCGCTGCCTGCTGTAAACTCCCCGGGGATGCTGGGTGCATGGGCTGGTTTCTTGCCTGCTCCCTGTGCCCCTCTCCCCGGGGCGCGCACAGCCCTGCGCCGCAGGAGGAGGCTCGGCCAGCCCAGGGCACCCAGGTGCTGCAGGGCGAGCGTCCGGGGAGAGGCTGGGGCTCAGCAGCCCTCTGCGGAGCGTGGAGGGGGGAACCCAAAAGCCCTCTCGCCCCGGGAGCTGGCTGGTGTGGGTGCCATCACTGGTGTGGGTGCTGGTGCAGCTGCTGGTGTGGTTGTTGACACTGGAGCGGGTACTGGTGCTGGAGCGGGTGCTGGCACTGGTACAGGTGCGCACGTGGGTGCTGGTGCTGATGTGGTTGTTGGCACTGGAGCGGGTGCTGGCACTGGTGGGCGCTGGAGGGCAGCAGGGTGGGGTGGGTTAACGCCTCCACCCTTCGGGCTGCTGGGGAATATAATTAAGTGCTAACTTGTCATTTTTTTTAATGAAGTACCGGAGCTGGAGATTTATAATTGCTAATGAGCCAGAATAATAATTAGTTGTTTTTTAATGAGGGCGATGATCACTCGGAGGGAGAGAGAGAGCCGGACCCTGCTTTGGCCTAATTTTTCTTCCATGGTTGCGTGGTGTGTCCAACAGCCTGGGTCGTCCCCATCCCCAGCTGGTGGCAGTGGCCCTGCCAGCTCCGTGACCGTCCCTCGGAGCAGGGCCGTGATGCTGTGCCGAGTGCCACAGTCCCTGCCCGGGTCCCAGCTTTCACCAGCAGGAATATTTGGATGCTGAGGACATCTCTGCCCGGTCACCTCTTGCAGGCACGTTTGCATCGCTCGGGAGCACGGTGGCCCTGGGGATCCCAGGGATGAGCCCTTGCACTCCGGGGTGTCCGTGTGTCCCCACTGCCTCCCCCGTCTCCTTCTGTCCTTCCCACCCACTTCTGGCCAAACTCTCCCTGCATCCCTTGAGCATCGCTCCGCTCCCTGGCGGGGTGTCCTTGCTCCTGATGCCCGGTGCACCCACAGCCCCGCAGCCTGGCCCCGCACCAGCGCAGCCCCGGCACGTGTCCCCATGCCCCACGACATGGGGTGTCTGAGGCTGGGGCCGCACTGGGTTAACATCTGCAAGCACCCGGGTGCAAGGGAGCACTTGGTGGGTTGGCCACCCAGCCTGTCCCCTGCCTGGGGACGCCTGGGTGCTGTGTCACCCCGAGCTTGTCCCCCCTTGCTGCGCCCTGCCGTGGGTGTGGGGTACTCGTGGGTGCTGAGAGCACCGAGCAGCATCCCCTCCCCAGGGAGTGTGATGTTCACGGGGCTCAGAGGGCAAAAATCAGATAACTAATCAGGAAATTGCAGGTGATTATCTTTAATTAGAGAAAGGGAGGGGTGTGAATCAGAGGGATAGGGAAGGTGGAGGCTGCCAGGCTCAGGGAGATGTGGTGCTCCTGGTTAGCCCTGGCCGTGGAGTCCTGGGGTCGCTGATCCCCCCGGCTGCCTTGGCTCCTGCCGAACACCTGCCTGCTCTCTCGCTCTCTCTCTCTTTCAAAAACCTCCCTAATTGCAGCAGAAACCTTGAGAGCCACCGGTGATTGCGTCTGAAGGATTCATAAATCAGGCAGCAAATAATGGGAGATCTCTGAGATATTGTTTCAAAGAAAACTTAAAAAAAAAAAAAGGCGCAAGAAGAGCAGAGATGGAAACAGCTCAAGCCAGCGCGGTGGCTTCGTGCCCCATCTTTTCTACAGAGGTAAAAAATTAAGCCATTCTGGGGGACTTTTGGCTTTCGGAAAGCATCCCCCCACACAGGGTCCGAATGAACCCGATGTCACTGCTCCCTCTGGATGCTCCCAGATCCCCCTGGGCAAAGCGGGACGTGCCTTGGGCTGGGCTCACTGCTGCCGTCTCCCCACGCTGTGGCTGGGGTGGTGGGGTCCCCGCAGCCGCTGCTCAGCCCCACCGTGTAGCGCCCCTCCCCGGCAAACGGCGTCACCGTGGCACGAACGCCACCCCGCCATCTACCTCACCGAGCTGATGGCGAAGGAGAAAACCCGCCCCGCTCCAGACAGGCCCGTTAAACAAACGTACGCTATTATTTCTCAAAGGTGTATTTAAATTTAATTGTCAGTTACTAAGTGGTGATGTGGAATAGGCACAACTGGCAGCATCCGCCCCCAGCCCCCCATGGTGGAGGCAAGTGGGTCCCAGCACCGGGACCTCCCCGTGCCCCAGCCTCTCGATCCCCCAAGAAACAAGCGGCTGCGCCTGTTCACGCTGCTCTGGTTTTTGCTACTTCACAAGAGCTGAAATCTGACCTTTTTTAATATACAAGGCTGCGATTTTGGAGCCAGGAGCAGCTCTGGGAGGAAAAGGTGGGAGTGAGTGAGACGGAGGGGGGGGGAGAAAAAGCATCGCAGCCTCCCGGCGGGGTCGGCCGGGCGGCGTTTTGGTGTCCACCGAGGGCTGGGGCTGAGCCAGTGGCAGAGGTGCTTGGGGGAGCATCGGCGGGATGCAGGAGCCTGTCCCGGCATCAATGGGATGCAGGAGCCTGTCCCGGCAGGGCAGGGATGAAGGACGGGAGGCAGAGATGGGCAACTGCCTGTTTAAAAATAAATGCAAGCTGTCACACGCTTGGTATTGGGAGCAAAGCGGGGCCGGGCAAAGCGAGCCTGCTTGGAAATTGCAGCCCTGTGCCATGCCGCAGACGAGGTCTCGATAATTGCGCTTTCTTTTCTTCCTTTCTTTCCCTTTTCCCCCTGCTGAGCTGCAATAATTGGGTGCTGTCGCCCGAGCTCATCCGCTGCCGGCTCCCTGAAAGGAGCTCTGCAATTAGCAAGCGTCACCCTGTAATAAAGCCTTTAATATCCACTTTCACGGCTCACACTGCAGTTGCTCAGCCCTGNACTCGCACTGAAATTGCAGCACACAATGAGACTGAGCTACTCAGTGACAGTGTTGCATCCCATCCCATCCCATCCCATCCCATCCCATCCCATCCCATCCCATCCCATCTCCATCCCCATCTCATCCCTGTCCCCTTCCCCATCCCTGTCTCCATCCCCATCCCTGCACAGCCTGGCAGGTGCCGGGGTGGTAAGACACCCTCACGCAGCACCCGTGCCTGTGGCTGCCCGTCCCGGCAGCTGCCTGAGCCACCGCCTGCGGGCAGGAGCAGCGGCTCCAGCCCTGGTGCAGCCCCTGCCTATCCTCGCTGCTCCACCCGGGAGACGGTGTGCCGGCACGCGCAGAGCCCAGCACCGGGCCATGCACGGCATCACGGCGCGGAGGCCTCGGGTCCGATCCTGACCCACTTTCCAGAGCAAAAAAGTCTCCGCCAGCGTTTCAAAGCCGGCTCCCGCCTGGGAGCCCTGCATGGGGCCGGCGTTCCCAGGGTGCTTTCTAACAAACGCTCACAATAAGGTAATTATGGGAGAAATAATAAATGTGTCAGTCCTGCAAGAAGTATTTTTACTGGGAGCGAGGGGGGAGCCCTGCCGTCGTGTCGAGCGTGCGTGCGCTTACTGTACGTATTAATTAACTGGGTAAAAAGCTCCCCAGCCCCGTGCCGCGTACATTATTTATGAACGTCTCGGGGCAGGGGTGACTTACGGGCTCTCCTGCTCCACTCGTTGCCTTGCACCTCCCCTTGGTTTTCTCCCTCTGAGTCGCCACGTGCCGGTGTGCGCCCGGTGGGACCCGCTGCCGGCTGCGGCACGGTGGGAGGAGATGCCGGGGCAGCGGTGGTGGGAGCGGGGTGGGTGAAGCTGTTGGCAGGGCTGGGCAGCATCAGCTGTGGTGCCCCCATCCTGGGGTGCTGCAGGTCCCGTCCAACACCCAGGGCTGCCCAAGGTGCTTCTCCATCCCCGGGAGACACAGGATGGGACGGGATGGGATGGGATGGGACGGGATGGGATGGGATGGGATGGCATGGCATGGCATGGCATGGCATGGCATGGGGTGGGATGGGATGGGATGGGACCAGATGATGGCTGCCACATGGGACCTTCCCTCCCCTGCATCCCACAGAACCACCAGCCAAGGGCGAGCCCGCAGCCCCGTGCCCCGGTGAGCTCTGGCACAGGCAGGCACCGGCCCTGGCTCTCCCTCTCCAGGCAGCCGACGGCCCAAGAGCCCCGCAGCGGGGAAGAGGAGTTGGATGCCACTTTATAAATCATCATCCCTCTTTATAGATGGGGGTTTAACCTTCCTGGCTTCTGCCTGGGGATTTATTAGCAGTTTCTTTTCCTGCAGCAATAACTCACCATGCTCCCTGGGGCGGGTGGCCGGGCAACTCCGCACCCTGGAGCGGTCCCTGGCACCCCGGGAGGGATGGGGCACCTCCTCACCCCCATGCCTGGGTGCCCGTGGGCAGGGGTGCCCCCAGGACCCCATCCTGCAGCATTGCCTTTTCCCCGATGCAACATGGACAAGCAGCCGGGTCTCCTGCCTGTGGGCAGGGATGGGGCTGTGGACCCCTGCCTGCATCACTGGTGGGACAGGGATGGGGAAAGGGACAGGGGTGGCTTCGCCAGGGGCTGCTGGCGCTGGTGGCGAAGGCCCCGTCCCTGAGGTCCTTGGCTCAGCCTGTTCGTGTTCCCACACAAACCTGACAGCCGAGGGATTTTCATTCCCCAAAGGATTTTCTTAATTAGGAGGCTTCATAACTCGCTATCGCGCACACACGCACACCCACTCATCTCCATCTCTTCAAAGGCTCTGCCCACCCACCCTGCTGCGGTGCCACGGGTGGGCGCCGGGGCCGGACCGGCACAGGGGCATCGCGGTGGCATCACGATGAGGAGGGGGTGCAGACCCTGCTCCCCCCTGGGCCGAGCCCAGGGAAGAAAGGACGGGGCGAGTTCCTGCCCCCTGAAGTTCACTTCCCTAATGAGGTCTGTGCTAAGACGATTAAGAAGAACTTTAGTGATGGGTTTTATAATCCTGCCTGAAAGGGAGACGCGCCTCCGCTTTCCTTCCCCCTGCCCTGTCCCTCCTGTCCCCAGCAGGGACATTTGCGCCTGGTGACCCCACACCGACATCCTCCTCAGCACCTCCCGGCGGGTTGTGCCTGTTTGTCGGTCGGGTTTGATCCCATACCCACCATACCTGCACCATACTCACACCATATCTGCCGTACCTGCACCCTACCTGCACCATACCCACCCTACCTGCACCATACCCACCCTACCTGCACCATACCCGCCATACCTGCACCGTACCCACCCTACCCACCATACCTGCACCATACTCACACCATATCTGCCATACCTGTACCCTACCTGCACCAT
>VYXH01012568.1:39800-49854 GCA_013397275.1 Burhinus bistriatus | reverse complement strand
CCCCCCCGCTCCTGCTCCAGCCCGACTCCCCAGTCCCTGTTTGCAGCTGCTTGATGGTGGGAGTGACAAGGCAGCAAGCGGGGACCATGGTGGGGACAACNATAGGGATGAGGGGCCTGCCCATGGCCCTGTGGCTGGAGCCAGTGTCCTGCATTATTAATTACTCCTTTCCCCATCCTGTCCCTGCAGCCTGCCAGCAGCCGGCTGTGCGGAGGCAGGAAAGCGGCTGGGAATGCCAAACCACGTGAGTGACCCCCTCCTCCTTGGCTTTGCCTGATTTTCGGGCTTTCTGCCTTCCCCAGGCTGGGCAGAGAGGTCTGGGTCCCCACAGGGAAGGGTGTCACCTGGGTGCTCCCGGCTGCCGGCTGGGGCAGGGGCACCCATGCTCCCCCCGCTGTGGCGAGGCCACCCCGAGCCGGCGGGGCCGGGAGCCAGGGCCCGGGGGAGGCTGCTGGTGGGTCAGACAGGGACTGTGTTGTCCTTGGCTCCTCCTCGGAGGCTGCGGAGCGACTTGGCTGCCCGGCCGGGCTATAAATCCCGGGTGTCAGATGTGGCGCGGGTCGGTCTGAAACCCCTGCGTGGCCCGGGACTGCGGAGCATCGCCAGCCCGCGCGGCGCCTGCCCAAACACCCTTGGGCTCATCGGGGTGCCAGGATGGTCCTCGGGGCCAGGACAGGCTGTGAAGCCTGGAAATGGGATTTCATACAGCCATCCTGTTGGGGAGAGTAGTGCAGGCCAGCATCAGGGACCCTCCCCAAACGGAGCATGTTTCTGTGCAGGAGGGGGATAAACTTGGTCACGTCTTTCCTTCCTCCAACATTATTTCCTGGTTTTTTTATTAAAGCAAGATGTTGCTGGCGAAACTCACACTCCCTTCCCTGTTTTTCCATCAAATTATTCTGCAGAGGAACATCTGGCAGCAGCTAACGAATGGGCTATTCCTGCCTGTTGCGGTGGAGATGCTGATTTCCCCGCAGCGGCCGGGGGCAGCTGGCAAATGCCACCTGCCACGGTGGTGCCTGTCATCCCACGCTGCTGGGTGACACGGGCAGCAGCGAGGACGGGGACCCGCCAGCATCGTGCACTGCGTAGCAAACCAGGAGATGGGAAGAGGAGAAACATCTGCCACGTCTTTCATTTGACTTCGTTCCACCCTGAGCTGCTTTTTCTTTCGGTCTAAGGGTAACACTGAGGCTGATGGAGACCTGGGATCAGATCCCGCCTCTGAGCCGGGCTCCAGCCCTTGGCAACCGGAGCTGCCGGGGGCTCAGATCCTCCGGAGATGGCTGAGCAGCAGCGGTACTGGGGGGGGTGATGTGCACTGAAGCCCCCCCAGCCCGGCCCAGGCAATGCTCTCGCCAGGCTGGATCCCTTCACCCACAAATTGTGCCTTGCAAAAAACCCCACAGGATGAGTTCACCGTGCAAATCCGGGGTATTCTAATTGCCCTCGAAGGAAGGAGGGCCGGGTTAGTGCCCAAACGAGCAGTGAAGGGCCCCTGAGCTCCTGTGGGTGCTGACTATGGGGACAGCGGGACAGGGCTGTGCCTCAGTTTCCCCAATACCAAACAGCGCTGTGGTCGGGGCAGCTGGGAGCCGTCAGCCCTTCCTTTCCTCCTGCATCCCACCCCGGCGGTTAAACACGGGCGTTACATGTGCTTGGAGCCAGCACTGGTGGATGCTAGGCAGTAACCATGGCAACTGCCAGGTTTCTGTTTCCTTGCCCTTGACAGTCACCTTGAGATGCCACCGTGTCCCGGTGACCAGCTGGGCACCCTGTGTCCCCCTGCGCAGCTGCCACTGCTGGTCCCCGGGCTGCCCCGGCATGCGCGGCAGAGGGATGCGGTGGCAGCAGGGCTGCGCTGGGCATCACCTTCCCCACCCCAACACGAGGGCCAGATCCAGGCGTCCAGCACCACCCAGGCTGTCCTGGGGCTCCCGGGGCTCCCCTCGCCCCCAGGGACGGGAGCCAGCGTTGTGGGGTGGAGGAGGGAACCCTGCGCATCCCTGCCGCCGCATCCCTGGCGCTGGCAGCGTCCCTGCCCAGCAGCGCCGGCGGAAGGAGCCCTGCGGGATGCACAAAGCAACATCTGCAAGCGCTTAACCACGCAGCCGGCCCGGCCCTTCCCGAAATAGCTCGCTGGGGTGGGCTTCCATGCCAGCACTGATGTCATTTGCTTTTATTTCCTTCCCGTCCGCTCCTTCCCTGCTGGAGCCACGATTCACTTGTGAGCCACGCTCTGTGCCGGGGGCTTTGCTGCCGCAAGCCTGGCCTGTGCCGACACAGCCGGGCTGCCGCTGAATGATGGCTCCCAGTGCAGAGGCGCTGGCTGGGGCTGGTCCTGCCATGGAGGGGCTGGGTGGGTCCTGGAACCCCGGTAGTTGCGATGCCGTCGGTGGCTCCTCGTGTCCCTCTCCGGAGCTGGGGTGAGCCCTGATTTCTCCAGCAGCATGGGTACTGCAGGGAAATTGGGGAAATCCCGACTGCTGGCTGCTCCGGCAGGGTTGGCATGAGTGGGATCCCAAGGGGGATCCCAGGGCCCCCACACCTCCGGCTGTGTCTCTACCACTGCGGGAGCCCTAAGGAGAGGTGATGCCCTGGCCGTGTCCCCACATGTGGTTCCGGCACCGCAGGGCTTGCTGCCGGGGTAATGCACCTACGTCCCCGGGCAGCTCGCCGGGGCTGCCGATGGCTTTGCACCGCAGGCTGCAGCCAGCCCCGGCCCCTCTGTGCGCACAGGGGGTTAACTTGGCCCCCACCATGCAAGCAGAGACGGAGCGCGGCGCTGAGCCAGCCCGCGCAGGCAGGAGCCGGCCAGCTGGCTGCAGCCCCTCGCCTGGCTCCGGCACCAGCACATGCCTCCGGAGCAACGTGTCCGCACAGCGCCCGCCAGCGCAGCCGCCCAGGCCGCTCAGGGCTCGGCTCCATCCCTCCTTCCGCCTCCCCGCCAGCACCGCAGCATCCCACCGCGGGGATCCGGCATGTCCCTTGGGCCGGGGGGCCATGGAGGTGCAGGCATCCTGGGGCAAAAGCTCATGGAGAACACGCAGCCTGCCCCTGCTCTGTGCGTGGGGACACCAGGGTACGGCACGGGGACCCGGCCGGGGTCCGTCACAAGGCGGGAGGGGCACGGCAGCCGGGCGTTGCATCCATCCCATCTCAGCAATTTTTCAGTGCTGCAAATTGCTGTTGCAGCTGGCCGTCCCTTTGTCACCGCGTGTGTGACCCTTGTGCCACGGGGGCACACATGCAGCACATCCAGGCAGGACAAGGCATGGCCGAGCGAACGGCAGGCGGTTGGGTTTGCCGAGCGGTTTGCAGGAGGAGTGAGCTCTGCCGGGCACAGCCTGCATGCCGTGCTGGCGTCTGCCAGCCGCAGCGGCTCCCGCTCGGCGATGAGGCTTCGTCTGGAGGTTTACTGCTGTCTCATGGAAACTTGGGTGGAGTGGGAGGACTCCTCAGATAGCCAAGGAGGAGCTGGGGGGGGGCACCAGCCCTGGCTGCCTCTGTTCTCCCCAGTTTCCATTTCTTTGCCCTGCAGCAGCTCACGGGACCCCCACGTCCCCTCGGTCACCTTGGGGGGTGTGCAAGTCAGGACTCCTCCATCCCCTCCATCCCACCCGTGTCCGCTGCCCACTGAGACGCGCAGGTTGCGTGTGTCGTGTCCCCCCCCCTCCCCGTCCTCCTCCCCTGCAGGAACACATGGCACCACATCCTCAAATAATTGCTTCATTATGGGATAATTACTGCAATTAGCTGAGCAGTACTCCTGCAAGTGCGTGCTGGCCTGTGCATGGCGAGTCACGTCCCCTCCAGCCCCGCAGCCCATGGTGGTGACACCAAGNTGCTCCAGACCCCTCACCAGCTCCGTTGCCCTTCTCTGGACACACTCCAGCCCCTCAATGTCCTTCTTGGAGTGAGGGGCCCAAAACTGAACACAGTATTCGATGAACCTGAGGATGCTGCACCTGGCTCGGGGAGCTCGAGCTTGGCACCCAGAAGGGAGCTCACCCCCATGGGAACCCCAGGAGGAGCACAGGACCAGGTGTGTGGGTTTGGTGGCCTCCCCTGGAGCTGCCTTGGCCATCCCCATCCCCATCCTGCACTGACCCATGGGACAGGCACATACCGATGCACAGCGTGGCTCTGGTCCTCTGGCTCTGCGGTGGGGTTAGTGACATTCAACACCAAGGGGTTGCTGTTCCCTGCTGACCTTTAATGGCTTTTCTCATCCGCTGTGGCTCCCGGCACGGTGGCAGGAGCCCCTGGCGGCTCTGTGGCTCTGCCAAGCGGCAGCGGGGCCAGGGAGGTGCTGGTGGCTCCTGCCGCTCGCCCGTCTTTTATTCCTCCCCTGGACTTTGTCCCACACGCACCATGAGAGATGAGAAACGGAGATGGCTCCAGCCCCAAGGACTCCAGAGGCGCCAGGGTGGCTCCTCTCCTGCACCCCTCAGTGCCGGGAGCAGTGCTGGCCCTGGTGGGGATGAGGACCCCAGAGGCCACGGTGATGGGCGCATTCACCCTTTGCTTTTGGGCTGGTCCTGCAAAGCTCAGCGGGAAGGGGAGCCCAGTCCGGGCAGGGACAGGATACATCCCACAGTGCCAGGCAGCGCACAGGACCCTGCAGGGATGGGGTGTTGGCGGTGGGGAACACGCTGCGGAACGGCTGCCTTTGAGTCCTTTTATCTGCTGACGCGCGCTGTCACGACAGAGCGCGTAATTGGGATGTGTTGCAGCGGCGCGGCGGCACGCGTCCCTCCGGCTCGGCTCAGCTCGCCTGGTGCGTGCCGCTGTGGTGGCGGGGGGGCTGGACGGCTGACGGGATGCTGTCCCATAATGGGCTTATTTGCTTTGCTTTGTCACCGTCTGCTCGATACAGGAATCGCGTACAGTGACATGAGCCGTGGGCGGGTGCTGCCTCTGCGCTCCTCCCTGCCAGCACCCAAAGCTGCTGCGGGGAGATGGGGTGCAGCGGGTGCAGAGCTGACCTGTCCCCATCTGTCCCCCAAGACAAGGGAGCATGCGATGAGCCGCGGTGATGGTGGATGCCCAGAGGCCCCGTCCTCCACTGTCATCCCAGTGTCAGCACCGTCCCAGTGCCACCGTGAGAGCCGGGAGCGCTGGGGACAGCCATGCCCCATGCCAGCGGTCTCGCTCAACCCTGCTGTCACCGCCACCGCTTGAGCCACGGACGCACTTATGAATAAATGAAGTGCAAGCAAACCGTCTGCCTAATGGCACAATGACAAACGTGTACCGAAACCTGAGGGAAAAGGGAACGATTTGAGGAATTAAATTATTTAACAGAAGCTTGTTACTGGTATGCACCGGGGAGCCTGTACCAGCGCAGCCGCGGGCTCTGGTGGGGGGAGGCGTTGGGTGTCCCGGGATGCTACGTGGGACACTGGGGACCACGGCTCAGCTGGGCTGAGACCCCCCCCACGGGGGACGGGGACACACAGGGTGGGGGTCTGCAGGAGCTGGTGGCCGGGTGAGGATGGGCAGCGCGAGGGCAGCGTGGGCAGCGCGAGGGCAGCGCTGGCATGTGGCTGGGGAGCACGTCAGGGGAGCAGGAAGGATTCATTCGCAGCTCGCCTGGGCTGGCAGCGCCCTGCTAGGGAGGTGCAAATGGACCCAGCGGGAGCTGGCTGCCCTGCCAAAACCCCTTTTGCGCGGCTGAATTGCTGGTGGCTGAACACGGCACGGGGCCGGATCCTGCTCGGCTGGGAGCCGTGGTGCAGGATGGCTGATCCAGCCCCGGTGATGCCGGAGTTCAATGTTACACGAGGCGGTGTATTAAATTAAGTCAGTCCCACTGTCCCCAGTGCCCAGGGACATGTGTCCCTGTGGCCTGGCCACAGTCATGTCTGCATGGCACAGGGGACAACTGGCACCAGCTGCCCATCCTCACTGCCTCTGCTGGGTTCCCCTCTGTGGGCAGCAGCAAGCTGGGGGCTCGGAGAGGTCTGTTCTTCCCTTTAGGGGTGACAGTGGCCATGGGGACATCCAGCTCCATCCTGCACCGCAGCCAGTGCTGCCTCCCCCCTGCTGGCCTCCCCCAGGGCGGTGGGGCTGTGCCATGTCCTTGGCCGCGGATGCCAGGGGCTGAGCCCAGCACCGCGGATCAGTGCGCATCATCCCCCTGCACGCAGCCGGCGGTGACGAAGCCTGGCAGGGGACAAGAGCGTGTCAATGCGGGCAGGCGCTGGCAAGGGATGCGGGATCCAGCAGCCAGCTCTCCACGCACGCCCGGCTGCTCGCCGCGCTGCCTGGGGACCGCTCGCTCTTAGCTTGCATATGCTGCGAGGCGACGCGCTTTATTGCCCTCCAGCCTCCGCTGGCTGCAAGCCAGCGAGCACCCGGGCTTGGGCAGAGACTCGAGTCGGGATGCTCGCCTCCGGCACAGCCCACCGTCCCTCCGTCCCTCCCGTCCCCTGCAGCTCTGTGGGAGGGGTGCGTGGTGGTGCAGGAGCAGACCCCGCTGGAAGCCCGGTGGGACACCGGCATCCTCCGCTTGAACACTTAATCAAGAAAGCGAACACGAGCGTGGCGCGGGCATGCTGAGCAGCAACCGCCGCCACAGCCAGGTAGGGCAGAGCATCCCGCCCCGGCTGGCTCCGCTGCGAGAGCCGCTTGCCCATCCCAGCACATCAGAGGACCCTGATGCGAGTTTAATTACGGTCCTCGTGCCAAAGCAACCCGTACCTCCCGTGGCCACAGAGCTCCCAGCGCCGCTGCCCCAGCCCTGCCAGCAGCCTGGCCGCTCTCAGCAATTCCAAGCCCTCGGCCCTGATGGCAGCCAGAAGGAAGCAGCTGTTTGCCAAAGAGGCAGAGCCTGGCAGCGGGCAGCCGTGCCGCAGCTTGTGCCAAGCCAGGGAGCCACGGCGGTGAACAAGTCCCTGCTAATCTCCACAAGAACGGCCGACGTCTGCTGAGCGTGAACCTGGTGCTTTCTGGTGCCCGCTCTGAACAAGCAGGGTTATCTCTGGGGTGCAGGTTTCTGGAGATGCCTTTGCAGGTCCAAGGTGCCCCACGGATTAGGTGCCACCTCAGAGCCTCTCGGTCCCAGCCTCCCCCTCCCCAGGGTCCCCGCAGAGCCGCAGCCGGTGAGTGGCTGTTTGGAGGGAAGAAAAATGGCAGCATCAATCAGAGCAGGGAGCGAGAGCAAAGCTGGGTGATTTAGGTGACTGGTCACCGCTGTAACCGATGATGAGCTGCGAGTCGAGGAGAGAGAAATAAGAAAGCGACACAGGCTGGCATCTGTTTGCATAAACTACCTTAACCGCAGAGGGGATCCGGCACCCAGGGAAGTGATAAATCCCTCTTGCCATGGCCGTGTGCTCAGATGAGATGGGTTTTGAAGGAAGGCAGTGGCTCGGCCGTGAGTTACTGGCTGGGGTGTGCTCGTGCCAGCTGGCATGGGATCCCAGGGATGCTGGGTCTCCAGCATGGGACTCCAGGGATGCTGCATCTCCAGCGTGGGACTCCAGGGACGCCGGGTCTCTGACATGGGACCCCAGGGATGCCAGGTCTCCAGCACGGACCACGATGGGGAGGATGGCTGCAACCAAGATGTGCAGGGGACTCTGCGGTTCCCAGTCCCCTCCCGTCCCATGCTGGTGCCACGCTGTGATGTCTCGCAGCTGCACCGCGCTGCACCATGCAGCCCCCCCTCTTCCCCCCAGCCCTTCCATCTTCTTTAGCTCTCATTTACGAACGGGCTGCAGCCCAAGACNCCCATCCCCCTGCCCCGGAGCCGGGACCACCGGGCAGTGATCCCCCTGCAGCTCTTTTCCCTTCTCTCCCATGCCTGATGCTGTCGATGCTGCTCCTCATCCTCTGAACGGATCCTTGGCCACGGCCAAGGGTGACACATGACAGCGTGATGGAGAGGCTGTGGCGCTTTCAGAGACAATTAATCACCAGCAAAATAAAAGCAATATAAAGTCTGTGGGCAGGCTGGGAGCCACGTGTTGCCTCGGTGCCATGGCCGGGCATCACTTTCCCCCGTCACTCTGGGTTTGCATTTCTCCGCTCGCCCTCAGCGGTGCAAATTTCCCATCGTTTCGTTTAAGCACAGGAGCCGCCTGCCATCCCCGAGCCCCGACGCTCACGTACCCGAGCCCGGCAAACGATTTATGCAGAGATGATGTACGACCTGCTTGCTCATCTAAGTTTGCGGCTAATCCTGTAGCTGAGATGTCTCCGCAGAGAGCGGTGCTGGCTGGGAGGAGGGGGGTTCCTCGCAGGCTCGCTCTGGCTGGATTGTGCCGCTCAGGATGCAGCTGGGACACAGCAGCCATGCTCAGGTGCTGGAGGCGTCTTTTATTTTTTTTTCTTTAAACGAAGGGTTTTTTTTAAACAGCCTCGCAAATCGATCCCCCGTCACCCATCCCCTGCCCCTGCTGTGGGTAATGGCAGGTAAATGGATCCCTGGGTCCTCGGCAGGAGCCGGGGGTCTCCCGTGTGCAAGACGTGTGTGTCCAGAGCCCCTCCGTGCCTGCGTGCACGTGTGTCGCGCTTTGCTGTACACGTGGCCGTGCATCAGTATTTCTGAGTGTGTATCCTCGCTCTCGCTGTATATATGGGTGTGCAGAGCTTTATGACAACTGAAATGGAAAAGACAATTGGATGTCAAAACCTATCCTAGGAGCCCATTTATACCCACCGACTTTTATGGGATTCCCACTGATTGATTCAGGCCCCATAAAACTTCCCGCAGCAGCTCCCACCCCTCCCGGCCGGCTCTGCCTCTGTTCAATAGGGCTGTGATTGACTCCTGCCTGCAGCGGGATTGTATCCGGCATCCCTGGATGTGCAGCTTCTTTCCAGCGCTCCGCCGGAGCTGCTCCAGATTCGGGATGCGGTGCATGTGCCGCTGTGCCATCCATCACGCTGTCAGAGCATCACTCGGGCCGGGGGCCGGGGGCTGCAGCCGGATCCTGCACTCGGCCTCCCACCGCGGCTTTTCCTTCCGACTCACTTTTTTCTCTTTGCAGAGGAGAATTTCACACTCCGCTGACAGTCTCCAAGTGACAGCCCTCGGTGTCACCGGTGCATTCAAGGACCCAGGCTGCTTCGTGCTGTCCCCAGTGGGACGATGGATCTCGGCGCTGGCCCTCATCCTGCGCCGGTGCCACGGGGCACAGCTGCCCACGCCAAGCGGTGAGGATGCTGCCGTGCTGGAGGGTCGAGGCGGAGAGCGGAGGGGTGGCACGGGGCTGTGGCGAGGCTGGTGGCATGTGCCAGAGGGACTGGGAAGGTCTCGCCTGCAGCTCATTAGCGTTAATCACTGCAGCTGCCCTGGAGTGCCACGGGCAGCGGGCGGCTCGGGGAAGGCATCAATCCACGAGTCGGCACAGTTCGTCACCACCAAACTGGAGCGGGTCTCTGGGAGCTGGGAAGGGCAGCCTGCTCAGCTGGGAATGGGATGGGGACATGGGGCTCTGTTCCACCCGTGCCTGCAGCGCGGCTGGTCCCTGCTTTTGGACAGTCCCGAGGGCTGCCAGCCCCGCCGAAGGTGGGACGTGGGCATCAGCCCTGGCGTGCAGCCGTGTCCATCCGCACCCAGGGCCGGCCAGCCCGCCGTACCATTCGATGTGCGCAGCTGCAGAGATCTCCATTAGCACCGGCATGGAGCAGGCGAGATCGGTGCCTGTCCCCGGGGAGGGCACGGCCGGGGGCTGGTGCGGGTCACCGTGTGTCACCTAGAATCATGCGATGCTACTGCAAATGACACGCCGATGGGTGCAGAGCTCAGCACAGCCCGCGGGACTCGCTCGGTGGGTGCTGGCCCGGCACCCGTTGGATCGCGCTGGTCCCAGGTCTGTCTGTGTTTGAGAGGGGGGGAGTGTGTCCTGGAGGAAGGTGATGGGAAGACCTTCCCCAGCATCCCTGGAGCCACTGGCACTTGTCGGAGCGACTCAGCCAGCAGCTGCCTGCCAGCGCTCTCCTTTCCATGGCTGAGCACGCTGACCTTTCCCAGTGCTTCCCGGCGCTCCTGTCGGCTTCGGTGCAGGCGGGAGGCGGGGGGGGGCGGTGCAGACAGGCGGGC
>VYXH01012568.1:0-31610 GCA_013397275.1 Burhinus bistriatus | reverse complement strand
GGGAGATCTGTGCTTGCGGAATTGCAGGATCAGGCCTGAAGAGGTGGTATGTTATCTGGGAGGTGCTGCTAGCTCACCTCTGGGGTTAGACCTCTTATTTTTCGAGAACCCTAAAAATGTGTGCTGTGATNCCCCCGTGGTGTCCGGGCGGCCAGGAGGGGCGGGGGTCGCGCAGCCCTGCGCTTCCCCTCCCCTTCCCCGACGCGGGGCGCAACGCTTGGGGAGGGGCTGGGCTGCCGGCCCCGCTCCGGATTTGGGGGTCCCGGCTCCACACCGTCCCCCGGGGAAGTTGCACATGGTGGGGAGCTGCCTGCGGACCCCCCGCTGCCCCCCCAGCCCCGCCAGGAACCTTTGGCCCCATCATCATCTTCGCCTCCCCCCGAGCAGCGCTGCTGCGGGGGTCCCTGCGCCGGAGGACGCCCAGCAGCGGGGACTGGCGCCGCAGCCGCCCGGATTATAAAGTCGGGGAAGTTGCCCCCTCGCCCCCCGTCTCGGCAGAGCCATGGCCCGGCTCGGGGGCTGGGGGCTGCTGTGCTTCGCGGTGCTCGCCCTGCCCGGCCCCCCGGGAGCCGGTGCCCAAGGTAAGGGGATTGGGGCGGGGGGGGGCACCCTTCAGCTCCGACTTGGGTGCTGGAGATGGACTGCGGAGGGTTGGGGGGGTCCCGGCGCTGCTCCCCTCAGCCGAGCCCCCACCCTCCCGGGGAAGCTTTGTGCCAGCCGGGGGGGACGCGGGGACCGAGGTGGCCCCGAAGCTCCTGCTTGGGGAGGGGAGGGGGTGGCATAGCATCGATGGTGTTCAAGAAGCTCCCCCACCACCACCCCCGGAGCTGGGGGTCGGGGCCCGCCGATGCCGAGCACAGCGCGGTGTCCGGGAGGGCTCGGTGGGGCGAGCGGCACGGCTCTGCTCTGCCTCCTCCTTCCCCCTGCCCCATAACTGCCCCCAGGCTGGGGATGGGGGGGGAATGTTGCCCTGAGCGTGGGGTAGAGACTGCCCTGGACTGCTCTGGGAAGGCTGAGCATCCCCTGGGGATGGCGGGGGGGTGGGTGAAGGCACCCATTTCACCGGAGGGGGTGACCCCCTCTGCACCAAAAGATCTAGGGTGCAAGTTTGGGGAGTTCCCAGGGAGCAGCTCTTGCCATGATGTTGGTCCCATCGACCTCCAGCCAGCTGGTCAGACCGGGCAGGGGGCTGGGGCTGGAGGGGGGTCTGCAGCCCTGAGCCCCCGTGGGTGCCCGGGGCTCCCTGTGCACCCAGCTGGCCCTTGGGGTGAGGCCGTGCCGCTGGGCAGGGCGAGCCCCTCTCTGCCTCTCGCTTCCGGGGCTCTGGCATGGCATAGTCTGTTTTTAGCAGCTCCGCTCCTGGAGAGGGATGTAGGAGTAGTTTGTGGCCTTTTGGGGTGCAGCTGGGGTTCACGGCTGCCAGGGGGACCCTGGGGTCCTGTCCCCTCCCCAGCAGCGAGGCTGCAGAGGAGGCTCCCAGCTGGCAGGGCTGCAGCACGGCTGCCTCCGTCCCCGCCGCTTGGACCCAGTGGATCCAGGCTGCAAAATTGAGGGGGCCACAGTGGGGTGTAGCCCTGGGGGTCCTCGCCTGCGACATTTCTTGCCCTTGTTTGCGGCAGCAAGCGGAGCCAGAAGTCCCTCTGCGCTCCCGTCCTCCGGCTCCCCCTGAGCCTCCCCCAGCACTGCTATAATTTCTCAGTAATTAAGTTCAGAACATAACATCTAAAGCGGCAGTATATTATCCGGGCAGGCCCTGTGTGGGGAGCTGTGAAGGTCTCTTTGATTGATTCACTCCCTTGCCGAGTTTCTCTTCTCCTGGCTGGCGTCTCCGGCTGGGCTCCCCGTGGTCCATTTGTTCCCCGCCTGTGGGACGGGCTCCTGGTGTGACCAAATCTCCTTCCATTTATCCGTGGGGCTCTGGGGTCTCGCCGTGGGGTGGGAGATGTGGGGCTGTCTGTGCTTCAGCCCTCTCGAGGGATGGGGAAGGGGCTTTGCTTCCCTCTCCTGTTGCAGGAGCCGAGTTTTGCAGCTTCGGCTCCCTGCGGCGCGTGTCACGTCCTCGCGGGCGGCGTGACATTGCTCGGTACCCGGCCCCGGCACTGCACGGCAGGCAGCAGCCACGGGCGAGCGGTGGCTGCCCATGGCGGAGTCGCGGTGTGGGGAGCATTGCCAAAGCCTGGCACGTCCCTGTCTCCCCTGCCACGGACGGCACTGGGGACACACTGGCAGGGTCACCTCCGCGGCTGCCATGCCCAGCACGCGTGGGCTGCCGCCGCTCGCCGCCACAGCCTGTTGGGGTGGACTGAGCACGGGGACGAGGGAGCTGGAGAAGGAACAGGCGTACGGGCAGAATGCCCGGCTTTGGCCTCCAGCTCGGCCCTGCTGCGGTGGGGCGGGCAGGGCACCCCGGCGTGGGCATCCCTGCAGGGCTGGCAGCGGGAGCCGAGGCAGGCAGCGCTTTGTGCCGGTGCTATTGATTCGGGCGGCCAAAGAAAATGGGATCAATAGAGAAGGGAAGGAGGAGGGGACGGCGCGAGACCTCTCCCTGGCCAGGGCGCGGGGGGCTCCCCGGGTGCAGGATGAAACACTTTAATACCTGCAGTTGGTAAAACAAAGGCCCCGCGGTGCTGGGGAGAGAGGGGATGGAAGTTTAATTACAGCCCGTCTGCGCTGTGTAATTATTAATTACCTAGGGCAAAAAAATAACTTATTGATTAGGGGCTTCGCACTAATTACCCGGAGCCGAATGCGGTGCTGGGCGGAAGGCTAATCAGTCAGCGCCACCCGGGCAGGAGCTGTGTCGCAGTGCGACCTGTGCCGGGGCTGAGTGCCGGTGCCATGGCCGGGGGGGGCACGGGCAGCCGGTTGCTGCCAGCCCTGCCCCAGCCAGCCCCCGCCTGCAGCAAAGGTGCCTTCAGCTGCTTGAGCAAGACAATAAAGGGCCCTCCAAGAGCTGGGGGGGCTGCGTGTCTATGGGGTCCAAGCCCTCTCCTCCCCGCTTCTTGTAGATTTTGTGACCCCGGGGATGCGGTTTCTCCCCCACCCAGGGCTGGGGGCACAGCCCAGGACCCCCCGCGCTGGCACAGCATCTCTAATGGGATTGAGGAGGCTGTGGCCAGTCCCAGGAGGGATTTGGGAGGCTTAAGGTTCCAGACGGGATTTGGGGGAGGGGCCTGAGATGGGCAGCTTCCACCAAAGAGGCTTATTAGAGGCTGGAGTCAGGGAGTGCCGGCACCTTCTGGCACCCACGCGTGGTGCCTGGGCACGTCCGCATGCGTGGAGCCCCGCGGGGCAGAGAGCGGGAGGGGGACAAGCCCCTGCTCCTTCCTGGGGACGTGATGCTGGTGACAGGCTCACGCCAGGACACCTGCGAAAGGTGCTGCCGGGGAAGGAATGGCCGAGCGTGGGTGTCTCCTGCCCTGGCTCCCCCTTCTCTGCGAACACGGCAGGCACATTAGCTGGTGGCCTCGTGCAAAGCTCCGGCTCAGGAAGGAAAGTGGCTTTTAGGGGAGAGGAAAGGAAGATTAAAATTTGATGCTGCTTTGGAAGCCATTAGTGACCAGGCACAGCAATGAAATTTTGATGACCTGATAACAGAACGGTGGAGGGGGATATGGTCACATCCCAGGCAACCCATGTCGCCGTGCCCCCTGGCTGTGCTCAGTGCCCTGGTTGGTCCCCAAAGGTTTGGGGTGCCAATGATCTGAGCCACAGTGGCACTGGAGTATGCCAGTGTGCCCGCGGGCTGGGAGCCGGCTCCCTGGGGAAGAGAACAGGCAGGATGAGGGCTGCCAGCGGGAAGGAGGGCGGCTGTGGGTTCATACCCACCACCGCTGCGTGCCGGGGTCGGAGCTGCCAGCACTGTTGGTCACACACCGGTGGGCTGGGATAGCTGGGGGCAGCTGAGCGGGGGCCAGCGTGGCAGCGTGGAGTGCCGCCCGTCCCTCAGTGATGGGGCTTAGGCTGCGGTGGCATTTCTGCTCCGCAGGAGCAAATGAAGGACCCAGAGGAGAGGGAAGGAGGGAGGCAGGCGGAGGCAGGTTGCTTGTGAACCTGGGAAAATGCTGATCATTAAAGCTGGGAGGAGGGAGGCTGGCTCGCGGGGTGCCGGCGGGTCGGCGTGATGAGGAGTGACCCCGTGTCTGCCTTCCTGGGTCTTTATGAACTGTGTCCTTGTCCCCAGCTGTGCCGGGAGCTGATCCCTGATGTGGCTGGTTCCTGCCTGGGGATGAGCTTCAGCCACAACACGCGTTACTGTAGGCCCTACACAAACTGCTTGGGGATGCGTTGATGTTTTGCAGCAGCAGTGCAGGCTGTTGCCTGGGGTGAACAAGGCCCTGCGCTGGCTGGGGTGCGGAGCTGTGTGGGAGCAAAACCCTTTGGGTGCTGGGTCCCAGCTGGGGTGGGGGAGCGGCGGGTCCCTTCGCCTCTGAGCCCTCGTTACCTCCCCGAGCTTGTTAGCAAGTCGCGTCTCGCTGGGTGAAAAAATGGTCAGTGCCAGGCCAGTAATAAATATGCTGCTGTCAGTGGTGATGTGATCGTGCTAACGAAGGGCAATTTGAGCCCCCGTGGTTGTGCCGGGGCTGGTGCGTGGGCTCAGGGTGGTGCGGAGGGGCTGGTGGCCGCCGTACTCCGCCTGTGCCACACAACTCCTGTGCGCGGTGCTGAGCCTTGGTCTTCCAAAGTGCCGCGGGGATCCCGCACCCTCGTGGGGCCGGGCTGACTCAGGGGGGTGAGTGCTGGTGGCAAAGGGGTGTCTTGGGAGCTTCCAAGGGAAGGGAGGAGATACCACCCTCCTGTGCAGGGCAGCGTTGCATGGAGCTGCCGGAGAGGACACAGGGCCAGGGTCACTCAGAGTGGCTGGAGATGCGGTGGTAATGCCAGGGACCTCCCCCATCCCCGCGCCTGCTGCTCCGTTTTGGGGTTCCTACCCTCTGCATCCCCAGAGCCGTCTGTACAGCTGGATCCAGATTCAGGATGTATTCCTGCCCACCCTTCACCCCACCAGCAGGCAGGAATGCGCTGGCAGCGGCTCCCTGCCCTGCTTGGCATCCCTCACACCCCGGGCACGCCAGCAATGCCACCGGTGTGGGCACAACCCTGGGTGGGGGGACCATCCATGGGGCTGGGGACCGGCTGTCAGGGTGCGTCCCCCGGCTCCCGGCGATGCTTTGGGGGTGCATCCTGCACCTCGCTCCCAGCGATGCGTCACCTTCCTCCCATTCTCCCCTGCCTGACGCCGACCACCTGCCTGCGCCCGGGGAAGGCAGGGGCCCCCTCGGCGGCCCCCTCCCCTTGCCCCCAGCCCCGCGGGGTGCAGGAATGCCTGCGCCTGGAAAGCCATGCCGGGCTCGGGTTGCCTGGGAACTGGGAAACCTGATCCCTGGGAACGGGGCCGAGGGCAGGGGACATTCCTGGGCTGCAGCTGGTCCCCGGCCCCCTTTGTCTCCCAGCTCTGATGGGGCGGCTGTGCCCCTGCCCTCGTCCCCCCAGGAATGAAGACTTGGGGCGCGGGGGGCTCTTGGCCTTGTGCAGGGCCATCCCTGGGGATGCTGTGACAGGCAGCCGCCG
Source organism: Burhinus bistriatus (assembly GCA_013397275.1). Taxonomy (NCBI): domain Eukaryota; kingdom Metazoa; phylum Chordata; class Aves; order Charadriiformes; family Burhinidae; genus Burhinus; species Burhinus bistriatus. Next base: position 26,039 of record VYXH01012568.1, on the reverse strand, counting down.
GCTGCTCCGGGTTGTCACCTCCCTGTGTGGATCAGTGTCACCTCCTGGCCGGCAGCCACCGTGGGCTGGGAAAGGCCCTGGGCACTGGGACCAGCTGCTGCAGCATGTCAGCAACTGGGCATCCCAGCCGGCAGCGGGGATGGCGTGGTGGCAATTCTAGGAATGCCGGAGCCCTCCATGCCAAAGTCACCCTCCCTGCCAGCAGTCATTGTCCCCATCAGCCACCTCGGAGTGTGGCAGCTCTGGGCCGGCTGTCCATGCCAGGAGCCCTCCCTTTGCAGCTGGGGGGAGACTGAGGCACCAGGCAGGGGTAGCAGTGGGTGCGGTGGGAAGGGGACCGGGATGCGGAGCTGGCAGGTGTCCCGCTGCCCTGCATACCCAGGCACTTGCGAGCGGCTCCGTCGGCTCTCATCAATCACTGCCTGCCCACGCGGAGGTGCCGAGGCCCCCGGCGTAGGGAAACCTTGATGCGTTTGACCATTAGCAGAAAGAAACCGCTGAGCTAATTTTAGCTGTGATAGCTAATTGCTTTTTGCACTGCTGGGTGAGACGACAACCTGCAAGTCCTCGTCTGTAACCTTGAGTCCTCCCGGCTCCGTGCAGCAGCGATGCCCGGGTCCTGCTGGGGCGAGGAGTGGGATGTGGATTTCTTGGTGGGAACGCTGGTCCCCGGAGGGGTTTCTGCAGGACACGGGTCCATGTGCGAAGCTGGCAGGGGTTGGGATGCCTGGCAGGGTCCTGCAGCCCCTGGCTTGCAAGGGTGGGTGTCCCTTGTGCCTCTGGGGGAGCGGGGACACGCATGGTGTGGGGGGAGACTCTGGCTGTCCTCTGTGGCCAGTGGGTCACCCCAGGCGGTGGGAGACCCGGGCTGTGGGGTGGAGCCCCCCGGCGCTCAGCGGCACGGCCGTGTTTGTGGATCACGGCAAGCTGATGAAGGGGAACGCTATTTTTAGAGCCCTTTCATTGATCAAGGCTCCTGGGCACGTGAATCGCCCAAGCCAGAGGGCATTTCCCCAGGGTGAGAGTGGGGCTGGGGACCATTTGCCAGGATGGTTGGAGGAGCTGGGTCCCCCTCTGTCCCCATCCTGCAGGGCCGTCCCCCTCCCCAGCGCATCCCAGTTCACTGGCTGTGAGCCGCGGCTGGGCGAGGAGATGGGGCTGAATCTAGGGCAGGGGCTGGGCATTAACTGGGGTTTTATGGGGTCGTTTATGTTCCTTATTTGTTGCCCTCCTGCAGGGAGCCTGCGTCTGCCCGGTGGGGAGCAATCGAGCGCTGGGCTGTGCAGGTGGCTGTCCCCAGGGCTCAGCCTGTGCCCGTGGTTCTGGGCATGGTGGGATGCTCAGTGCTTCCCCTCCTCTTCCTCCTTGCCTGGGCTGGGACCACAGGGTCAGGCTGAGAGCTTGGGGAGCGGGTTGGGAACGGTGGGGAGGGTCCGGTTGGGAATGGTACCGGGGTAGGAGCTGGGTGCGGACATGCTGCCGGATGCTGGCGTGGCTGGGATGGATGGATGGATGGAGGGGGCTGGGGCACGGCGGACACAATAGCTCTGGTTTCAGCAACCCGCCTCCTGAATGCCTGAAAAACAGCTGATAGCCGTGACGGGGATGAAATGGGATTAGCTGCTGGTTCCAAAGGGAGCGTGTCCTGCTGAGCCGGACAATGCGCCCGCTGTGCCCCCCGCTTCACGCCTTGGTGGCTGGCTCTGGCGGAGAGGGGCTCCGTGCTGGCTCCCCGGGACCGGGGTGGTGTCACCTGCCCTGGCTGTCCCTGGGGAGCCTTGGGGCCTGCCGAGCCTCCCGTGCTCCAGCACTGGGTGCAGCGCAGGTTCCCGGGAGTGCTTGCAGAGGGGCTGGGAGACCCTGGGACAGGGTGGGGGCTTCTGCTGGCCCCGCAGCAGCCCCGAGGGGTGGTGGCTTTGGCTTCTCACCCCGCAGCAGCACCAAGCGGGTCCCAGGGGACCTCGCACAGCCTGTGCTGGGGTGGTGGGGGCTCGGGGCTGTCCCACCCCAGCAAGCAGCGATGCTGGGTGCCCAGCCTGAAGCCCCGTGGCCGAAATGGAGAAGCAAACCTCGTGGTGCAAGGGGTTTTGCAGGGCAGGCGCCTGCTGCCCCTGCACCCCCCCCTGCGGTGGGTGCTGGAGATGGGGCGCAGAGGGGGACCCGCAGCGCGTCTCGGGGTGGGAGCTGTGTGCGGCCCCAGCTGCAGCGCTGCCGGGGCGTGTGTGTGTGCAGCACCGTGCTCGGTGGAGTGAATTGATGTTTATTTTGATAATGAGTTCTCAATGCATTCGCAAACTAATAAAATCAACTCATTAGGGTGGTATGTTTAATTCAGAGCTCTGCCGTTGGGAGAAGCCCTCCTTGCCAGCTGAGCACCGGGAAGTGCTGAGCACCCGGCCTCTGCCTGCCCGCGTGGGGTGCAAGGGGAGGAAGGTGATGGGTGCCTTCATCTCCCCATTTTTTTCCTCTATTTTCCTGGCTTGCACGGTGGAAAGAAGGGCTGGGAGGGCAGCGGGGGGAGCCGCGCTGTGCAGTGGAGGGTGGAAACAAGGCACATGCAGTGAGCAGGGGCAATGAGCTGCCAGAGCCCTTCACCTGGGGCAGTGGTGGCGTCTCGCTCGCTTGGCTTCTCCCCATAAGCTTCACGTCAGGCTGGGCAGCGGCGCTGGCTTTGCTGTTGGAATCGCTGGCCCGGCGGCGCGGCGTTGGCTGGAAAAGCCCCTCCGGACGTGAGAGCCACAAGTGTGTAAATAAGCGCAGTGACCAGAGTTCGCTTCTGTGGAAATTCAGGGCCGTCGTGGATGGCTGGGGGGCATCGCCAGGCTGCGAGTTATTCCTGTCCCCCATCTGCGAACAGGGCTGTCTGGGAAGGAAAAGCTTTGGAAAAGGGTTTTTCCGAGGAAAACTCATGTTCGCTGTCATGCTACAGCTATTTATGTTTCAAGTGAGCAATGCAATGACTAATTAATACTTTGGAAAAAGGATGTCTGGGCAACACCCCAGTAAATCCGTGAGTGCCCAGTGCCTGCTGGCTCGGGACTGTGCTGTGGGGAGGGGGACCACGGCCGCCAGCCCCTTCATCCCGCTCGGCATGGAGGGGTGGGGAGCTGGCAAAGTGTTTTCCATCCTGCGGGGCTGGCGACTTAATTGCGTCAGCGCCATGGGAAAGGCTGAGTGGGGTTTTTCTTGTGGTTTCTGTCTTCTGTTTGTCTTTCCCCGCTGTATTTTTTGGGTTGGGAAATGCCGCCTTGTTGAGATTCTCGCGGCGAGCCTGGAAAGCGGCTGTCTGTCTGTCTGCGAGGGCGGTTGCAGGGTGAGGGCTGTGCTGAGCATCCTGCCTGGCTGGCGGATGCGGGGGGGCGGCAGGAGCTCGGGGACGGCAAGGGGGAACGGATGCCCCTTGCAGAAGTGACATCCCAGGTGTTGCTGGGGCTCTGGTGGTGGCTTTGCTTTCCCACCCCTCCGTGGCCGCGCTGGCCCTGGGAGCCACCGCAGCCCCAGGTTGTGGTCGTCCTCCAGGAATACCTGGAGGATACATTCGGCATGATCCACGGGGACGAATCCAGCCTGGAGCTGCGCTGCGCTGCACCAGGCTCGTGTGCCACCCATCCCACCCAGTGCTGGGACCACCCTGGGGTTGGGATCCAGGGCTGTCGGGACCCCCACCTTGCTTGGCAGCTGGCTATGGGACCCCGTTCCTGCCAAACCCTCACGGGGAAGCTCCGATCCTGGCTGCGAAGCCTCTGGGGCCAGGGCTGGAAAGGGCCCCTCCACCCCTCCGAGCCTGCAGGGGAGGGGGGGGGAATGCGTGCTTACCCCCTCTCCTGCCCAGAGAGTGTCTGGTGGCTGTCTGTCTGTCTGGAGGTGATGTCCATCCGTTCTTCCCCTCCTCACCATTTTGGAGTCTCTCCTGGGGAGATCAGCTGCAGGATCCGGCCCCTCTAATTGCGTTGAGTCACTCTCCGGGTGTCCGTGACTCACAGCAGTGACCCAGATACGGCAGAGCTGCGTAATCGCGGGGTCGGGAGGATTTGTGGCATCGGAAGGAGTTTGCTGGGAAAGGAGTTTTGGCTGGAGCCTGGAGCTGGTTAAACATCCCCAGCTGGGGGACAGGGCTATGCCCTGCGTGGGGACGTGCTCGGCAGGGGGACAGGCTCACTGCAGCCCGTGGTGACATCTGGCTGTGCCACCCGCAGCCGGGCAGCCCTGGGGACGTGCCTCTGGGCTGGGGGTCTCCTGTCCCCTCAGGAGCATCCGTGTGTGGCCTCTTTGCTGCGGGTCCCTTGCAGCTCCCCGTGGCTCCATGCGTTTGGGCTTGGGTTTGGAGCCCCGTGCTGGGGTCTCTGCCTTTGGGGTCAGGCTCCTGGGGTCCGTGCGCTCGGGGCCAGGCGTGGGGGTCCGATGTGGGGTTCCGTAGGGACTGCGCGGAGCTTCAGAGCACAAAGCTCTGCTTGTTGGCCCCCCTGGGGGCTCGTGGGCTGGGAACACACAACGGTGCCGTGTGTGCATCTGTTTGGGGTTTGCCGCGAGGGGAAATGTTGTTTTTTCCAGGCGGCGTGGCCGGGCGGGCAGAGGGGCTGGGTGTGCGAGGGCAGGCAGGGACGGGCAGAGGCACACAGCCCCGCTCTGTTCCCAGCCACGGCTGAATGAGGTGCTGTTCCGCAGCCAGGGCTGACGTCTCTCCCTTGGCTCCAGGAGCATCTCAAGCCTTACCCTGGCCCGTGTCGGCACCGAGGTGTGCCCGGGCTGGGCACCAAGGCTGCAGTCCTTGGCCAGACACATGGGAGCTGAGAGGGGATGATGCTGGCACGGCCCCGTCTCTGCCGCGGTGGGAAGAGGGAGGTCAGTCTCCAGGTTTGGGACCCTCTGATAGCCGGGGACACGTGCTGGGGGTTGCACCGTGTTTGGGATTGCCAGGATGAGACCGCAAAGGGAGGTGGCGTCATCTCCAGCGTCACTGTTGGGAGAAGGGGAGGTCCTGGGCAGGCACCGTGGCGCTGCCGGGCTCAAGGTCCCTTTTGCAAACACCCCTTGTCCCCAGGGGAGCTGTGCTCATCCCTCCCTGTGTCCCCCATCCCTGGGGGGGTTCGGCCAGGCACGGCGATGCTGCCGGCTCAGCCGATGGCCCGCTGAGCCCTCCGAGAGGCCGGCTGCGGAAGAGGAGCTTGTTATGGAGCCATTCTGCTTTTAATTAACAAATTAAAATCCTAGTTAACAATCCAGCCCCAGGGCTGTTGGAGGCTGGGAGAAGCTGGAGCGTTTGTTATGGAAACAGCAGTTAATTAACAAATAAATAAATAAGTATGGGCCTGGAGACAGATGCAGGAGGAGGAAGGGGAGATGGCAGCGCAGTCCGGGTGTCCTGCCGGCCTGGCGGGAGGCAGCATGGGAGGAGGGTGTCCATCCATCCATCTGTCCGTCCTGGGGGATGCCATGGCCCCGTTGGGCAGCGCCAATCCCAATGGGTGTGAGGGGCTGGATCCTGCCTTGTGCTGGCTGTGCCATGGCAGATCTGGCCGTGTACTGTGCCGGGGCCGCCTTGGCTGGATTTGGGGCTCCCGGTCTCTGCCTGGGCTTTGCCGAGTGCCACTGGCCCTGGAAATCGCACCCGCTGCCTCTTCCCCTGGCCGGAGGCCGGGAAGCGCTGTGGCAGAGCTCCGGTGGAGACGGATGAGGTGTGACACTGGCAAAACTGCTGTGCAGTTCGCAGGTGACACCGGTGCTGGGGACCGCACAAGGAGGCAGGGGATATCACTCGCCGGGCTGCTCCGTGCATCCCTGGAGCAGGGATTGCTGCGGTTCCCATCAGCATCCACTTTGCCCTGGGCTGGGTCTGGGCAGGGGGATTTGGGCAGCTCCCCAGGGCTGGGTGCCGCTGGGGAGGGGGGTGCTGAGACTGTGGCCCCCCCCGGCCGTGCTCTGCGGTGGTCAGCTTGCATTAACCGCAGGGCTGTCACCGAGAGCCCCGAGCTGGTGCCTGCTGCCAGCGGGGATTGTCACCGTGAGTGGGTGGGTGGGTGCTGACGGTGCCGTGTGGGGGCTCGGGGTCACCGTGCTGGGCGGGTGGTGCGGTGTCATCCTGCCCATCCCAATGCCGGAGCCGAGGGCAGGGGTGGCTGCGGGGACCGACACGGGGATGTGACCCCGCTGCCAGCCCACGCCGGGGCCCTGCAGGATTTTTGCACGGGGCGAGGAGGTGGCAGAGCCCACGTCCCTCCTGCAGCTTCACCTTTCCAAAGGCTTAAGGGAAGAAAATCAGTTTAAAAGCCGGCTCTGCAAATCCTGCCAGCGTCACACGGGCAGGAGCCGTGCTCCGCTGAGCAGCTCCTCCAGGTCTGCGTGTCTCTCAGCCTCCCACCTAATCCAGTTAACACACCTCTGCAAGCGGCTTACGGCATGTAAGAAACCCCAAATCTCCTCCGAGAGAAGCACAGGGGAGCGGGGCAGCGGTGCTGGAGCTGTGTGTTCTGCTGGGTCCAGCCTGGCTCCTTGCTGGGGCGGCAGCGCCGGGTCTGGCTCCCTTCCTTTGCCGGACCCCTCTTGCCATGCAGGTGACATGCAGAGACGCTTGTCAGGGCTGGCCTCATCTCCCGGGCGCTCCCCCACCACCGAGAAGACCTTTTTCCTCTGCGAGGAAATTGCTAAAGCAATTGCCCAAACCCGCGGAGGGTCGGAGATGGAGATGAAAAGGCGCCTGGTTCCACCCGAGTCTCTCCGGGTGGGCAGGAGCCGTGGCCCAAACCCAAGGGGCAGCGTGCCCTTGGCTGGCAGCCCCCTCCGCTGCCCGTGCCCCTTCGCCACGCTGTGAGCAGTCTGTCTGACGGGCTCAGCGTGAGGCAGCGGAGCAAAGATGGATGCGTTTCGGCAGCAAGGTCGTTGCAGAGTTGTGAGGGCACCAGGTGCCCGTGAAGCCCGGGAGCTTCTCGGCTGCCCCATCCTGCTCCGACTCTTTCCCCGAGGGTGGCACTGGTGCCCGGTCGTGGGCAGGACGGGCACGGTGCCTGGCTCAGCTCCGGGGTTTGCTGCTGGAGGGATGCGGCTGCTGTGAGATGCTCCTGTGTCCTCTGAACGCAGGCGGTGCCACCCGGCTCCAACCTGCCCGTGGCTCGGGGCCGCGGCTCCTCTTACGTGCAACAAAGATGGTTTTATTCCCGCGATCGCGGCGTGATTGGGGCCGAGCGAGGGAGGCTCTCCAGGCTGTTCTGCCTCGGTTAAAAACCCTCTTAGCTCCGCTCTGCAATCGCTTTCGGAGAAGCGGCTCCTTTTTGGTGTAGCTCCCGGCTGCAGCCCCCCAACATCTCCCTGCCACTTGGACTGTGGTGCTGCAGGAGGGACCGAGCCAAAACCCCCCCGTGTCTGTCTCAGACCATCGGGGAGGCAGGACTGCCTCTGGAAGCAGGAAAATTGCAGGCAGCGCAGGGTTTTCTGAGCGGCGAAGGAGAGGGCTGCAATCAGCAGCCCCAGGGTGGAGAAGCAGCAGCTGTAGGGCAGCGTTTTCGGGTCCTGCTCTGCCCCAGCTCATGTTTGCTACCTGGGAACCCCACGGGACTGGGGAACTGCGGCAGCTCGGATGGGGCTGGAGGGGAGGTCTGGGATTGTGGTCTGCCGCAGCCCGGCTGGGCTCTCGGGGACGGATTGGAGCTGTGGCCGGGATGGATGGTGACACGTGTGGGGCTGGGGCTGCCCTGGGGTGGCATTGCCTGGGACGCGTGGGTCCTCGTCGTCATCCTGGGCTTGCACTTGCCCTTGGGAAAGGGCAGCACTCGGGGTGCGGTGGGAAGGTGCCGCGTGGATGGGGGGAAGGGAAACCTGGTGGGACAGGGATGGGGGCCCAGGCTGGGGGGCGGCGCTGTGGGGACCAGCAGGATGATGCTCTCCAGCGTGCCATGGCAACTGAAGCACCGTGAGCTCGCAGGTCCAAGAGCATCGCTCTCGGCCGACCCCCCTGAGACGCTGTGCCGCCTTCCCATGCCCCCAGCCCCGGGATTTCCCCGATTGCTCTCACAACCGCAGGCGAGCACCGAACCCCCTGGCTCAGGCTGTGCCCTCTAAATAATGCAAGGCGGCAAGTGCCGTCCGCGGGAGCTGCGGATAAACACAGTAAATGGCTGAGAAATGGAGCATGTCTTTTGGGAGCCACCTCCGCGGTTAGCGTGCAGGGCCCCTCTCCCTCTCTCTCAGCCGAGGCGGTGCTACCGGGCCGGCACAGGTACGGATGGGGAGGGGGAGACGGAGCAGAGCTGCCAAGTCCACCGGAGCATTGGAAATTGCATTTCACGGCCGGGCGGATTGGGATACCAACCCCAGCACCGCGCGCTGGGCGCTCGGAGAGGAGATAAGATTTGATTAAGAAGGCCGCTATTAATTTGTGGCAAGTACACTCACGATAATGGAGAGGTTGCTTTTAATTAATAGCCAGGAGGAGAGTTTTAAAGCTCTTGGTCTCAGTGGGGGGGGGAAGGGGAGGGAGGGGAAAAGCAGGGAAGGAAGGGAAGAAAGTAAGTTGTGAGGATTAACGGATGCGTCTGCAATTACAAGTCTTTTTCTTAGTAAAAAGAGAAAAAAAACCCACACATTAAAAGACACACTGTGGGTGGGGGTGTGCGGCTGATCCATAGGGCTGAGATTGTGCTGGGTCCCTTTGGCACCGCTCCATGTGCCAGTAGGGACTGGGGCTGCCCCGTGGCACCCCATGGCCACCAGCCCAGCCTGGGGGGAGCACGGGACGCCTGGGGTGTCCCCTGTGGCTGACCCTGTGCCCTAGGCCAGCCGTTTCCACCGGGCTCAGCACTGAGGGTGGATGCTGGGATGGATATGGGCTCTGGTGGGCGATGGGCTGGGGAGAATGGAGCCATCCTGCCCTGCTGCTGGCCCCGCGTGAGCCCCAGGGAGGCTGCAGCGTGTGGCGGGGGGGTGGAGCCCCCCAGGCTGCCCCCTTCCCTTTGCCGGGGACATTCGCGTGAGCCAGGCAGATTAGAGAGGAACGAAGGCGCTTTGGCACGGCGCCTCGGCACGCTGCCGTGGGGCACCAAAACCCTTTGCTGGTAGGTTTTGCTGACAAACCTGTGTTTGCCAGGCGGTGAGACGAAAGCTGGGCTCTGCCAAGAGCACTGTGCCAGCAGGGTGTCATGGCGCAGCCACGCTCAGGGCTCCGATGTCCCTGTGGGTGAGTGGTGCTGCGATCCCTGCTCCTGCCAGTGCTTCTTCATCACTGTGCGGCTGGGTTTGGTGCTTTCCCTGCCACGCCTTCCCTAAATTTGAAGCTGGCATCAAGTCACTGCGGGAGAAATGATGGATTGAAGGGCATGTGTTCTGCCGGAGCATGGTGCGGGCACCAGGGCACGGCTCCGGCGCTGGCCCTGCCGTGCCAGATGAGGCCGGTGAGGCCAGGGGCTGCCGTCTGCCGGCGGAGCAGATGGGTGTTGGCAAGCCAGGACCACACGTGCAGCGAGTTTGGGGGGGGATCTGTGCTCGAGGGGTAGCAGCACAGGTTGCTTTGTGCCTGCTCAGGTGCTGGGAGAGGGGCGAGTGGGGCTCCGCGAGGATGCCCGTTCAATCGCAGTGCTGTGCTCGGCTTTGCCCTTGGTGCCCCCCAGACGCCTGGGTCCCCCCAGACACCTGAGTCCCCACTCAGTGGCACGCTGTGCTCTGCGGCTCCCCAGGTGCTGGGAGCGGTCGGCATTTCAATTCTGTGTTTGCTTTTTGTTAAGGGGATGAAGCCTCGTCTCAGGAATACTAATGGCTCCGGCAGTGGTGGAGAGCGCTGCTAATCCTCCAGCACCTGCCGGCCACCCGCCCTGCGTGGCCCCTGTCACCGCCCCGGGAGGGGACCGCGGTGGGGACGCCAGGCGTACCGGGGGCTGTGCTGGTGCATTGCCGCGGCTCCCATCCCCGCGGTGGGGCCGTGCCCTCGGTACCCGCAGGGACGTGTGCCGTTTAATCAGCCCCGATGACTTTACCAACAGCCGCTGAAAAATTGATGCCTCCCAACCGCACACCAGTGTCTGACAAGCAGAAAACCTAACTTAGCCAAGGGATGGCTCCTGGGGCAGCGGCATGGCCCCGGGACTTCACCTGTCCCCAGCCAGCTCCCTGGGCCACAGGGCCACCCAGTCAGGGTGGCCACAGAGGGGATACAGTTTGTCCCCAGGACAGCGTTGCCTTGGCCAGGATGGGTCTCCTGGGGTGATCTCTCATTGCACCCAACCAGGGCTGTGACCCCACCGGGGTGCTCAGGGATGTTGCAGTCCCCCATGGGTGCTGTGTCTGGGGGCCATGGGGTGCCCTGGCGGTGTTAACCCCTTCCCTGCTGTGCCGGCACAGGCCCCCCCTGCCTCCCTCCATCCCCAGATGCTGAGCGGCTGCTGCGGCGCCGGGGAACTGCGCCGCGAATATGTTACACAAATGAATAATAAAAACAAAGGAAAATTACCCTCTTTATTGAAACTCGTTTTATGAATAAAACAATTATTCTGGTAATTGAAAAAATGTGTCGTTAAATTAAATGCAGTGGTTCCTATTAAAATTTTAGTGGATTTCTTCTTCTCTGTTTCTTTTTCCCCCTTTTTCCTTCCCTCCCTCCCTCCCTGCCTCCGCGGGCGGCTAAAGGCTGGTAATTATAGCAGAGGGTTTCGCTTTCTCTTTATTGTTTTTTAATCTCTTCGTGCTGCGGAGTGCCAGCGATAGTCTGATGCAGAAGAGATTTAGCTCCATCTCCCTGTGCTGGGGGGGGCATGGGGGGCCGGAGCCGTAGTGCAGGGCTGCTCGGTGGCAGTGCCAGGCGGCCGTGCCAGCATTCCCGGCGCGCTGCCATCCTGCTTTCTGGGCAGTGATGCTCTGGGAGGGACAGGGGACACAGCTCTGTCCCCCTTCCCGTGGTCCAGGTGGGGTGCAGACAGCGCGGCAATCCTTTCCCAGGGCTGCCCCTTCGCACCGGCCGCATCCTGGCTGGAATAAAGAGGAGCTGGTGGGGAAGGGAGGGAGGCGATTGTGTTATTTTCTCTGAGTCGGGTGTTGCTGCAGGGCGGCCGAGGCGGTGGGCATGGTGCTGGGCACTGGTACCCAGTGTTGGTTGGGCTCCGTTGGGTGCTTGGAGCCGACAGGGGCAGGCGGGCAGGATTCAGGGCATCCCACCAGCTCGGCTGAGGCTGCCTGGCACATCCTGCTGTTTCTCACCCTGATTCATGTCGATTAGCAGGAATGGGTGCTGGGCTGATCAGCTTCCGATTAACGAGCTGGGGAGGGGAGAGGCTGGATGTCACCCCCTGTCCCCGAGGGGCAGCGGGGCAGTGACCCTGTGCGGAACAAGGGCTGAACCCGGGCATGGTGAGGGGCTGTGGTCCCCCCCCTGCTGTCACTGTGCTTGCGCGAGGCATCCACAGCAGAGATGGGAGAAGGACCCGGGTGTCCCGCGAGCTGCTGGTCCTTTCCTGGGGGCAGGCAACAGTGGGGCAGAGCCATGGGGACCCCGTGCCCCCATTCCCATCTTGTCTCGGCTTGCCGGGGTTCGCCAAGCACGGGGGGGGTCGCATCCTCCTTCCCCCCACCAGCAGCTGCCCGGCAGAACCCAGCCCTTGGCAAGCATTCCGGGATTCCTCTGGGCTTAAAACTCCCCATCCCTTCCCATCAAGAGGGATTTGAAGCTGGGGAGAGGAGGGGCTTAGTTCCCAGCTCGCCCATTACGCCCGGGAATTAGGATCCATTACTGCTCTTTTGGTGAGACGGGGGCCCCCTGCCCAACATCTGCACCCCCTCCCCGGCGTTAATGCACCGGGCTTGGACCCAGCTCCCGGCGGCCCTTATGTAAATAAAGTGCAGGGGCAAAGATTTTGATCCCGTTAGGCAGGATTAGTGCCTTGAGAGGCCCTGGCATTAAAATGTCATCGACAGTAGAAGGAGAGAGCCAGTCGTCCCTGCTCCTGTCCCCCTTCCCTGTTGCCAGCGCTTGACATCCCATTTATCCCATCCATCACCGCCGGCGGCTTGGCTGGTGCGGCTCAGCCCGGAGGCAGCGTCCCCTGCACCGCTGCCTGGCAGGGCTCGGCCCCGGGGTCACCAGTGCTGGGGGGGTTGGTGTGGGTAGGGTGGGGACAGCATGGTTTGGTGGCACCTTTCTGCGTAGAGGGGACTGTGCCGGCCTGGCATAGCTGGCACGGCACGGCATGGCACGGCACCCGGGGAGCTCAGTGTCGGCCCGTGCCGCTGGCAGATGTGCAGATGTTCCGGGGCTGCCTCTCGCTGCTGCCTGTGTTTGGAAAGTGATGAATTTCTGCACCAACTAATTAGTCTCTAATTAGCAAGTGGAGTGTAAACAGTCACAACAGATGGGGGAGAGGCGGAATTAGCAGTAATGACCCTTCGATTTGGGGGGACGTGGCTATCGTGCACTGGGAAACCTCCTGCCGGGTCCGGGACCTGGGGAATCACAGCCCCCATCCGTGCCGGCTCTGCGGCGGGGCGGGGAGGTGGTGGGCACCTCTGTGCACCCCAGATTTGGTGGTGCCATGGCCTGTCCTGCTGCCGGGATGGTGGGAGAGAGGAGTTCCCAAGTGCTGCCGGTGTGCCGGGGAGCAGAGGGAAACTGAGGCAGGGAGGGCTGCCGGAGGGGTTGGGGTGCGAGGGGCTGCGGCGGTGCTCAGCACCAGCAGCCTCCACCCTTCTCCCCTCTAAGCCGCGGCACGTTGTGCTGGAGGTGGGAGCCGGCGCGGGCGGCCGCCAGGGAGCTGGTGGGCAGGTGAATGCCGGGAACAGCCTGTCTCGTTCCTGGAGGCCTCTCTGGAGATGTCGGCATTACCAGCCGCGTTCCCCTCCCTGGGTTCCTCTGCTCCTCCTGCTGCCCCTGGTGCTGGGCTGGGGTCCAGAGCTCAGTGCCCCCTTTGCCCCCCTGCAAGGGATGACCGGTGCGCCCAGCACCCCCAGCCCCGCTGTTCCCTGCCGGCAGCTGGGGTGGTTTTGGCTTTCCTAGGGGAGCAGAGGAGCTGGGGGGGGATACTGGGGGGCTGCTCGGTCCAAGGCGGCTGCCATGACCTTTGCGGGCGGATAACAATCGTACGATCAATAGTGGAATTAGGAGCCGCCTCTCCTCCTCTGCGCCGTTTTTCACCCCTTAATGCAGAACAGATGGCTCGGGCGCTTCAAAGCGAGATGAGCCTTAGCTGCTTAAAATCAAATTAGGATGTATGCAAACGGCGTGCGGGCCCAAGGGAAGGTGCGCCGGGAGCACCCTGCCTCCCAAACGCCTCCCAAACGCCTCCCAAACGCCTCCCTCTGCTGGCGCTGGGTGCTGGGCTCAGCCGGGGCTGTGCACCGAATACACCAGGGCTCAGTCCCGATGTGCTCGGACTGGTCCCAGCAGCACAGCCCTGTGGTCCGGCCCTCCGGTGTGGCCCGTGCCTATGTGACCACCGCCGCTGCCTGGGGATCAGCCCATTTTGCCAAGGGTCCTCGCTGCAGCGATGGATTGGCTGCATCTAGCCCAGCCGGACCCCCGGTCTGGTCCATGGCTCATTTACTGGTTTCATGCGGGAGGTGTCGGGCTCTGCCGCGGCCCCAGCTGTGGGCTGTGGTAATCCCACAGGTCTCCAGCCTGACATGGGTTAAGCCCCGGCGTTGCAGGTCAAGCTCCTGCCACGCCGTGGTGGGCACGCGTGTGCACACCCCCACGCACACGCGTGCAGAAGTAGCACATGCCATGCACAGGCACAGATCCTGCCCCTGGGCGTCCCCGTGAGCCCAACTTGGTCAGCCCCAGCGGCACATGTGTGCCTCACTCCTCGGGCATCCCAAAAGCCGCAGCTCAGCTGCCACGAGCTCTCCGGACCGAGGAATCACGCAGCCATGTGCCGGGCTCACAGCCAGCTGCCCTCGGTGCCAAACCGCCCCAGCCAGGGCATGGAGCTGCCGTGGTGCCCGTGGGCACCCCTCTGCCCATGCGGCGTCTGGGGCTTGCTGGGGAGCTGGGCTGCTGCGGGGTTCGGCCCCGCTGCCCCACGCCTGCTTTCGGGGGTGCCCCGGTGCCCGGATCCAGCCCAGCCCCGGGGCAGGGGCACCGGGATAAGGGCTGCCTGCGCCAGCCAGCGCTGCTGAAGGTCAGAGAGGAGGATTAAATTAAGGAGCCACCAGCTGCTCCTTCCCTGCCTAATGACTCGCCTGGCATTTAGCACCGCCGTGCCCACCCTGGGGACAGGCAGGACGGCGCAGCCGGCTGTAAATCAGATGGGCGTTTCCACGTGGGTGCAGCAAGCGGGCACCCCAGGATGTGCAGGAGCTGGGCACTGCTTGCAAGGAGAGGAGCGGGACCCCCAGCGTGGGTCTGGCCTTGCCTGGGTGCCTCTGAGCTCCCACAAACTCGTGACACTCCCCGCCAGGGCGGTGGGGCACCGGCGCAGGCTGAGCCCAGGGCCGCGGGCACTGCTTGGTGCCGGCTCACGGTGCGCAGAGCCGTGGCAGGAATTCAGCTCGCGCACGCAAGAAAGCAAAGCCCTACCCCAAAGAAAAAACCCAAAGCCGTGATTGAAAGCGCACTTGAAAGCTGCTGGGGAATATGAATGTGTCTTTGAAGTAAAAGGGCTTCCATTTGTTAAGCAGAAAATGGAGCTGTGTGTTTCGATTTATAGTTTTACTTAGCAAATAAAACAGGAGAGGAGTAAGTGTTTATGTCTCGCTCTGCTCCCAGCCCCTCCGCCCCCTTCGCCCCCCGAGTTAAAAGCTCACTGCTTCTGAAACGCTACAAAGGCAGCCGGGAATAAAGCAAAGCAAGCAGCTTAGATAAACCCTAGATGGGCTAAGCTCTTGTGGATAGGCTTGTGAAATGGCTCCGGGGGGACAGTGGCCAGTGGAGGGGTCTGGGGGCCCTGGCTGGGACAGGAGGACAGGAAGGTGGCCACCAGCATCCCCCTGCCCGCGTTCCGCTTGCGGCTGTGATGAAGTGGTGCTGCTGCCATGGGGCTGGCAGGCTATGGGGCTGGGCATGTCTCTCACCCCTTTTCCCTCCTCTCTCCGCAGACGATGTCTCCCCGTACTTTAAGACGGAGCCGGTGCGGAGCCAGGTCCACCTGGAGGGGAACCGCCTGGTCCTGACGTGCATGGCGGAGGGCAGCTGGCCCCTCGAGTTCAAGTGGCTGCACAACAGCCGGGAGCTGACCAAGTTCTCCCTGGAATACCGGTGAGTCCCCGCCGCTGAGCGTCCAGGGCGAATCCCACCCGGCACACCGGTCCCTACCGGCAGTGGGCATCGCCAGTCCTCCTGCGAGGGGATGCCGTCCTGGGGAAGGCGGGCGGTGCGGCGGCTGCGGTTAGCATGCCGGGAGCTGCCACCTCTGTTTGCAGAGCAAACGGTGGATTTAAGCAGGTCAACATCAGGGAGGAGGCGTTGGCACAGGCGGGATTAACACCGGGCTGCAGATCACGGCCGGCTCGTGGCTGCCTGAGAAGGGCCCGACTCGAGGAAGGAGCAAGAAAGGGCAGCATGAGAGGTGGCCCCAGGTTGGGGCATCCAGCCCTGTGCGCCGGCTAATCCTGCTGCAGAGCCGCTGGCCCCGCGTCACTGCCCACTTGGAGCTCGCCTTTAAATCAAGCCGGGCACCTCTCGCCGTCTTTTCTGTGTGCGTGTGTCATCCTCTCTGTTTTAATCAATAATTCAGCCCGAGACAAGCCGTTCCCCGTTTAAAGGCATTGAATCCAAAGGCTTCGTGTTGCTGTAGCAACGCGGGGCTGCTCCGGGATGCCAGGAACACAGACAATGTGGCTGGGTGATGTCCCCTCCCCGGCACTATGTGCCCTGCTGGGTCCCCTCGCCGGCACCATGTGCCGTGCCGGGTGCTGGGTCCCCTTCCCAGCACGGTGCTGCGCTGGGTGCTGGAGCAGTGGCCATCCTTGGGGACAGGGGGGGCTGTGTCCCACCAAACCATGGTGGCTGCAGCTCTGTGATGCCCCCAGTGCCCCAGGCTCGGTGCTGGGTGTTCGTACCAGTGTCGCGTGCCCGGTGGGACAGGTCCCTTGTCCCTAGACCTGGCGTCGAAGCTCGGAGACCTGTTGAGTCCCGCAACTCCGGCAGCTCCCGCCTGCCAGGAGTCGCATTGGCTGCAGTGGGAATAATGCAAAATGTCAGCCCTTAAATGGGATTGTGGGGATGGTGGTGACAGCAGGATGGGGGGACGCAGAGCCTGTGCAGGGGCTCCTCCGGGCAGCCGCACAGCACTGGGCAGGAGAACGACATCAGGACCCCAACCCCGGGCTCTGCCCGGTCCTTGGAGTGGGTCAGGGTGCCTGGGGGGCACCTCCAAACCCAGAACAGGGACTCCTGGGTCTGGCCCTGGGCTTGCTCCGTGCCTCAGTTTACCCTTCTATAAGAAAGGGGCCAGCGCTCATGTCCCTGCGCTGCTCCGGGATGCCCGGCAGCTCTGGAGCCCCACATCCCCATGCCAAGGTGACTCCCTTTCCTCAGAGCCCCTGGCCTCTGCCTCCGGCTCCAGCATCCAGGCAGAAAGGATTAAGGAAGGAAGCGAGAAAATAAACAAACACGTTGGGAAAACCCAAACAAACCCAGCCGCAGCTAATGAAGCAAACAGCCTCTATGCAAATCGCTGCCTGGTTTTCACCCGTCCTCTCCGCGGCGAGGACACGACCTGCCAGCATCAGCTTCGTTGTGCCCGGCGTGCGCTGCCTGTCCCTGGGTCTCCGCAGGGATTTAATGTGTCGAGATGAGAGTTTGGACGTCTTGCCTGGAATTGAAGGCTGCCGGTGAGGAAGGCGAAGTACCAAAATTAGTTATGATGGGCAGAAATTGAATTTTAATAGAGATGTCGGTGGCATGGAGCCAGCCTGCTCAGGCAGTGGGAAGGTAGTAATTAAAAGTTAACGAGTTTAGAAACAGAGTAATCCTTGGAGAGGGGAGGGCTAGCGCTGATGACCGGGGAGGCTCAGGGATGCTCCTGTCCATGCGGGGGCCAGGAATGGCTGTGGGTGCATCAGCAACATGGGTGAGGGGTGCGGGGTGCAGCCAGTCCCCCCCAGCTCAGGGCTGGCATGTGCCCCTTGGTGTGTCCCCACGCCAGGGGCGAGAGGGACCTTACCCGGGGCCTGGCCGTGCCTGTGACGGGATGCACCATGCTTTGCAGCAGGACCATGTGCTGCAGGGAGGCCATGCCCAGGGAGCCAGCCAGACTTGGTGGCATCACCTCACGGTTCCCAGCCAGGACGGTGTCTCACCGAGCGTTTCGGCCTCGCCATCCTCACTGCTCCTCCCCAAATCCTCTCCTGCAGCAGGGCATCCCACCGGCACCGCCGGCTCCTATTGCCCTTTATCCATTTTTCTGGGGGCTGCGGGCTAGGGCTCGTGCCCCCTTGGCCACCGAGTTCCCCACAAACCACCCTGCTTCATCCTCATCTGATGGTCAGACAAGTTCATGCTGCGTTTTGAGGGAAGGAGCTGCTCTCCCAGTTTGGCAGCGTGTTTCCATGGCGACCGCCCTTTCCTTCCCGCAGCGATTCAGCCGCCAGCTTGCTACCGGAGAGACTTGTTGGCGTGTGGCAAAGGGCAGGTGGGGAATGGGCTCAGCAGGTCCCCTGGCCGTGGGCTGGTGAGGGTCGAGGCAGTCCTGCTGCGTGCCGGAGGAGCCGACCCCTTGGGAGCATCCCTGGGAACCATGGAGGGATAGGGGACCAGCTTGGCTCCATGTGCATGCGGAGTCATCCTCCCTCAGGAGCATCCCTGGGGATTGAGTGTGATGAGGGACCAAGGAGGGATTGGGGACCAGCCTGGCTCTGTGTGTGCGTGGAGCCGTCCCCCCTCGGGAGCATCCCTGAGGACCATGGGGGACCGGGGACCAGCCTGGCTCTGTGCACCCATGGAGCTGTCCTCCCTTGGGAGCATCCCTGGGGGCAGCGGGGGATCAGGGACCAGCCTGGCTCTGTCCGTCCATGGAGCTGTCCTCCTTCGGGAGCATCCCTGGGGACGGTGGGGGATCGGGGACCAGCCTGCCTTCACCCACTTGCTGCCTCTGTTGCCTGCCGCTGCATGAGGTGCGTGGAGACAGCTCTCCCGTGGGACCCCAGCTGCCTCCCACGCCTGGGCACCCCACAGCAAAGCCCGTCCCCTCCAGTGCCCGTTGTGACCTTCATTAAGGTGACGGCAGGGCGGGCGGTGGAGGCTTGCCGGTGCGCTCCGCTCCCATGCCCTGGCACGCCGGCACTGCACTCTCCAGGGCCAACTCTGTTTTTCCGTGCATAATCTCGCCGGTGCCGGGCTCTCCTGTGAGCTCTCCGGAGCCTGGCTTCTCCTCGTACGAGGAATCATAACATGCAAATCAGGCAGCTTGATGTCTTTAATGAAATCCTCGGAAGGAAAGCGCTTCTCTGGTGAATTGAGGATATTTATTTCTCATACAAGAAATTTAACATGCAGATTAGTTGGGTCTGGTAATTTATCACATGAGATTGTCCTATTAAGGGTTGCATCGAGTCCTGCTGCCTTCGGAAATTACCTTACACATAGATTACCTCTGGACAGACTCCCATCCGTAGAGATACATCTTCTATCTACTAAATCAGCTTGCTTTCTTCTCCCCACGTCCCTCCGCAGCTGGTGCGGGAGCCCGGCAGCTACTAAAGGATCCCCCGCCTCTTCCCAAGAGCCCAGATCCCCTTTGCCAGGAGCTCAGAGCCCGGGAAAGTGTAATTACATCTCCGGCACTTGCTGGCTTTGCTCCCCCCAGCAAAACAAGGCTGGCACGACTGAGCCTCGGGCGCTGTTCTGGGTTTCTCGGGCACAGCGCAGCCCCATGGCCCCTCGCCAGCACGCCGCGAGCCCCGGGGTTGGTTTTCCAGCACATGGTGCCTTCTACCCATCCCCATCTGCTTCCATGCATGGGGAGGTGGGCAGGAGCCGCCCTTCACGGACTCACCGAGGAGGGGCAGGTTCGGGACTGTTTTGATTCCCCCCTCGCTGGGTTGGGATGCTTTGGGGTGCGTGTCCCCCAGGGATGCAGGAAACACAGTGTGCTGCACCCACAGGACCCTGCCAAGCCTTTCTGGCCTTTTAAGGACCCCAGACGTTTGATACCTGTACTTTGTTCCCAAATTATGTAAAATGTGGGGCCAGGACCCTCTCAAAAACACAGACCTGGGGGCAAACGGGGCGACTCATCCCCAGCTCCCTGCTGGGACCCCGACCTGTGCCGCTGCTCGCTGGGAGCACGTCCCTGCTCTGGCTGGACCAGCTCTGGGCCAGCCCAGGTGTGAAGCACAGCCCTCTCCCCTGGGGAGCTAATTGCCCTCCAATAATATAATTAACGGGAGCTGATGAACCTCAGAAGGGCTGCAGCCAGGCTGGGTGGGAGCCCAGCGGTGAGCTCCCGGTGCCTGCGGCTCCAGCCTGGCCAGCTTCCCGTTTGGCATTGCCACGTGTGGCAAAGCCCCTGGGAGCACCGGTGAGGCAGTGCCGAGCCGGTAACGGGCAGCAGGGAGCGGGCTTTGCCGGTGATGCTCGTGCATCTCCTGCCTTTCTCTGTGCCTTGTTTGGCTTTGAGGGGGACACGGAGGGTGGCTTGAGCAAGTGGCAGCGATTGCCGGGTGCAGGGCAGCATTGCCCGGGAGCTGCGTGGGCATCAGGGCTGGCAGGAGGTGCGCGGGGGGAAGGCGCTGGAGGGGATCTCCTTGCTGGGACCTGGCGTAGCTCAGGCAGGCACGGGAAGCAGACCGGCGGAGGGCTCTTGGACCTGAAGATACCACCTGCGCTGGGCAGTGGTGGTGGCCGAGCTCCCAGCAAGGGACACGTGCTGGAGCCCTCCGGATGCCACAGCATGGATTGAGGCTTGTGCACTTGCTCCCCTCTCTGCTCCGCAGGAAGGCGGCGGATTAATATGTGGGCATTAATTATTAAACGGCTCATTCTGGCAGGGCCAATTGAGGTGGCGATTTACAGGGCTGCCCGGCGCCGCCTGCGAAATTCCCCTGACCAAAGGAAAACACTTCTGGCAAGCGGAGAGGCGACGGTTCCGGCCACGTGTGTTAAAACAGAGCCCTTTCCAATCGGGAGCTAATTGAGATCCAATAATACAGTTAACAGGGGCTGATGAAATACCAGGGGGGTTATTTAAGAACGTATTGAGCGGCAGCCCAGCGCCGTGGCTGGGGGCGGGCAGAGGTGCTGGGACGCGTGGCTCAGATGCCGGGAGTCGTTAAACCTTTGCTAAGTGTGTTTTAACGCTCACTTGACATTTCATTATCGCACAGTAGCTATTCAAATACATGTCCCCTCTAGAATTAATTAGTCGTTATACAGGATATTAATCAAAGGGGACCGTGCCAACGTGCTTATATCCAAAATCCGATCCAGCTGTTGCTGTTACTGGGCGGCATTGGAAGAACCACACAGTTTTCTGCACTCTTCTGGATTTCAATTTGATGGATCAAATCCTTTGGCTGATGCTTTTCCCGGCCCCTCTCCACCCCCTCAATCTAATAATAATTCGGCAGCGTCAGCCCCACGCTTCTCAGCAACCCTACAATAATAGAGCCGGGAGCGTCAGCCAAGGCCGGGGCATCGCTCTGCCGGAGCACAGGGGCTTCGCAGCGCCGTGAGCAACCCTACAATAACAAGGCGGTGCGTGCAGCCCGGCGTGCCGAGCGTATCGGTGCTGCCGGTGCCTTGCCAGGGCTGCACGGCGAGGCGGGGGTTATGGCTGATGGCGGTGCTGTGCCCTGCCGGACCTCGCGGTGGTGGAGCTGCTGGGTGGATGGGTGGGGAGGTCGTCGTTCCCGACGTGCAGCCCATCCATCTGTCAGATCGATCCGGTGCCAAAGCCTTCCGCTGGCTTCTGCAAACCCGCCGGTCCCCCGGCACGGGGCTTCTGGCTCCGGAGCCCTTCCTGACCCCGGGGCCGAGCAGGGCACAGCCGGTTCCTGACCGAGCCTGGAGACCACTGCTGTTTTCCATCAGTGCGTTTTTTTGAAGCGTGGGTCAGTCCTCGCTTCGGAAGTGCTTTTCCCCACAGACGATGCCCTGTCAACCTCCGTCTTTAAAAACAAACCAAACAAGCCCCTGAAACAGCGGAGTCAGCAGCAAGGGCTGTGCCAGGAGCACGGCCAGACCTCTGTCCCGGCTCGAGCGGTGCGAAACGTGTCTCTGGGCTGGTGGATGGGCAAAGCGACCCGGTTAGGGGGCAGTGCCCGCGGGCACCAGGCAGCAGGATCGGCCCCAAGCGGAGGAGCCGCTTGCTTGGATGGCACCGTGGAGCCAGGAGCTCCTGGCCACAGAGGAGCAGCCGTGGCTCGTGGCACCTCCCAGTGCTCATACTGGGGGGGCTGCATGGGGTGCTGGGGCTGCACGCTTCACCCCTCCACCTCCTGCCCGCAGCACAGGGGGTGTAATCGCTCACCATCCCCTTACAGCCAGGCGTGATGGGGGAAGGAAATCGAATCAGAGCGATTTTGGATGAAAGCCTCTGTGGAAGCTGAGCAGCAGAGAACAAAGTCTCTGCTCGCATTCGGTTAATGACTGCGGGCCAGGCTGCGCCCGGTAATTGATTTCCTTTCTCCAGGCTATTTCGGCCTCCTAGGTGTGTGCAAAAGCTGGGCTCCGTAATAGCTCATCCAGTGCCGGTAGTGCGGGGACCAGGACCTGTTAATTGGGGCTGCAGGGGTGTCCCCATTGGGGGGGTGAAGGCTCCCCGTGCCCGCGGAGGTGTCCCAGCTCCCAGCGCGTGGGTACAAGGCGCTGCAGTGGGGCCGTACATCGGTGGGTGCTTCGTGCATGGGTGTGTGTGAGCCCCAAGGGTGGGGACGGTTTGGGTCCCACAGGGCGGCTCGTGCGCTGTGCCGGGGGCTTTGCCCCAGCCCCTTCCCGGGATGAGGGTTTGGAGGGGACGTGGCAGCGAGGACATGGCAGGGGGATGCGCAAGGGGTCTACCTGGGGACTGCATGTGCCCCTCTGCTGCTGAGTGGGCAGGTGAGCATCAGCGAGTGTCCATCCATCTGTCTGTCCATCCGCCTGCATGTGTGTGTTTAGGAGTCACTGCGTGTGCGTGTGATTTATTAACGAGGACACCACAAGGAGAGCGGGCCCGTTATTCCTGGTGTCCGCATCAGTTCCTGACAGCTCCGTGGAATTGAAATATCTTATTTAAAGCCTCTGGGGATCATTTTTAAATATCAGCTGTGACACTCAAGGACTCATTCCCAAAGGGCATCTTCCCTTCTCCCACGGGGACGGGTGACCCCTGGCACACCACGTGGGTGGGTGGGTGGCAGCAGGTTTCCCAGTGCTCATACTGTGCCCACCCTGGCTCGGTGGTGCCACCAGGCGAGGTGGGAGCCCTGTGTCCCTGGCACCATCTCCCACACCAGGGAGGTGGGCACAGGGGCCTGTCGCACTTTGCGGCAGAGGGAACGTGCTTCTCGTGTCTTATGAAAGTTTAATTTACGCTCAGCTATCGAAAGAACAAACAAAGCTCTGCCGAAACAGCCCGCGGCAGGTTTTAATGCAAGATTAGATTTTGGGCAAGGAGGGTTGAGCTTAGTTATTTATTCCCTTTCTGCTTTATCTCAGAGCGCTCCCCATCGGGGAAGGCGATGCTGCGGCGCCTGCTCATCCCCCCAGGGTCACCCGTCTGTGAGGCCAGTGGGGAGGGTCCAGCCCATTTTGGGGGGTGATGGAAGCAGGAGCGCCTGCATCCCTCCTGGGGGTGGGAGAGGTCTGGTGGCAGTGGGGTCCAGCTTGGGGACCTTGGTGATGCTGGGGGGCGATGGGCGAGTCAAGACGTGGTTATTTTCCTTTATCTGCTTATCAGCTGCTGGCGCTGACGGCTGATAAGAGCAGCGGCTGGGCGCTGGGGATGATAAGGCGGCTCAGATCCGGCTAATCGGAGCGGTGCTGGGCTTGGCCATGCACGGGGCTGAGGTGGAGTGACACCGGCAGACCCCGGCGTGCCTCTGCCGTGTACCGCCGGGGCTCGGCGCAGGGGTCAGGACAGCGGGTGCCACGTCCCCAGCAGCCGCCTCTGCTTTTGAAAGCTTGAAGCCACTTGCCCAGCACCTCTCGCTCGCGGCAGTGAGTCACCATCCACCCCTGCACCGGGTGACGGCCGGTGGCTCGTGCCGTGTGCGTGGTGTGGTGAAAGCACCTCCTCTGCGGCCGCAAGGGCCGCTGTGTTGTCTCCCCAGCGTGCACGTGTGTGCACACACCTATGTGCTTGCACAGACATGCACATACATGCACACGCAGCTGCTCCTTGGGGAAGGAGCCGGCACCTAGTGCAGGGGTTACTGCCCACCAGTAAATGGGGGGCTTGTGTGGGACCTGCAGCCTCTCCCGGGGCTGTCGCGGGCACTTGGATGTCCCCCCCTGCCGCTGGGGTGGATGGCAGTCAGTCATGGCACGTGCTGAGGTGGCTCCTCTCTCCCGCAGGTACATGATCACGTCGCTGGACCGCACGCACGCCGGCTTCTACCGCTGCATCGTCCGCAACCGGATGGGAGCCCTGCTGCAGCGCCAGACTGAGGTGCAGGTGGCCTGTAAGTGACAGCCCCGCTCGGTGGGGGACCAGCTGGGGACAGCCAGCCCACGGTGCTGCGGGACGGTGCACGGTGCGAGTCCGGAGCATCCCTGGTGGGGTGCTGGCAGGGACGGGGCTGTTGCTGCCTCTGCTGCTCCCGCCGCCAGGTCGGGCCATGGTGGTTGGGGGGGGCAGGGGGGCACCCCATGGGCAGGGCAGAGAGTGGGGTGCAGACAGAGAGAGCCAGGGCCGGGAAACCCACAGCACCGCATCCGAGTAGGCGGCTGCGGCTCCCTGGAGGGGTGAAACACTTTGCGGTGTGAAAACGGCCCCGGCTCCTCCCCGGCTGCATCGAGCGCTTAAAGCAAACACCGTTTATGATCGTTACTGAAAGCAAACAGGAGCGTGCAGGGCCGAGCGGCCGCATCCATCACGCAGGAGCAAGGGCAGCCGGGTTGGAGGCTCGGCACCGATCCTGCAAACCAGCAGACCTGCACAGGATGGGCCAGACCTCGGGGGTCTGCGCTGGGGGGTGACGCGGAGGCATCACAGGGGGGTTTAAGCAGGACAGGAGGGTGCTGAGTCCCGGGACGCTGGCCCTGTGCCCCGGGAGACTTGCCCCTCTCTGTCACCCCTCTGCTCCGGGATGCTCCCGATCCCATCCCCTTCGACCCCTTCCTGAGGAGCAATGACAAATCGGGAAGCTAATGAGAAATTAATAAGGCAGCTGTGCTCACAACTAATGATAATGGCAAAGTCGTTAAAAAAAGATTCTTTACATGTTTTTAATTACAGCAATTAAGGGAAGTCAATAAAAATCCCCCACCCCCTTCTCCGTGCACCCTGCTTCGCTCTGCTTTCCTCAGCTCCTGCGCGCTTCCAGCCCGCCAGCGGCTGGGCAGGACGGAGGCAGCGGGTTGCAGAGCCAAGGTCGTGCCGGGATGCTCCCGGTGCTGAGCCATGGGTTTGGGCAGGGAGCGATGCCGGGGAGCCCCGGGACTGAGCCCTCCTCTCTGCGGCTGCGCCCTGTCCTCGGTGGGGGACGCATGGGCAGGGGTCCGCGCTTTGGTGTGGGGGCGATGGGGCTGTTGCAGCTCCGGGTACTGCAGGGACGGATCCGGGTGTGAGTGCGTGCCCACCACCAGCCCGTGCCCTGTGCCGGCCGAGCCACCCCAGCCGAGGAGGGGAGCGGGGAGCAGACTCCAGGGCGGCCCCTCTGCATCCCCTGGGGGAGCCCATCCCCGTAGCCTCCAGCCGGACCCAGGACCGGACCCTGCTGGGTGCCCAGGTGCGTTGCCGGCCCTTCCCCTGCCCCTGACGTGGGTCTCCTGCCCATTTCGCAGACATGGGGAGCTTCGAGGACAGCGAGACGCAGCAGAGCGTGTCCCACGGGGACGCGGCCGTCATCCGTGCGCCCCGCATCGCCAGCTTCCCCCAGCCCCAGGTCACCTGGTTTCGTGACGGCCGGAAAATCTCCCCCAGCAGCCGCATGTGAGTCCCCCCGGCACCCCCCCGGCATCCCCCCGGCATCGCCTCGGCATCCGGAGGGGCTTGTGTTTCCCTTGGCTGCCGTTGTCCTTGCAATAAGGATGTTTAACAGACGTCTTGAGCACGTCGTGCTAAAACCCGGAGACAGGCTCGGGGACTAATGGCTCTGTTTATCATCGGGGAAATGATTTTTTTAAGGAAATGAAAATAAGAGGGAGGACGGTGGGTGAAAGGCGCGCGGCTGGTGTGACAGACCCGGGCACAGCACACACGTGTGCCAGGCATCCCCGTGGGGCTGCGGCAGGCCCCGGTGCCGCCGGAGCAGCAAGCCCGGCACTGGCAGACTCAGCGTGCGGGAATTGAATTTGTAACCCACATTATGCAGGAATTGAACTGGTCTCCTTTCTATTTGCAAAGCAGGATTGAGGAGATAAAACTCCTTTATCTCATATTTAATGGTAAAAAATATATTCCCCAAACCATTTTATGTTTCCAGCAGATTAGATCATTCCATAAAAAAAAAAAAAGTCCTATTAATCTGCACCCCCCGATGTGCTCTGCTGGGTGCGGGGGGGTGTGGGGCTTGGTCCCAGCATGGTCCCAGCCCGCCCTCTGTCCCGGGGCTGGTGCTTGGGGCAGGCAGGAGGCAGGCTGGGCGTCGTGCCTGTCCCATGTGGGTGCCCGGAGGCCGGTGCGGGTGTTGGGTGGCAGAACAAGGGTCCCAGCTCCCCGCATCAGTGTCGCCGTTGGGTTCGCATCCCCATCTCACACCGCCCACTCGTCCCTGCAGAGCCATCACGCTGGAGAACACCCTCGTCATCCTCTCCACGGTGGCCCCAGACGCGGGACGTTACTACGTGCAGGCGGTGAATGACAAGAACGGGGACAACAAGACGAGCCAGCCCATCACGCTGACCGTGGCCAGTGAGTGCAGGGGGCATCCCCCCCCCCCGGCCCCGCTCCCCCCGCACCGCCTGGCTCGCCCCCAAGTTTAATTTGCAGTAAATCTCTTCGGAGGCTCCGGCTTCTGCTGACTTAACAGTTCGGCTGCCTCAAAAT
>VYXH01012567.1:321245-363328 GCA_013397275.1 Burhinus bistriatus | reverse complement strand
GGCATTCCTGCGTCAGCAGGGGAGTTGGACTAGATGATCTCTGGAGGTCCCTTCCAACTCTGAAAATTCCGTGATTCCGCGAAATAGTTAAACAAAAATTTCATGCTGGAAATTTCAAAGCAAAAATCAGGTCAAGTCATCAAACCCCACAATTTGGAAAGCAAGAAAAAGAAAAACATCCTTGTTTTTACAAAGGTTTCCCTTCTCTCCAAGTGTGACGTCTGGGAGAACCCATGCTAAGATGCATTGGTGTTGCTGAATTTAAAAGTTAAGCTAAGAAGAAAAAGCTTCAAGCAGAAACCTGCACTGGGCTGCCTCTGTACTGCTCAGTTTCCTCCTTTTGCTGACACAGCTTGAAAACCTCAGGAGGCCATACTGCCCAGCAGGAGAGAGTTCAGTCACTTCTGAAGACGCCTTCGGCTACGCGCTCATATGAGGCAGGAAAAATCATTTGTCATTTTTTGAAAATCTCATCTCATTACGTTTTAGATAGCCGGGACAGACAAAGGCAGCATTATTAGCCTCACTGTACACATGGGAAATGAGGCATAGAAATTCAAATGACCCACCTAAAACCACAGAAGCAGCCTGTCATATGGAGCAATAACAAGAGACTGGTCCAGGCTCTTGTTTGTCTGCAGTCTGCCCTGTTTGGGGATCCTCTTAGCCACCACCACTCCTCTCTTCGTGCTGCCTCCACAGGTTTCAGCCCTTCTTTCTAGACAGCGGCAGAAGTAGGCAAAAGCCAGGAATAACAGCGGTAGTAAGAAAGAGGACCAAAACCGGTAACAGCAATGCAAAAACCAGACCTCTTTGTGCTGCTCTGTAGAACCCATTAAGTCTGGGGGCGTTGCAGTTACTGCTAACATGAACCAACATCCTCATGTTGCACTTATTAAATAAATCTAATCTTATTAAACCGCATTACAAGCTTTTATTCAATAAATTTGTGTGCCTCCCAGATCACCCAGAGAATTAACTCCTGAGCGGACTATGCCTTTCCTCCCTTCGGCTTGCAGAAGGCACTCCTGACAAAACGATCATCCCTGCCGATTACACGGCTCCCGAGGACCAGAGCAGGCTCGGAGCGCTCCGCAAGCATCACAGGCCAAAGCCCTAGATGCAGCTCATTGCTTTGCAGCTGCGACTGTCGGGATGGGAAACCCCGGGAAGCAGCAACGGGTTCCCTTGAATGAGGGAGGGAGGGAGGTGAGAGCACAGAGGGTGCTCCGGTGAGGGGATGGGAAAGGCCCTTTGCATCTCGCTGCCATCTGTAGCGTGCTAATCAGAGGGCTGCCAGCTGCTGCTTTTGAAAGCAACAGTAATGTGTCACCTGCACATGGAGTCCCCTCATCCTCCTCTGCCAGGGTGTCCCCGCACAGCCAGAGACGTGCCGGTGTCACACCCTGCTTTCCCTGGGCAGGACGAGGAGTGACACACAGGTCGAATGCTTCACCCACCAGTAAAACACATATTCTCCTTTAAACAACGAGGGAGGACAGGAGCATCTAAGATGCTGCTTTAACATCCACATACATTTGGTACTGGTGTTTCAAAAAGAGTACTAGTTGCATACCCTCCAACATGGGTGGAAAAAGAGCCTGTTGTAATTCAGTGA
Source organism: Burhinus bistriatus (assembly GCA_013397275.1). Lineage (NCBI taxonomy): Eukaryota > Metazoa > Chordata > Aves > Charadriiformes > Burhinidae > Burhinus > Burhinus bistriatus. Next base: position 361,710 of record VYXH01012567.1, on the reverse strand, counting down.
AAAGGCAGGTTATTAGTAACCTTCCAGAAGAGCAGTAGCAAGAGGTCAGGCTCTGTGTTACATTCTGTGCAAAACAGCCTTTCCTGCCCCTTGTACGCTGGGATTTTGATTTTATGATCTGAGGTCAACATGAAACAATTTTTTAAACAAACTTCAGTGAATCAAAATGTCCAATTTCAGGCTGACCTGCCTTCCATCTGATATGAAACATCTCATTTGAGGGCTAAACAGTGGTGGTTTGTTTTTTGGTTTGTTTTTTTTTTTAAGGTTGAGTTGTACTTTTGTAGGATCAAAGGAAATGTTTGCATAGAAAGACATTCTGACTTGAAGAACTGCAGTTTTTCAAGAAGCAGCATGAATATTTTAACCCTTTAAAGAGGGGGAAAAAAAGAACAGGAAAGAAATTATCTCTCAAACAATTTGATGAAGTGTCCAAATCCATTTTAAGCATGGCTCAATAGACAGATTTGATATTCACTTCACACATTTAGATAAAGAATATTCACAAAGGCCTCACACTGTAACCACTGCAAAACTCTAGTGTAGACAATGCCCAGTCCAGTTTAGCTGAGCTGACGTGTGGAAGACACACAGAGTCAGGGAACACCCCAGCGATCCCAGCACTGCCAGCGCTGCCCCACTGCAAGTGTGAGAACATTTCCAAACAATGAGCATGGCTTCAATATCTAACTCTGACAACAGTGCTCCAAGAAGACACAGGTTCCTCGCCAGCAGCTTCAATACTGATTCTGATATGTAGAAGAACATGGATCACGCCTACATCTCCTGACCGATCTGTGCATCTCCTTGCAAACAACCAGCCCAGATTCAGAAATATGCGATGGCCTCGGCAGTATTGGTATAGCAATTCTCTCACTGAGAGTTAACCTACCGCTCAGCTGTTTTGCAGAATCCAACGCTCCATACTTTGAAGCCTGAGCCCCAGAATACGGAAGAATTCTCCCCAGATCCAGTAGTGCCCAATTAGTTTTTAATCTGGATCAGTTTTTCCAGTCTTACAGAGGAAAAACAAAGAAACATTCCCCCTCAAATTACTCACCATTTTCTTTCCCAACCAGAAGCCAACAATTTAGCATTACAGTGGGAAATATACACTGGCTGCTCTACAATTCCCCATTTGCTTTGCTAATGCGTGCAAATGTAAGAGCTGGGCAGAGGACTCTAATCTGCAAAGCTTCTTTGGCTAGGTACGCGGTGAAATAAATACACGTAGTACAAGCAAACCAGCCTACTTTAGCACGCTTACTTCTCTGTTCTACGCTGCATACCAAAACCTGGCACGGGAAGCAGCATTGTCAGCTGTCTGCTGTACCGGAGGGGGAACGGAAGCCCCGGCTCCCCGCCTGGCTCTGCAACGGACTCACTTTGTGACCTTTGGCATGTCGCTGCATTCACCTGTGCCTGTTAAGTGGCAATAAAACTAATTATATGCAAAGATGATAAATTCATTCATTCTTTAGTGAGTAGAAAATTATTTCAGACGTGGGGATTAAAGAACAAAAAAACACAGTAACAAAATGAAATTACTTAAGAGGTCTACTGCATTATATGCTCATTAATCAGCATCTCAAAAATCACGTTTGAAAAATGTTAGTGTTAAGGTAAGCAGTTATTTTCTAATAAGAACATATGCATGACTTAGCACAAACAGTGTACCCATCATCTGAAAATCCATGAAAGTCCAGTCAGTTTGGAGGAGCAGGATTTTAAAGTGCATCATGTTTCAAAGGATCTCTCTCTTTCAATTCAAGGTAGGACAGATTCTGTGAGCCTAAAATATATTCATGCCCTAGAACTTTAATAAGCAGCAGCAAAATTCAAGTTAAGGCAAATCTTGAAAAATGTTTCAACAGCACCTTGGGCAGCATGGGGGGAATAAATTTTTTGGTCATGCAGAAAAGATGCTCTAACTGAGGATAAATTGCAGGGTGCTGGGAGGAAACTGTAACTGCTATCTCTAAGAACAATAATTAAGTTGGAAAGCTGGGTTTGATTCCTGTACAAGGAATCCTGTCTCTGGAAACTTATCTCCTCATTGGAGAACTGGTCATTTAATCTCTCTCACCTGTGACCGTCTCCTCCACCATCCTTTTTTTGGTAGCCACCTGTATATGTATAGCCTCTAGCAGTTGGTAATTTTCAAGGTCACGTCATTTCAGTATTCTTCTAAACAAAAATTGTTAATGTGCCAGCATCCCCAAATTCCTGAGCTCTTTCCCCAGTTCTGACTCGAGCAAGCCACTTCCCTCTGTGGGATACATCTACGCATTTGTTAAATGGCAGCGATAATATAGACCTGCTGCTCACAACTGGTTAAAGAATAGATTCACCCGTGCTTTATGCTGTTTTCCATGGTAGCAGCAAGTCCCAGAGGGAGAGCATGCTGGCAGAAGGAAAAGAGCTGCATTGTGTCTGGAGAGGGACGCCTGGATGGTGATAAAGGACGACAAAGTCAGCCTTCAGAGCCCAGCACTGGTAGCTGCTGAACCTCACTGGCTCTTGTTCGTCTCGCAAAAACACCGCTATGAACTGCCACCTCCCCAAAACACCCAGCACTCTCTCCTCCAAAGATCCACACCTCTGCCTGTATAAAGCCGCTTGCTCCAAATGTCTCCTCTTTGCGTACAATGGACATATGGTGTGTCGCTGAATGCACAGAGACAAAAGGAAGAAAACGCAGGCTCACAAAGGAACCCCCAGCTAAAAAGCACCATCCATTCACGGGTTAAAAATGAAAGCAAGCCTTGAGGATGTCTGAAACAGCAGGGTATCAGCTGGACCCTGCATGGAGCCTTTTCCCATTGCCATTCATAACAAAATCAGGAGGCAGAAAGTTACTATAGCAATGGCAACAGAATGCAGAAGGGGTGCTCTTCGGAGGGCAGGAAGAGCTCTTAGAGAAAGACAGGGGTCTGTTTCTCTTCATCCTTCGGGGCTGCCAAACACAGATCAGCTCCAGTTTGCCAAGACATCCCCCTCTCTATACAATGCTTATTGTAGATCATTGCATTTTAGCCTCAACAGCTTAAACACCACTGAAATGAGGCCCAGCTGAAGACAAAAGAAAACCATCCACCTACTTACTCTCCAGGTGCTGAAGCAGCCAAAAAGCAACCCATGGCTGCACAATAAAAAGGCAGGCTCGCTTTATATGATGAAAAGCACTGGGCAGTAAAAGCATCTGTGGCTACAGACCCCTCCACTAATGCCTTTGTTCAGACAGTTTATCACACATTTAGCTTCGGAACAGATTTGTCCACTTCCAGCACATTAAAGTTTTGCTGGTGGATGGATGTGATCACACTGGCCAGCAGCGTGACAAGAACATTGCCAGGGGTTCTGCAGCACGGATGTTCAGGATCAGACTCAAACCTTGCCATAAGGTTACCCGCGGAGCTGGAGCCAGCGACTGACTGAACCCCTATACAAGGGGATTCAACACAACTAAGGCTTAAGCAGCACACGAGTCCTGGATGTGGCTTATCTGAGAAATGAATACAACATTGTTGATTCAGCTCCAGGGATCGAAGTTTCCATATGTGCTGAGGGAAAACCAAGCTCATCTCTTAGCAGATCCAATTGTCCAGACAGAAATGTGGAAAAGCCCTGGGGAATACTGGAGCAGAAGGACTGACTGGGACAGACCAACCCCCTGCAATCGCAAGCAACCCCACAACAGAGGTCTGGTTCAGACGCAGCCATACAAGATCCTCTCTCGACAGCACACATCACTTTCTAAAAGATTAAAATCACAACTTAAATAGTGACCAGGAGAGATGCAGGGCATGCTGAAGGGCTATTAAGCGAAAAGAAAGAGACTGTCAGCCCTACATTATGGATGTAAATGAAAGCAGCCATACCACCTGTTAACCCCTGGGTCTTTTAACAGATGATAGAAGCACAACAGTGGCTTAGAACAGTCACTTGTGTCTCCCTCCCATTTATCCCCATGTCAAATCGAGCAATTAAAATCAGACCTGTAGGAATTTTCCCATTCAGTGAAGGCTTTGGGCTACGTCTGCACCCTCTGTTACAACAGTTGCGGTCTGAGCTCTGCCACCGATTTACAGTGTCAGAAAAGAGCAGACTGCAGCCACTTTTACATAAAAACTTTTCCTCACCATCTGTATTTTCATTTCTTGATTAGCAGTAACAGCCTCTTTAACCAGCCGCAAGGCAACGATCAAACCAGCAGCGAACATTCATCCCCACGCGGTGCCTGCTTTAATTTAGTCAGCGAGATGGCACCCACTTCTGATAGCCAGTCTGACGGCTTTGTTTGCCTAATAGATCTTACCTTGTCTTCTCTAATTTTTAATGCTGACCAGATCTCTGCACAAAATGGGGGTCTGCAGCAGGCACTTATTTCAAAAGAGGCCTCGTTGCCTTGGTTACCAATCATCAAGCCAAGGCCTTTGCAAGCTCTGTGGAGACCTACCTTCGCCTTGGTTTTATCCTGGTTTTCGTATTACTGAGAGATTTCTGCTCTCAGACAGCACAGCAGAAAGCTGGACTTCAGTGAATAAATTAAATAAATAAAAAACCTGAGGGAAATACCCTTGGATGTGCATCACTCATGAGGTCTTGTATAAATCACAAGGTCAGTGAGAAATAACAAAACCAGCAGCAGATGCTGGATTAGTTCAGCCACACAGACTATGCAAGTGGGTTCCACAGCAAAATACACTCAGCCTACACCCTGAGGAGCTGGCACTCACTCTGCTGCCAATTAGCAGCGGTGGAGACAGAACTGAAACTGGGGCATCACCGGCGCCACGTGTGCCTCGAGCCCTCCACAGTCCCTGCCGCCCAAAGCCCAAATCTTCGCAGTGCGACAAGGGCAAGGGAGGAAAGAAATCCCATTATACCCATTTTACAGAAGAAGAATGGCAGCTCAGAGGCAGGTTTTTCCAAAAAGCACAGCAGATGGGTCTGCAAAGTGAAGGACAAAGGCAGGAAGGAACAAGGCTGGAGCTGCCACTCAGAGATCCTCAGCAAGGACACCGGCTCGGTCACTCCGTACAGCCTGTAGCCCTCACCTGAGCCCGTCTGGAAACCGCATCTGTGAAGTCCTCACCCGGCACTGGATCCACAAGATCAGCCTCCCCACCTTGTGAGGAGCCTCCTCTTCCTCAACAGGGAACTGCCGACGTGTGATTTCTGCTCTGTCAAGAGGAGCCGACTTTAGGCCTATGCGTTATTTCAACCTACTCAACAAAGCACGCAAGTCAGATCAGAAGGCTGCGCACAGGTCCTAGGGGAGGGGTGGGTGGGTGTATTTAGCATACGTACTCGAACCAGCTCGGATTAAGAGTGCTGAACGCTCATCAACACAGACCAAAATTTACACAGAGACATTAATCAGTGGCTGCTTTTGATAAACAAATACATTGAGAAAAACTTTGATGTGTCAGGGGATAAATCTCAAGAAAATGAAGCCAAACCCTATGAAAACAATGCTTACTGTTCTGTTAACTATTCTCCTGTTCCTGGAAGCTAGCAATTTTCCATATCCACTATTACACAGTTAAAAATAACATCAGATTTTATTTTTCAGCACTGGCTGCGAGAATTGATTCGGAGCCCACTAAAATGTTAATACATACTGAGAAAGGTCTCTGCATTCTTCTGCACAGAGAGCAAGTTAGATCCGGTTAATCCCATTTTTGGAAAGTACAGGCCACATTCTCAGCGCTGAAAATCAACGTGACTCCGTTAAACAATCACCCCCATCTATGTTTATGGTACTTCAAATTGTTACCTCAAATGCAAATTATATAAGAACATGAAATAAGTACGATACCGTGCCGCTCTCATGCCCCACCTATATTTAATTGAAAAGGCCACCTCTAACTCTTTACTGTGTCTTTCAGCGTTGCAAGCTTAATTAGATCTTCCAGACAGAAACAATCCACTCCACACACAGGAGTGCCAGAAAGGAGAAAGAAAAAGGACAAGGAATTTTAATTGCACTGTAATCCTTTCAGCTAGGTTTCTTGCAAACATTACATTTCAGGGAACTAACAGACTAGAACCAAAAGCAAGATTCATTATGAACCTTTAAAAAGAAAACACATTAAAATAAATGTGATCTGCAAGATCCATAGACTGTATTAATCTCCAGGCAGTTGGCCATGCTGTAGTTTAATGTAAGGAAGTAATACGAATTAAACCATTTGTCACTCCTAACTGAATGGAAAAAAGGAAACGGCCAATTTGTCAGCTGACTTTGCCTTCATCGTAATTGCTGTATCCATCTTTCCTGCTTCTCTGTGCCTCACCACCGCGGGCTGTAGCCCAAGCTGTCAGCAGTTCTCACATGATTCTTCAGATTGTCGCTGAGAAAATGTTTCATTCTACAGTTCATATATCTTGATGAGAGACCTATAAATAGACACTAGTTTCTACCCTTGTTACTGTGCTGTATCCATCACCATAACAGCAAAATTACCTTTCAGCACTGCATTAAGCCAATGGCTCTCCAACTACAAAGCGCTGATGTCTATGAGGCCACGGTAAACGGTCCACTGAGCCACACTGCACACTAAAGCAAACTACATTTTCATTATGAGTTCCATTACGATAACAAAAGTGGTCCCAATCTCCACAAAATATTCAAGGTTGACAACAGACTGCCAACCCTTGATGGAGCCAGACTCTTTTTGGTGGTTCCCAGGGACAGGACGAGGGGCAACGGGCACAAGTTGGAACACAGGAAGTTCCATTCAAACATAAGGAAAAACTTCTTTATGGTGAGGGTGCCAGAGCACTGGAACAGGCTGCCCAGGGAGGTTGTGGAGTCCCCTTCTCTGGAGATGCTCAAGACCCGCCTGGATGCAGTCCTGAGTAATGTGCTCCTGGCATTCCTGCGTCAGCAGGGGAGTTGGACTAGATGATCTCTAGATGTCCCTTCAACTCTGAAATTCCGTGATTCCGTGAACCCAATTACTGATAATACAGCCAAAGATTTGCCAGGATGACTTAAGATCCAGCTCCCGTTTTGGCTTGCAGGTGCATCACGCAGCGCTCAGTTGTACACTAAAGAGTTGGGAGGATGTGTGTTGGTGTGGCTTTCTCAGGGAGTCACTTGACTCTGGCGTTACCCGTTGCCCAGACGCTCTCACAACCTCCAACCCCGATGCAGTTTCGGCAGCACTATGTTCCAAGCCAGGCAGGGACTACGGGCTTGTGCCCATTTGCAACATTCACCGCAACAACCAACCTGCTCCTTCACATGGAAGACGCAGGCTAAATCGCTCAGCTGCTGAGAGGCCTCTGAACTCTTCCCATAGCTCTCCTCACGGACACGGGTGCCTTCCTTTCACTGCAGTCTTAAAGCAGTTTAAAAGAAGCTTTTAGCTTTGGCCATAGAGATGTCAAAGCAAAAGTCCCACTAACTTCCAAAGACGGGGTCCTGACAGCAAAGGCCTTCTGCAAGACAGACAGTACTAGGTGGAGCGGTTTAGCCATGCTGCTCTTCCAGAGTGCGGGATGTGATGACTTCGGACTTTAAAGGGGTTTTATGCATACGTGAGGGTGTTTTTCAACCCTTGTGAAAATCAAATTGCATGTGCTCGTTGTGCTTGTCCCTGGTTGCCCTAGTTAATGAGTTTTTAGTGCACTGAACCCTACTTAATACATTGCTTAATACAATGGGAGTAATTAATCAATTATCCTAAAGGGCCAGCTTATGATCACTCTTACGTACTTATCACACTAGTCAGTCCTTTCTCCCGCTCTCCTCAGCATCACAAATCACCCTTTTGATGACTGGCCCCTAGACGCAATGAGGGACCTCTCTCCCCCAGGACAGTTGCAGGCCGGGTGGTATAACAAGGCTGCTGGCCACGCTTTGTTCCTGTCGTGTGGACAAACACTTGACCATGCTGCCAGTTGTCCCCTGCCACGTTGCTCTCAAGCCGGCACTGCTGCTCAGAAGTCCCAGCCAGGACCATGCTGGAGAAAGCAGTTATACTTCTACACTCCGTGATCGAGGCTAGATCTTCTTTACCAAAACTGAACTCTGCTGAGCTCGCCGTGCTACTACCAGTTTGATATTAAGATTTCCACTGCAATGGTTTGTATTCCAGTTGTGAAGCGCAAACCTATTGCACTGCGTGCTAGACAGCCCCTACTGTCAGACTGTGCCTGCTCCAAACTCATCACCTAAAAACTATCATTTGCTTCAATACATAAAATTGCCACTGCTGAAAGAGCTCCAGACGGTTTTGCTGTTTCTTCTTGGCTCTTTGTTCCGACTATCTCCTACTGCTGTGCTGACCTTGATGGATGCCAAGTCTCTTCTCCTACTTTAGCCCATTGAAGTTTCCGACCTTCTTGCACATTCCCTCTTGAGCTCAAGTTTCCCCCGTGGCATCACATCAGTAAAACGCTTGGAAGTCATCCTGAAAGAGGAAGTACTGTAAATGGCCACACTTTGCTGTTTACTCCCCAGAATTGAGAAAAAGATGTGTCTTCCTTTATCTTAGAACTAACAAAATGAACTAGTCTCTGTCTGTGAGGGAAAAAAGGATTTCTTCCACCATAGTGACAAACGTTATTTCACTTCGGGGGGGGGAGGGGGCGTGGAATGCTAAGCAAGCCTTTGAGGTCACCTAAGGCCTTTACACTCCTCTCAACATACTCCCAAAACACTCTGGGAGTTGCTGTCCTCTACTGAACTCCACAGTGAACTGCTCCGGGGTACATCTGATTTGCCTGGTACCTTTCTAGATGTCAGCAGGCAGATCGAAAAAAGTAGCAAGACTAGCAAACATGCAGGTTTCTTCTTTTGCGGGAGGACGAGACAGCACCTGCACGGCCATCTAACCTTAAAGCACAGGGGGTAGGAGGGCAGTAAGCTTTGGATAAAGAAACAGAAGGGACTCAAATATCAAACTTCCACTGAAAAAAACCCACCCTAATTTAGGCAAAGATCATTACAGAACTTCAGACCATTATATTTCATTCAGCTATGCCTGGATACATCCGAATACATCAGGGTCAGGCCCTGCCAGAACAATTCATCCAGTCTGTGACTCATTCTGTACTGCCCTCCTTCCCTTTGCTTGCTCAGACACGGGCAAAGGAGAGGCTCTCAGCTGGACAAGTCCTTCCGTCAGCTCATCCCTGTCATCTGAGATGGGGAGGCATAGAAACCTGCAGTCCTTAATAATTCCATGGGGTTCTGTGTAAAGCTGAAAAAAAAAAAAAAAATCCTTCATCCCTGAATTATCACATAAGCGCAAATAAATTCAACAAGAGCGCATCACCAGACACAGCACCAGACACAAGTCTGATCAAGGAGTGCACAGCAGAACGAGCACGCTAGTGCAAACAGACCCACATACCAGAATGGGTGGATCTACTGTGACACTTGGGAAATATTGGGTCTGACAGCCAGGCTGCAGCGCTGGAGGGCAGCAACTTCCTCCCATGGTGTTTGTTTTTCTTATGATTTCTGAATCAGGCAAGTCAGGCAGCCGATCCTAGAAATAACAGCTGGGAGCAGCCCAACACTCAACACCATTGTCATGAGCAGCTCTTCTGAAGATCCTGATGTTAAAGGGAGGGTGCAGAAGAGAAATGCACTGGCCAGACGCCCGTCCTGACAGGAAAAACCCTAAAGTGTTTACAGCATGGATTTCCAAAGTGCTTAGCAATTAAGATTCCCAACTTGAGACGTCTTACAGAGGCCTAGACTATTAGTGTGCCTGCCTCCAGCAAACTGTGCATCCCATTTCCTGGCACACGTGAAGAGAGCGATGTTCTCATGGCAAGGAAAAACAGAGATGAGAATCGGGGAAGGAAGAAGGTACTGCTCTTTCATTTTGATTTATTTATTTCCCCACCCCCTTCATTTGTCAGACAGAGACCCTGAAAAGAGGTAGGAGGAAGCTACTAAACAGGGGCCTCAGCTGCAGGGAGCTTTAAAGCCCTGGAGACATCCTTAAACCTTATCGCCTTGCTAATACAGAAAGCAGAGAGAAGTATGTGTGGCAGCAACGCACATGGCCTAGTTTTACAACAGTCCTCTGAAAGAGTTTAGCTTCTTCAGTAATCCTAACGTGCCCTAAAATTACTTGCGAGGGCGTAACAGGTTCTAATCTATAGGAATCTATCTATGAATTTTCCTATAAAGCTCTTGGAAAAATCACCTTTGTGAATCAGAGATAGTTTAGCAGTCAACCGGACTAGTGAAAGAACAGCAAGATCGGGGCATTCATTGACACAGAATAGTTACGAGATGCTTTCAGGCTGGAGTTGTTTGCAAGCATCTGTAAAAACACATAAACGAAAAGCTGCTTCTTGCTTAAATCTAGGAGATCTGCATCCCTCTTGGAAGGGACAGAACAATGCAGGTGCTTGGCGTGATGGGGTGGGAGGATAAATACAGCTGCGACTCGGGGAAGACAACGGTGATTTCTTTTGCAATACAAACACATCGCTGGATTGCTACCCAGCCAAGCACAAATAAAGGGAGGGCAGTGGCAATACATGTCACTGCATTTAAGTGGTTACCAAGAAACTGGCTGGAGAAAACAAAGGCTCCCCAGTGGACTGACAAGCAGGACAGAAACTGGGCTGCGGTTGTACTGTGGTTTTACCAGCCATTACCTGCGCTGAGACACCAGCCGCTTCCTAGCTGCGAGCCCTCCCTCTGCAGATTGCTTTATGAACCTGCTTGGGTCCGATTCATCTGTCAACCTAGAAAACGTCTAAAGAAAGTCTGCTTTCACTTTTGCTTGCAATTAGGCTAGCCATTGCTTTCTCATCAGCTTAATCCAAATTTTTGCATCTACCAGTACCCTGCCAGAGACTACAGCTCAGCAGAAACAGCTGTTAGCAAGCTTTATACTCAATTTATGTATAAAGGGCCTCATAAAAATTTGTGTTATGCCACTCTGATGTGTTTAGAGAGGAAAAATTATGCACAGATAGCAAAAAATACAACCTAACGAGTAAAACATAAGGCTATCCAGGCTGCTGTGATTAAACGCTTTACAGAAGCATCTTTAGGCTAAATCCTATTCACTCCGTATTTCCCTGGCTGATCCTGATACTACAGATGTATCACACCACCTTCTTTGCTCATATGACCATTCAAATAGATACAGGTTTTACTCATTTGACTCCCCTTCATCTTGGGCCAAATCTCCTTGTACTTATCCTCAAAGTGAAACACAGCGGTACCGATACACGGAGTGAAACTTTTTCTTTTATCTCAAAGAAGTATCCCCCACACTCAAAAGGAAAAAAAAAAAAACAAAAACAACAAAAACTGCAGACTTCCTTTTAAACATTCAAAACAGTGTCAGTAAAACATCTCTACAGGTGTGAGAAAACACAGTATCAGTTTTACCTAGGTTATAGGTGATTTTTTAAAAAAAAAAAACTTTCCAAAATTATAATCTAGTCAAAAGCCTGATGTTGGGTTTCCTTCATATGTTACACAGGACCAATACACACAAAGGTCACATAACAAAGTATCAGGGTCTGTTGATTTAATTTAAAAAAAAAAAATCATCAAGCTGGGATGAGAAAAGAGCGTGGTTTTCTAGGGAAGTTGTTGCATTACCAAGAAGGGTACATTGCAGGAGTTCTTGGTTAATGGAACTGCTGAAAGGTTCATTATCTCTCAGAATACACATGGGGTGGGGAAGAAATCCTTGCGAGGCAGTGAGTTGCTAGGGATAGAGGTTTCAGGAACAAAAGGCAAACGGGTGCTCGGGGCAAGGACTCTCCATCCCCCTCTTTGCAAAGCATCACGTGCATCTGCAGGACCGTATTAGGGATGGCTAATAATGAACCGTAGTGCTGGGCACCTGCTAGACTAATTGCAGCACAGTGTGTTCGAGTGCAGCGTGGGGAGTATCTGGGGACAGAACTGAACTCAACGTGGCCTAAGAGCTCCCAGGAAGAAGCGTGTTAGCATGCTGGCTCCCAAGTGCCAGACGGCTCCTAAATCTCTGCTTCGGGCTGGGGAATGCAGATCACTAACCAGAGGACGGTGAGTTGACTCCTGTGCTCTGTCCCTCATGCTGCAGCCTGCAGAGGTCAGTGGGAAGACACCCTGGCTTTCAATCAGGCTCTCTGCCACTAATATGCTGCACGGCCACGGCAACCTAGAATCGGTTGGGAGGTCACAACACCGGAGAGGAGCTTTGCATTTGCTTCACAAGAGGTCTGAGTGAGGTTCACTTCTGAGCAGAGATCTGGCGTAAGGCCTGGGCAGCGCTTATGTCCCACAAAAGAAGGCCTGTACATGGGGAACTTGACCCATGTTTCTTATCGGTACAGTTGATGAATTAGAGCTGCTTCTATTTCATACAGTCATTCTTCAGAAAATAAGCCTTTGCTTGAGCCTGCTGAAATCCACAACTCCCAGTGAAGGATGAGGCACAGCACAAACTTAGGTTACTGTAACTCTAATCCAGCGCCCAGGCTTGACGACAAGCTTTGGCTTCTTCCCGATACTTCAGACCAGTCCTCTTTTGACAGATGCCAGGACATTGGATAGCATCCATTGCTCCTCCAGGACCCTTGTAGGAACTTTCCCCACCCTGACCCTCTGAGCCACAGCTTTCCCCCGGCAGCTCAGGGGTGTGACCCAGCTCTAGCACACTATCCGTCCCGCGGAGCCCTCTGACAGCATGACCACGTCTCAGACTCCAGACAGAAGGTCTTACAGCCAACATAGTCCTACATGGGACAGTTCATCCATCCAAAAGCTGTTATACCAGGTTGCTAGCAAATTCAGGCAGAGATAATAAAATCAAATATACTTAGCCAGCTTTTAAAAGCTTGACCACAAAGACATAGAAACATACTTCGGGAAAAGGAAAAAGAGCTGATGATTCAATATAATCCCAGTTCTACGGAAGAAACCAGTGGTGCCAGCAAAGTACATTTGAACATTAATCAAGCCTCATTTCTGCTAAAGTCAAAAGAAGATATTTAGTGGCGCATTGGACAAAAGCCTTCAGGAGGTTTAAATTATTCTGTCCAACCAATACTCTAATCGCTCTGCCTAACCTCTAGAGATCATCATTAGGTTTCTGGCTCACTGCCCCACTGCATGTGATAAAAGCATTTCAGGCTTACCAATGAGGTTTTCATCACTCTCCATAGGAGGTCTGGGAAGGCCGCTGGATTCTGCCTCGAGAACAATGCAGATTTCCTTGCCGATAGAAATGGTAGGGAATAGATTATACAGCCCACTCTGTGTATGTGCTGAAAGAGAAAGGATCTTCACATGACAGCATCAGTCATTCCACTTCGTATCACCTACATTCTAACGCACAACTATGTCTATAGGCTTCAGCTATGCTGCACAACAGAATTTGCCATAATCCCACAGTTTGGTTCACACAAATGATACCCGCAGACACCAAACACAGACTCAGCGCTCTCCAGTGAGGCTCCACGTGTGTGTATTAATTGCAGAAACAAGGCAATAGATTTTTCAGATCCTGATCCTCACGGTACAGTTCATACAGCAATCACATTGCCTGATCACAGCGAACAAATACTGTATTGTACTGTGTATGAATAGGAAATATTCACATTACACTTTATCTATCAGACATTAAAAATACCCTTACTGACTCAGCATGCTAACATGTGAGTTCAGTTCAGTAATTTAAGATTAAAGACCATCACCTCATTATTTCACTAAGATGTAGTGCACAAAAACAGCTCACCAAAAATCATTGAGTTCCACACAAATTTGAGTCTCATAGGAATATTCTTCCATAGGAATATAAATTTAGTAATTGCCTCATGGGTCATCAAGTCTGGCCTTATAAGCAAAGAGACATACCATATAATCTACTTCAAAAACTAATCAAACCAGAACAGGTCAGAAGAGCACATATCAGCATACAATTTGCTGACACTAAAATTATCTACACTGGCCGAGAATCTGGAAAAAACACCATCAGTGTTTGAGATTATTACACAGAAGGATTATAGAAATACTCTGCTTTTAAATAATGTCGTTAACACCTTTCTACAGTAGGTTAATCTTTCCATTTTATAGATGAGGACCAAGCCCCAAAGACTGTCCTAGAGCCAATATTGAGTCAGTGGCATAAAGAAGGCTGCTCCTTTAAGTACTCATCCTGGAAAACAAAACCACAATTCACAATTCTAGCCCCCCTCCAAATAAAACAACCAAGAAACAAAACAACCTTAATGCTTGGAGAACAAATTCAAAGTAAACCGCCTATTAAAAAAAACCAGTCAAATTCACCAGAAGGAATAAATAATAGAATGGTATGAAAGAGGCGTAAACAGTGAAGTTTTATAGGCTGTGCTGGTTTGGCTTCCAGTGGGTGTGTCAATTATGCATGCAAATCGCATGCTCAACTAGGTGTGTACATCAAGAACAACATACAAGCGCTTTGGGGCAAAAAAGGCATCTTCCCATGTTTGTAGAATTCAGTATCACAAAACCTGAGTCAGAGGGCAGAGAGAGACACGGGCAGGAAGAAAATATCTTCTGTTGTGCCTTTTATCCTTCTTTTTTGTTACACTCATCCAATTACCTATTCATAAATGCTCATGACTAACATAACGCTTTCAGTGCCACTGCATTTGTCTTCCGTGTGCATTCATCAGCGTATTTCCGGCAGCTCTTTGCCAACTCTTTGGAAACCCGTAACTCTTGTGCAGAAGTACTGAAATCGAATTCCACCCCCCCAACTAATTTTACATTAACTTTGCTCTGACTGCACTCCCAAGTGGAAGAGTAATGATTTGGAAGCAACTCTCACTTCTGCAGAAGGAAATGGAACATAGCACCTTCCCGCACCATTCTCTCTCTCTCTCATATACACATTTCTGCTGAGAAATAAAAGCCCAAGCCTGAAAAGCGCCAGAAGGCAATCTTGTGAATAGGCCTGCGGGGTGACATCACTTATCGTACCACTGTGTTACCAGCCAATTGGGGAGGTTGCTCAGGCAGCCGGTATTTCCCACCTAGCAGGGAAGCCTATAGGAAAATGTTACAGCGCTGGGAAAGGACTCACTCTTTTATTGTCAATGCTTATCTTGCCACTCCTCCTCTCTTTCCCCTTTCCCCCTCCAGCGTGCACACGCACACACATGCACAGAACACAGCGGAGACGGAACAACCGTGCATAGCAAAAATCAATTTCTGAGTATTAGGCTTTTGGCAGTGATTCACATAAGAACTTCCTGCTGGTTCTGGAGATTCATATTTTTGTTCAGCAGTTTCAGTGGGAGGAAGAAGCTTCCTCTGTCACCGATGATTTTAACTCATTGTTATGACACTGTGCAGGTAACAGCCTTTGTATTTCTATCCCAAACATACTAAAAGGAATTAATCTCCCCATCATGCCTGTGACCCTGTGAAAAGACAGCAGAGAATTTCAAGCTAGGACTCGGTTCTGACTTTCCCCAGGTATCTGTTAATTTAAACTAGACAAGACCTGATTCGTAGCACACAGAAGCAAAGCCCAACATCAGATCAGGGTGAGCTGCAGTGCTGCAAACTGAGGCTCCCAAGCACATGCTGTGTTTGTACCAGGTACTTCACTGCAGCTGCCGTCCAGGAGAGAAATAGGAAACAGGCACATAATATTGTCACGAGATGAAGCTATTAAAATAATTGGTAGTAACCTCAGAGATCTCTTCTGTCTCTCAGACAGTGCTCTTAAAGCAGCAGCTGTAATTATCAATTGCTTCTCACTCTGAAATAAAACGACACTTGGTACATCAAGCGAGCAAGTCTGTGTAGTCTTCTGGTACCATCCCACTGATGTGAGAGGAAAAAACCCAGGCTCTCTCTGTGAGAACTGAAAGGGAGACTGTAGGCTGTACTCTAGGCACACAGCTTTAAACCCAACTAACTCAGCAACACCTAAAAAGCCTACGAATACAAATCGATTTTTATGTCATACTCATCACAAAATTAGTTGAGCACTGCTCCAACTCCCGGTAGCACAGTCACACACACTACAAGGCTTTACTTCTGGGTTTGCAAAGGTCAGGCTGAAAAATCCAACTTCAGTATCGGTCTTGCTCTTATTGGCTCTGTTATGAACATTTGTTCCTACCTTATCAAAAAAATACGAAGTACAAAAATACCTGTATTTTTAAAAAGCACAATCTTGCAACTAGAGCTGACTAGATAACACCAGGAAAAGGAGCACTCTGTTCCTTCTCAGCACTGGGGCAGCCCAGCCATGCCAACCTGCCCCGCTGTCCCAGACCAGTTTCCCCAGCTTATTCAGACCTCGGCTCTTCCACTACACTGCTAGGTGCGGGTAGGAATTATTACGGACCTCTGCCCATCTGACCCTGACCGCAGAGCACCGGGCAGACGACTGGGACTTTTGTCAGTGCCTGCTTGATTCACTATCCTCTCACCAGCACCTACCTAGTCTTTCTGAAACTCAAATATTGGCAGCTATAGCTTCTTCGTCATCTCATCTCCAACGATAAGCAAAACACTGGCAAAAACAACAACTGATTTCTGTGAGCTCCCTTCTGTATGAAATTCAGAACTGTAAGCAATTATATTTTATCCAGCACCACTGGAAGTGAACACTGGTCACAAAGCATCCTCCACGCCTTCAGGAGGACTTCTCAGACCGAAAAGTCCAGATGATTCCAAGTTTCCAGCTGAATCCCAATTTAGCTTACTTATTAAGCCTGCATCACCCTCTTACCTAGAAACATGACAGACTACTTTACAACCTACTTCCTTTGAGGTGAAAGCAAAACAGTGACTCTTGCACACAACCTCCTGAGCTTTACCAGATCCAATTACACAGACCAACCACAGACTCTAACGAGTGCAAGATCTGAAGCTGTGTAAGTGCCCACATACCTACCTGAAGAAACTGCAGATCTCATGGAACCAGGAAATACACAACAAAACAAGGCAGTATTTTGTCTCAATAACTGAAACTCTTCATGAAATAGGTGGGTCCTCAGATAGACTGTGCTCGCTCGTGTTATCTGAGCAGAAATGAGAAGCAGCATGAAAATACAAGCAAATGAAAGAAACGGAAGGAATACTCAACACAGAAGACTGGGCAGACCATTGGAAAGAGGAGTGCAATGAAGCAAGGTGAGAACAGAAGCATCCAAGCAATGAACTTCATGGTGAATAATGGAAAAGCAGAAGCAAGAGGTTTTCAATCAATAGTAGCTGCAGAGGCGGCATGCTGTTCCAGCTGCGGATCTGTCAGAATGGTTCTGCAAAAGCACTCCATGCTACCTGAAGGACAATCAAATTGCTTGCTCCTGTTCACAAAACAATCTGGAAAAATTATGAGTGTAGCTTCCGTCTGAAATGCCACACAAGCACCTTTTATATTGTTTGGTCAAAAGCTCCTGTAACATTTTTAAAGTAAATGAGGAATTATTTTTTTTGATAAGGAAGGGTAAGAAGTGTCTTCCACTGAAGATTTTGCAAACGTAACTTTTCTATTGGTCACAGATAAATGACTGTCTCCCCCCACGTGTTTAGATATATTACACATCAGTAGTAAAAGGTGGTGAAAATTCCCAGAGAAGTTTTACCTTAAATTACAGAGATTTTCATTAAAACATTTATTTAGGAGGCACGGCCTGTAATGAGTATGCACCTGAGAGTCAAAGGCTCCTTCATCTACCACAGAAAGGCATTCTGGGATCCAGTGGCTGAAATTTAAAGAAAGATGTAAGTTAAAGGCTGTAACAGCTGAATCAAGTGGGAGGTCCAGCACAACTCCATACACCAAAATCTTTGCAAGGATATATGCGTCCTTCTGTGGCCTAAATTATATACCTTAACTGTAACAACTTATAAACAGTTGTAGGACTCCTTATCCTTCCCTTTCATTACATACACCAGAATAAGCACGTAAAATTCATTAATTTGTCTTTAGACAACAAGCTGCAAGTTAAACAAAACGTACCAATGCAAAAAAAAAAAGTCTCTGAACAAACTAACTCCACCATCTTATCAGAAAAGTGTTAGGGAACAGTTCAAAATAGAAAATGCTAGTTTCCATACTCTCAATATTCTGGCACCAGCTCAAAAAGTTAAGTCATGTTTACTTTTCTTAATGGAAAGCCACCACTCGCTCCTCCCCTAATGTCAAGACTAATCATGCTTTAAGTGCTGCAAGCAGAAGTTTGGCTGAGTCAGCCGCGCTTTGCCAAGCTGACATACACTGCAGCACACAAAGAGTGATTTAATGAAACAGAAATTAATTTAGCTTTTTCTTTTTCTTGTGGATGCTGTATGCAGCACAAGGTTTTTCCAGGAGTGTCTTAAAGTTTTAGTTTTGGTTTTAAAGTGATGATTGAACTACACAGCATAGTTCAAGAGTCCTAGCATTTTATTTGGTTTTCAAGACCTAAACCACAAAGAAGTCCTCATATATAACGAATTACCAGGCAAATATCCTACAAACACTTGCATAGAATTGGGATTTCATTTTTAGATAGAATTTTTACATGTATGCACACACACACAAATGCATAAATAACATTTTTATATAGAACTTCTTCATAAAACACAGAATTCAAAGTAAATTCTCATCTTTTCATATGTATACAGTTAAGTTTGAAAACAGAGTCTAAGTAGGACTTAACATCCCCTGCTGGTCTCACATGAACAGCTAACAGCTAAATCTCTAGGTGCATTGTAGTTAAGTAAAGGTAGAAGGTAACTTTCCCAGGATGTAACATGAAACACACTCCATGCTGATTACAGAGGAAAGCAAGACACTGTGCAGCTCACTTGTCTGGCTACACTCCATTTACTTGAGCAGAGAAGTAATATCGCTATGCTGCTCTACATTAAATACGCAAATAAATCCCTTCTCTTCAGTCTTTACTTGAACACTCTTGTACTAGAATTAAAAGAAACTTGAAGACAGTCCTCAAACTCCATCAAAACGTGATTTATACCAGAATAATCTTACCGCAAAGATACTGCGGCTTTATGCAATATTATCTTGTTTTTATTCTTTTGCAAAACATTGCATGACAACTAGAAAGGTTTTGAAGCACACACTGAAATTATTTTTCCTGCAACACCTACTAAATAAATGTGTTTATCTCAGTTGGCTGCAGAGGAACAATCTGCTCAAAACCCCCACAACCCTGCTCTCCAAAGCAGTTCCAAAGTAGCAGTAATTCAAAACTTCAAGCCCAAGTTTCACTGTAAGTCCCTGACATCTACACTTTCTGAAAGTAGGATTTATCGTTTTATCTATGTTATTCCTCAGAAAAAATAAATAAATCCCATTTTCACAAAGTTTTGGATCTTTACATTAAAAATATGTAAAAGAATCAGTAGGTAACTAAAATGGGCAGTAACAGTATCAGAACAATGATGTTTCACACTTAGAACAAGTAACTCCTCACACATATTCCTAGAAATAACCAGTGCTCTTGAACCAAGAATATGGAGGCAGATTAACAACTAGGGTTTATGTCCCTTATTCTTTAATCTGCAAATTTAGGAAACAGAATTAGGAAACAGAAGAGAAATACAAGGAGTACAACAGAGTTGACCAATTATACAAAATCTCATCAATTCTACTTTACATTTCATATGCCACTACATTATTTTGCTTTAAAAGTTTTCCTTGATGAGGTACTGGAGGACTTGGTGCAGGTACACATTGCTGACAATGGAAATATTTTTATTAAATGCTTCAGGAAAAGAAGCAGATGATCCCAAGTCAATTAAAAAAAAAAAAAAAAACAAAACCAAACCCCAAGCAATCTTTCAAAAAATTACTCCAGTCTATAAACAGTAGCTTCAATGTTCATATAACCCAGAACACAACAGTTTCATAAAACATTATACAAAGCAGTCCTGTAAAAATAAAGAAAATAAAAGAAAGAAGAAAGGCGCAGCATGAAGTAATTTCAGACAATCAGTTTTGTGAGAGCTTTAATGGCACAAAAAGTTTATAAGCTACAACTTATACATGTACTGTAAACTGTATATAATGTTACAAAGTGCTAACTAATTTATGAAGAATGCATAATCACTTTGGCTCAGTTAACTCCAATATTTCAACAAATGTCAATTAAAAAATTTGAATTTCTAACAATCTTCAGCTTTCACTTTTTAGAACAGTAAGTAAATATGCATCTGCTGCAGTTAAGTTAGCCTGCTGCATTTTTAATGTGCGAGTTTATGCATTTTTTTTCTTGATCCTATTTACAAATATTCTAGGCCAGTTTTCACTGAATGTAAGAAAAAAGAAGCCTGCATTTTTTTTCCAAAACTGTAAACAGGTATAAAGCTTTTTAAACAACATTTAACTTAACAAAACTTCAACTATCAATAGTTGAAACCCCTTTTCAAATTATACAACAATCTGTCTCTGTTCATTGTAAAACAAGAAGTTGTAGACTTTCATCCAAAGCTTATAGCAGGGTATCAATAAATACTGCATTGTATCATAGCAAGTGTTACAGTGATCGTGTATCCATTCCTCACCTATAGTTTTCACAATTTTTACTTCACGGCTCCTTCAAATACTATAAGCTGTGTTGATACTCTAGCCACAAGCTTGTAATATTATTTATCAGATATTCTGAAGAAGAATTACCTTTTAATTTAGGAAGGGGTAATTTTTTTATTTTTTTTTTGAAAAAAGTACTCCCTACTTAGTAAAAATCTATTTTTCCACTATTCCAATTTCCATACAAAACAAGGTGCTGTAATTAGAACTGAAAGTGTTTCAGCCTTTCCCCTGTACCCTCAGTTTCTAGGACTGTAAAATGATGCACTTGATACTATCTAAAACACCCTTCACCACTTCCCCCTTCCCTCCCCCACCTTTGGGTGAAACCCAATATCCACGCTCGAAACAAATACGCAGTTGCAGGCAACTCAAGTGCCGCTAGTATTCACAACTAGAAGAAAATAAAGCAGACGTCTTCAACAGAATTTTTTGTTAGACTGCCCTTTCACGCTGAAAGTATTCTCTAACAGCATTCAGAAGTAGAGAATAAAAATAAATACAGTTTAGCAGTGGATTTATACTTAACTTTTTTACTTCCTGGGAGCTAAGTTCTTTTAAACCAAACTTCAATTGGGATTCAGCCTCTATGCATCAACTGTTTCAAGCAATCACTGCTATCTCAAATAATCCACTTTATAAAGTCTGATGCAAGCAAACAATTATAGGTAGCTGCTCTCTCCAAACTGGCTGACAATATTTTCTTATCATTTTCTACAAGTCAGCCTACTAAAGTTTTTATTTAAATGAGTCTTAAAATTAGCATTGGTTCCCTAAATACTTAGTATTAAAGTCTATATCATTTTTTTTTTATATATTCATATATATATATAAAAAAAGAGTATTCTATCCTTCAGAGTCATGCTACATGTTCTGAAATCCAATAAAATCTATTTAAGGACACGACTGTCCCAATGCTTTGTAACAATTTGGTACTAAAGCTTCACATTTTGAAAAGAAGTGTCACTGAAGGAGGACAAGGCTTAATGTTCCCTAAGATAAAAGTTCAACAACATTAGTGAGAAGTCTATCTAACATGAGACATCACGAGTGACTTTCAGATTCCATGTACCCCCAAAGGAGATTGTACAGTAAACAGTGAGATAGGAATATTGAAAACTCAATTGCAGAAGATATTTCAGAGCTTTACAACTTCTGAATCTCTACCCACCTGCAAGATTGTCCCCCTTAAAGATAGGTCAAACGCTTTACCTTCTGAAACTGCCATATCGTCATAATTGTAAATGGTTCCACAACAAACAGAATCATATTCTTTTATACAGAGTCTAACTACACCTACAGCTGTTGGGTTTTTCCTTAATTTAAAACTACTTTTAAAAGGAAAATTTCACATTTAAAATTTTCCCTTAAGAAAACAGGTACGGAAAAGAAAAGCTTCTTCACATGCAAACAATGCAATTTTTCTAAAATTTTCTAGGCATCAGACAGGTCTTCCTACAAGGAATAAGGAGCTGACTTCATAGAAAAGACAAAATTACAACAATTATCTAATATTAAAATATGCTGATGAATTTAGTTATCCTACTTTAAAATTTATGCAGTCTTTGCCTCCTGCAAATAAAATGGTGTTAGCCAATACAAGGGGCCAAGTAAATTCCCCCAAAAGCTGATTTAAACTGCTTTTTATTGCCAGTGATTTCTTAGTTTATTTCACAACCAGCTTGTTTTTCCAAGAGAAAAATTCATTTTCACTCTGATCAATAATTTTCTTCCAAAGAGACTGTTAATTTTATCACCATAATACAGTCAACATTTATACCATGCACAACTGCAATTTTAGTCAGGTTGCACTAAGGAGGCAACAGCATCACTGATAAAATTAAAACTTGCTGGTGGCATTTTGCATTGAGAGAAGCCCTTGCAACATATAGACAGTTGTAAACTCTGTTCAGCAACTCTGACGTGTCTTGCAGGCCAAGAGGCAGGGGAATGGGAGGAGAGAGGGAAAGAATGTGGATAGCGAAACACCTCAAC
Source organism: Burhinus bistriatus (assembly GCA_013397275.1). Lineage (NCBI taxonomy): Eukaryota > Metazoa > Chordata > Aves > Charadriiformes > Burhinidae > Burhinus > Burhinus bistriatus. Next base: position 339,187 of record VYXH01012567.1, on the reverse strand, counting down.
AGAGTTCCAACACAATACTGAATTCCAGAGTTAGCAAAAACCTGGATATGTAAGGAAAGGGTGAAGTCAGGGTCATGCTTAAAATGGTCTCAAGTCAAATGTACTAAATGAGACAGTAACACCTTCACAGGTCACGTGGATTTCCAGGTTTTGCACTCCATCTTTCAATAAGTGCTGGCTGAAGGTGTGGTCAGACGCTTTCCAATGTAGATGCTGAAATAAAAAGTATAAGGCATATCACATTTCACAGAAATACTCCCTGGTTTCCAAACAGCCCTCATGCACTCAGCTATTCTAATTTGTCTTTCAAGTAAGTCTGATGAGATTCTTCCAAGGACTTAATTTCTCTTTTATAAAATTAAAGAGTGAGATTTTCAGACGAGCCTAGAAGGACTGATGCTACCAACGTTCAGTAGAAGTGGGTTTCGTCTCATCTCAAGCTCATTTGAAAACCCCAGTCCGAAAGCTTTCGTGTTGTTTCTAGAGTACCTGACACAGGGGCTCCTGAACAGCCGAGCCACGCTCCCAGATTATTATGGTAAAACAATAAAGTACTGCCTATAAAGGGAGGGGTTGATGTTTAAAAGACTGAGTGTTGAGGATCTACGCAAATGCTGACCTCTAACAAATAAATCCAGGCAAGATTTAATTTGTCGCAGAAATATACCATTTTTCTGTCCTACAAATATCATACAATATATTTCCATATATTCTATCCTCCTAATTTATTTGGTAGTTTATAAGAATTTAAAGAGACACTTGAACTACACCCCCAGAAATAGATACGAAGCTAAATAAAAACGTATTTTGAGTACACATCTTTGCCCCCATCAAAAGAACATAAGATGGATAAACAAAACATAAGGACTTAAGGAAGCTCAGAGATTATGTCAGATTACACAGGCAGTGAAAACGTTGCTGAGCAGAGTCATAGCTGATCTTGCAGGACACATCCAGTATTTCATGTATCTTTAAGTACTCAGACCTTGACTTCCACTAATATCACACAGCTGCAGCATTAGACATTGAAAATTACACAGTATGTGCCATACACACAGAACTTCAGCATCATTATTTGTACACTGTATTCTTGTAATGGTTAGTAAAAGTTACAGCAGTTTTCCACCTATTCTATTCTTACATCATAACCTGAATCATTTAAGTAGAAGCTGTGGAAAATCAAATGGCACATGTTATAATTGCAAAGGTTAGTTGCAAATTCATGATAATCCATGCATTTTCAATATAAGAAACTTGATCTATTCTAGAAATGAAACATATTAATGGCTGCGAAGTTTTAATCGCAGCAAAGCTTTCCTGCATTTCAAAAAAATGCACCAAATCTATCTTGAGCAAGGTGCAACAGTACTCGAGTTTTTCTAGATAAAGCCCTTTTCAGCATGCACCTGACATACAAGTAAAGTGGAAAAGCAAAGCCAGATGCAAAAGTTGAAGTGAGAATTAGGTTATTACTTACCCTAGTCCCAAAGCCAAAACATGAGATATGAACAGAGATGGAATGAAAACCTTAAGAAATTCTGCAGAGAAAATGCCACCTTTTTTCATTGCTCCACTTTTTCGCATACTTAAAGACACTGAACGTTTAGGATGTCTGAAATGAAATTCCCTGAAAGAAGAGGGGAGGGGGGGGAAATTCAACAAGATTTTTTTGTTTCTTTCCTTTTTTTTTTTTCTTTCTTTTTTTGCACACAAATGCACAGATCTCTGTAGGAACGTTTTTTTAAAAAGTACGAAGAGCTAGAGATCAAAGCAAGAGTTCCCCTACAGAGAGTAAGGAATGAAAAAGAACAGTAGGAGGTATTGTGGAGAGACCACTTACACAGACAGTATAGAGACAAAGAGAGCTGTAGCTGAAGAGAGAGGTAGGTCCGAGAGAGGGAATTTCAGGATGTGATTTGTTAGCAAGAGCCTCATTTTTTGTTCCAATCAGAGATACAGAAGTCTGCCAGATTTAGACAGCATCCTCTATTTTAATAAAAATGCTTTGCATTCAAGGATCTCAACGTTTCCCCTTCCGTGGATGAACATTACATATTTTACATAGAAAGAAAAAAAGGTACAGAGAATTCAGGAGACTTGCTCAACACTATTCCATTCAATAAGCCAAAACTAAATCCCATGAATCCCAGCTCCAAGTACCCAGCTCTCCCAAAAATTACAATTCTGTCAAGAAACCTTGTAATAGGCTTGCTGGGGATCTACATTACTTTTAATAAAAATACAATTCTGTTGCTATTAAGATTTCCATACTTCTTTGTTTTGACTTTTTGTAGCCTCCCCAAAGAGAACTCTTTTTCTAAGGTTATTTTATTTGGAGAGCCAGAGTAACGCCATACAATTGTGACCTATGATTCTTTTCTCCTTCATATAAAAGAATAGTCATTAAAAAAAAAAGTTTAACTCACTTGGGAGGAATGTTTTCAGGCCTACTCGACCAGTCTGACACCCAGTCAGCACTTTTCTTCAAGACTTCCAACTCTTTCTCTCCTTCTACTGCTGCTTCTTCTTCAGACTGAAAATAGACATGGGACAAGCCTTGAAACACTCCATTAGCTCCTCCTTACGGTGTTAAGTTGAGAGCAACAACAACAGTGGTAAAACGATAAGCACCAAATGGTGGCACATGATAAATGAGCAAGTGTTCTTGGACTACTGATTATTTAGAAAAGATTTTATTATGCTAACAGGAGGATCTGCAGAAATCAGTATGCCACAAATTTTATTACTATATCCAGGACTTCAACATCATTGCAAGTTGTTTGTTTGTTTTTTTAAACTAACTAAAAAGGATTATTTTAATCCTAAATGTAATAAACCAGCATTATGCAAAAAATATTAAACAAAAAATGGCAAATACCTTAAGCTGATTCATTTGATTTAAAGTGCACAGAAAATGGATAAAGCACAGAAAGACAGTCAAATAAAAATGTTTCAAAAACAGTATTTTGACTTTTTTAAAAGTGTTATTAGTCATTTAAAATTAATATTACTTGCAACTAGCAGCTTCTACTGAGTGCATCCCAAATGCAGCAAGGAAAGCCAAGTGCTCAGTACAACTGTCTTGATCCAAACACTTAACACTACATTATTAGATGCAAATGTTACCATATAGGAAAAAAACAGATTAGAAAGACTAGAGAACAACCACTGACTTTGGTAAAACTCCTCCTTAGTATTAAAACAATTTCCTCAGTGACTCTTAGTAAAATAAGATAATCCACTTACAACATTGAAGCGGGAACCATACCAAAAGCAGAAGTAACCAACTATGACACAGACGTGAAATGGCAGACCTAACCAACAACTTCATTCCAATCGTTCTGGCTCTATAGGGCAGAAATGCAACAGTCCTACTGCTCCACCAGGTCTTTGGCAAAATTAAACGCAAGGTTTCATTCTTCCAGGAATGCTTTTTATTTATACTGCTGAAGACAGCAAATTCTATCAAATGATCAAACTAAAGAGTTCAGCATTAGTCTCCTCTCAGTTTGTATTATGGAGATTACTCACTATCATGTGAGCTGGCTATCTGTAGAGCAATAAACTGAACACCCTGCAATCTTGTGCAGAAATATAAACATTTCAAAAACAAAACAGGTTTGACACACAGTTTAAGCAGAGTGTTAAACAATAATATGACTGCTACGAAACAGGGCACTTCTTAGCTTTAGAGATGGAGCCTCATTTTTCCCCTCACTCCAAAGCTATTAATCTCTACAAGTCAAATTTCAATTAATACAGAATGTAAGCCTAAACAAACTTTCTAACCCTGCCTCATTGTTAAAATAATGTTCTGGAATGTGTTTTAAATTGATAAAAGTTTATTCCGAAAACAACCCCTTAAAAGAAAAGATAATTTAGTTAAACTGACCTAAGCTTGAGTGCACAAAAAATATTTACTATACCTATTTATTTAATTAAAAAAAAAAGAGTAAAAACCTGCAAGAACAAAGTACCAGACAAGTAAACGGCCTTACCCAAATAACACACCTCCAAATTTTGAATAAATAAGGTTTATATAATTCATTTGCTTGTACTGAAGGTAACAGCAAAGTTTAGGGTCTCAGAATGAAAAAAAAAAATTGCTAGAAAGCAGTATTTTAATGCCTTTTTTTTTGACACATAAAATACATAATATTTTAAACTTTTTGACATGCCAGAGAGCTTGATCTAGCCCTCAAGTACTTCCAATACCAATCTATATAAATACATGATCTATACACAATATCCACAATTTAAAAACATTTTTTTAAAGGTAATGTAGTTTTAAAATTAATGAAGAAAATACCTGAGAACTACTGTCTTTACTTGTGTGCATTTCCACATCAAAAGTTATCTGTCCATCTTCTTGAGGTGAAGGGCTAAAGAGAAATTGATTTCATTATGTCATTTTGTCATACTACATTCTCTCACCTGAAGAGTCATTAGTGTAAATAGCATCTCAGTTGAATCATTTCCACATGCACTTCTGCACGCTATTCAGATGAGTTACAGACTACACTACCCTTCAGATCACATATATCAGTATTAGAAAGTCTTCCAAAACCACTCTTTTTTAATATTTTTTTTTTCCATTTACAATCCTACCTTTCACAACAGGACTGACTGTCCCTCCACTGAAGCAAAGAAAGCATCGCCCAAAACTTCAACTGCTGCACAAAAGACACAAATCCCTTCCTTCTTTCAGATAACACTGTCAGTATTGTGAATTATACCTCTTTTTGTATCATTACATGCGGAAACATCACACATCAAAACACTTTTTAATGCTTAGTAAGAATACTTATTTCCCCTTGTTAGCCTCACTTTGAATATTAATGATTTGGTAATCGACTCAAGAAATTAATCTCACCTATCACACCTCAACCAAGGAAACGCTAGAGAATTTAAGGCAGGAGCAATACAAAATACTGTATGATGCACCAATGCAGGTGTGTCTCATTAAAACACTAAGGGCATCTGTTTAACTTGACTTAAGCTTTCATGAAAAAGGTGTATTTAGAAATAGCCAAAAAGAACCCAAAACACCACGCTTAAAGAGCAACTTACTGCTTAGAACTTTTGAAAAGAATGCAAAATGTCAAAGTACCTCCCCTTTCTTCTATGTTCAACTGTCAAAAGGTTAGTTAAGAAATATTTTGCCTTCACAGGAAAAGTAGCACATAGAATTTGTACACCTTGCTTTCAAAGAATCTTTTTTAAGTCCAGTGATACCTTCTATTATGCTTTACTAAATACACAGCACATGTACATAACATTATTATTAATAAGCCAGCAAAATTAGATATTTTTTATACCGTATGTGATTTATGACAATTTGAAATTTAACTGTGGTGTTGATGTGATTTTCCCAGTCCTGGATTCCTTAGCCTTCTGTAGCAACAATGTGTTTTTCAAGTCAGATGTCTAATTTGATAGCCAGTTATCATGAGCCAGCAAGTACTCCAAATACTGAAGCATGACAAACTTAAGCCTGAGAAAAAGCTTTACCCCTCCATTAACATCTACAGGACAAAAACTACAATAAACTGCATGCAGGACAGCAAACATTTCTTTACCTGTCACAGTGGGAACTACCTCTTGAACTGCTCTGTCCTGATTCATGCTGGGCATCCAGGAGAATTTTTTCCATGTCTCCATTGTGGATGGAGGATGATGAAGGGACATGTTCCAGACCTCCGTTTTTCCCATTGCCATTATCGTTGCTATTGCCATTGCCATTCATCTGTAACTCCACCCAGGAACCTGTTGGGCCAGCCAGACATCATTTCATTAAAAGCAGCGGAACTAAAACCCATCTTAAGTTTATCAATTACGCACAGAAAAAAACACAAATATGGTGAATTCAGATAACATACACTGCTGCTGGGAGAAAGCTCATAAACATGTACAGGAGACAGGAGTGACATGTTTCTTCCTCTTTCATCAACAAAAACACCCCTGAAAAGTTACGTTTGGTTGCTACCTACCTCTGGAGCTAGTCAAATAAAATGTCTCCTCAACTATTAATACTTTAACAGGTCACGTTTTCTCTCTGCAGTTTGAAGCTTCAATTATCTACGTATCACTCAATTACACTCATCACCCCGCTTCCCTGTTCTACTTCTACATTCCATTTTCAAACAAAATTTTCAACCCCTAGCCCCCTTCTCTATACCATTTCCCCATCTGCAATTTTGTATTTTCTTTCTTCCCTCCCTTCCAAAGGCCCTGAATCAAACCCTGATTTTTAAATACATCAGACTGCCATTCTCAGGCCTCATCTGGCTTTCTTTGCCCTGGCCCTCTAACAAACACCTCCCATTCAATGCCATCTGTCACCCCTCCTATCCTACCATAACCTTAATAAATGGGTTATACCACAATTCAAACCATCAGAAGATTGAGGTAGGCATTATGTTTCCTTACACAGCTAACGTACCATGCTAACATACATGTCATTGCAGCTAGATTAAAAGATTTCACTACTAATAAGCCAAAATAAAGAACTGAGTAGCATGAGAAATCCATGCATGAGTAGCATGAGAGATCTCACACGTAATAACAGTTAATAATTTCAATGCCATCACTTCAGGCTCTTCTTTTCTTTTTTTTCCTTAGCCAGGGAAGGCTGTAGAGACGACAAGTTGAGATTTACTGTTTTTTCCTTTTTTTTTTTTTTTAAGTTATAACTATGGGATATCCATGGGTGCACTGAGATTTGAGAGAAGAGCAAGAGTGTATCATGAATGACAAAAGCATCATGTCTTCACATGTATTTAACGTGCAGATTAATTAAATGCAAAAACAATATTTATCAGTATGTTCATTAGTGACATGTTTCAATTCATCAGTTTGGGGAAAATCTTTTTAATTCATAAACATACCATTTAATGTCCTGAGGGGTAAAGATAGAATAGACTTCTCCTGTTCGACCCGTTCCAAGTATTTGAATACATTCCCTATCCAATTAGAATTCCAATCTTCTCTTTAAGATACATAACAAGAATCATTTGACTATACAGCCGCTTTATTAGCCATGATTATGGAGGGAAAGATCTCCAATTTCTCAAAAGCATACTGTTTTCAATGCAACATTATTACCCATTATTGGTCAGACAATGATTTCACACATGTATATTATGTCATCACAAATCCCGTGTAATTTAATTTATGCCATCTGAAGGTGAGTGCTTTCAGATTTTTTGTTTGGTTCATTTTTTATTTTTTAAAGTTCTGACATCTTTACCACTGAGGTAAAAACAGTCAAGAAAAAAAGAAAGCCTAAAGATACAAATACAACAGCTGAAACTACTTTTTAAATGTTATTTGTACAGGTTCTAAATTTTAACACTGACTTGACTTCTGAAACACACCTTAGTATGCCTGCACTTATTCTGATAGCAAAGTTTTGGCTCTGGGAACTGTATCAGTGACACAGGAAGGGATATATGTCATAACCAGTTCACTTACTTTCAACTTGGTTTTGTGAAGCTGAAACAGAGTTTATCCTCCATACCAATTATTAAATACACCATTATACTGATGACCATGGAAGCACCATACTCATTAAGAGTCCTGGTGGTTTACAGTCTGGTTTCCCCAAGCTGCATTCACAAACAAGGAATTTAGGGTGTACATCGAGCTCTTGTGCACAATCACACGACGTACACCAACTCCGTACTACATACTGGGCTTTTCACATATGAAGAGTTAACTGGGAAAAGGCAGCCTTTGCTCAGACTACTCAGCATGAGACAGAGACCATATTATTTCAGTTTTATGAGGACTGCAGGTGTCTTAATTTCAAAATAAAAGGGCCACATTGTAAGAACGACATTGGGAAGGTAGATCTGCCTTGTAGCAACACCTTCAGAGCGAGGGTCCACACCTGCAGAAAAGCACATGGCAACTGCAGTTAGAAGACAGGCCAGAAAGCCATACATCCTCCAATAACCATTTCAGGGTAGAGAGCATCTACTGGGAGGATCTGCAAAGACATCTATTACTAAAAAATCAGCAGGGAGTGACAAATAATGTGAAAAGAACAGCGGGCAAAGGTGCAAGAAGAGGTCTTCCTCTGACACCACGCACAGGCAGAGAAAAGCCCAGCGGATGATGATCTGAACTGGCTGCTTTAGTATGCTGCTACTAAACCTACCTCCACAGTACTTAAGATTATGCACAAACAAAATCTTCATTAATGTTTATCCCAGACTGACAAAACTTGCCGTTTATCTAAAACGTGTCGTGGCCATACTAGGAAGAACACTCAATTAAACTGTGAGTAGAGTCCTAAGAAGGCGAGCAGTAGTTTACATGACAAGCAGCACGTTCTCCATCTGACCTCACTTTTAATGAGTCAAAATACATTCAAGGAAGCGTAATCTGACATCAAGCTAAAACATGCTACATACTTCCACTGGCAGTCACAACCGGTTTTGGGAGAGGGAGCCAGAGAGCCCCAGTAGTTTCGAAGACTCTGATTAAAGGGACATAAATATCTGCCTCTTGAAAAAGATGCACAGGAATATCTTTGACAATAAACTGCCCAAGTAATAGAGAGTGCTTTTTGCCCCAAGCTTTCTTCAAAACTAAGGAAGTTACATTCATCACCCACATGAGAACTCTTAATTTTACCATAGTTCTACTTCCCATTTTACTGTCAAGCAGAAATATGGTAAAATTAAGACTAGTAGAATTAAGAAATTAAGAAATGCAGTAGAACTTTCCTCCCTTTGCTAATCACGTAACACACACTTTGGGAAAAAAAAAACCAAAACACAGCTGTTTATATGAACAGTATTTTCCTCCAAAATTGTTTTAATTTTGGCCATGCTCTAAGGCTAATCATTTCACTATGAATAGATATACTTTAATTACATGTTTTTCCATAACTGGTGGACTGTTCAAACAACAATAGCTAAACGTGTTGGGGAAGAGGGGTCCCATTTTGTTTATTTACTCTTTGATTTCACTGGGGTGGGTGGGGCAGAGATACCAACGACAATACAGAATTTATATACATATATACATTTTTTAATATATAAAAGTACTCCAAACTAGTAGCTCACAAGAAGCCTGAGCTACAGTCTACTTGAATAAACTAAGAAACATCACTTTTACAATGAAGTACATCATTAACCAAAAAAAAAAAAAAAAAAAAAAAAAAAAAAAAAAAAAAAAAAAAGTTTGAAGACTCCNNNNAAAAAAAAAAAAGATAAGAAGAGAGAAGAAAGCTGTTCAGATTCCCATAATGGTAATCATTAAGCAGATTTTCCATGACAGAGCTAGATGGGTTCCTGCCTAAGGTGAGATTTCCTCTTTTTGTCAATATGTAACAGAGCATTCTAATAATTAAAATATAGGAAGCATCTAGAATTCCCAGAGCAAGCAAGCCTTTTTTTTTTTTTTTTTTGTGAACCCAACAAAACATAGGTTCAGTTACCAGTTTTATTCCCAGGTCTTCTGACCTTCGATTCAAGTGCTAAGGGATCTCTGAATGAAAGGCCCTACACATGCACAAACATCATACAGAACAAAATGAATAAGAGTCTAAGCTCATTAGTCTGAAAAGGTTCACTGAAAAGCTTATATAATGGCAGAAAATGTACCTATAACACCAAAGCATTGTGGAGTGGCTGAACATCTGAAAGCAGCACTAAGCCTACGTGGAACTGATTGGTTGCATTTGTTTTGTTCACGGAACACAGACTACCAAACATTTCCTCTCATACCTTGTGCTCACCACCTTCAGTAATCACATTGATTTCGCTAAGCCTTTACGTGCTGATCCAGCAATAAGATCTACGTGGGCAGATCCAGCACAGGCTTACAGCACATTCAACTCTTGTTGCTGCTACCTTACAGCAGATTAACATGTCCCACAGAGTAAGTGAACATACTAACAGAAAAACAAAAAGGAAATACTAAAATATAGAGGCATCAAAGATTGCAGTTTCTAAAGTAAGCATCGAGTTAGGCAGTAGGCACGTTGCAACTTTAAGACAGCATAATTGTTATGTAAGTATGTTAACAACCCTGAATAATTTGCTAAAACACCTATTTGACTCAGGTGAACATCGTTGTAAACTGCCATCGTTATCACAAGATGTAGTGTTACCATAACACAATAGCAGTGTTATGAAATGGGCATAGTTTTATTCTTCTTTAATACAATTCCCATTGAGTTACAGGAGATCAACCAACCAATGTATTTCGTGGTCAGTTTAACTTCATTGTAAACCACGAAGGTAACAGTTAATCATTAATGCAATTTATTCACCTCTTCAACTGCAGTATCCTTAATAATTACAAACGAAAGGACACGTTGAAGCAGCCGTTTAAAACGGAGGAAAAGCATCTGCCAAGTAAGTACGAGAGCCTACATAAAAACCACCGATGTGCCTTACTGGTGTTATCCTAGGAACAAAAGGATGCAGCAGAGCAGCTGACAGAGATGCCGGATATAGAGGAAAATAGCTCACGTCAGTGATATTGACTCAGCCACTGAATAAACTCATTCCCACAGTCACGCTCCTCCCCCTACCCTGCTGTATCCCCATCTTAGCTGTTAATACCAGCCACCGAATAAACTCGGTGTAACCACGAAACAAACCTGCTCCTGCTCTCCTCGGCTCGCACCCAGCGTTAGCTCGTTCCCCCGGCTGCGCTCGCCGGGGCCGACTCAACCCTCCTGCGAGGAGCAACCCGGCCCCGAAACCCACCGGCCCCGGCCCTCCCCACTGCACCTCACCCCGTTTTCGGCGGGCAGCCCCCTCCCCGTACCCCCCTCGGCTTTTCCAGCCCAACACCAGCGGCTCCCGCTGCCCCCGGCTCTGCGGACCCCCCCGCCATCCCCTCTCCANGGTGCGCACGTCCCGCCGGGGCCGGGGCGCGTGCGCCGGGCTGTGAGGGAAGAGGGGCGGGAGGCGCCGGGGGGGAATCATACGGGCATGGAATGGTTTAGGTTGGAAGGGAGCTTCAAAAATCACCTCGTTCCAACCCCCCTGCCATGGGCAGGGACACCTCCCGCTAGACCAGGTTGCTCCAAGCCCTGTCCAACCTGGCCTTGAACACCTCCAGGGATGGGGCAGCCACAGCTGCTCTGGGCAACCTGGGCCAGGGTCTCACCACCCTCACAGGCAACAATTTCTTCCCAATATCTCATCTCAATCTCCCCTCTTCCAGTCTGAAGCCATCCCCCCTCGTCCTGTCACTACCTGCCCTTGTAAAAAGTCCCTCTTCAGCTTTCCTGTAGCCTCTTTCAGATACTGAAAGCGGCTCGAAGGTCTCCCCGGAGCCTTCTCTTCTCCAGGCTGAACACCCCCAACTCAGCCTGTCCTCCCAGCAGAGGGGCTCCAGCCCTCGGAGCATCTTGGTGGCCTCCTCTGGCCCCACTCCAACAGCTCCATGTCCTTCCGATGTTGGTGTCCCCAGAGCTGGACACAGTATTCCAGGGGGGTCTCCCCAGAGCGGAGCAGAGGGGCAGAATCCCCTCCCTGACCCTGCTGCCCACGCTGCTGGGGATGCAGCCCAGGATGCCGGTGGCTTTCTGGGCTGCCAGCGCACATCGCCGGGTGGTGTTGAGCTTCTCATCCACCAACAACCCCAAGTCCTTCTCCTCAGAGCTGCTCTCCATCCATTCTCCGTCCAGTCTGGATTTGTGCTTGGGATCACTCAGAGCCAGGTGCGGGACCTTGCACTGGGCCTGGTTGAACTCCATGAGGCTGGCACAGGCCCACCTCTCAAGCCTGTCCAGGTCCCTCTGCATGACATGCGGAGGGCGCCTGGCCCTCCCCACACAGCTCTTTGTGTCTCATCAGACATCACCGGTTCCGTTCTGCTTCCAGAGCGGAGGGGATCAGCCTCTGCAGCTCTGTGCTGTCAGCCCATATCACTGCGCCCATCAGGCTTCCACCTCGGAGGTGTTTCCACATGAAGGATTGCAGCAAATCCTCCTCCCTGAGTGCAGCGGGTGTGAGGTAACCTGTCAGACCTGCACAGTGCAATGGTACGAGGCTCCCAACACTTCTTTCCCCTCTCATCAGTCTTGCTTTGGCCTTAGGTAATTTTAAGCCAAGTAGTAGGTCCGTGAAATATAGTTAAGACGCTCCAAAAGAACTAATGGTTTTTAAGATTAAAAGTAATACCCATCTGAAATGATAGTGTTTAGCAGACAAACCAGCCTCATACATGGCAGCTTTTTTAATTATTGGCAGACAATTCAGAGAAGATGGCATCCGTGTGACAAAACTGGACTTGTTCTTAACTGAGAGGCAAAAGTATAGCTATAAAAAGTGCAATTATTAGCGTGCGCCAGTTTCCTTTCAATATGAAAATGAAGACACAACCTCGGGCTATTTATGCTCATACTTCTGTACTGGGAATGGGAGTAACACTGAATTTCCATGGAAGAGACTTTCAAATGCAGTGAGATGTGGATGCAAACATCAACTTTACCCTGCTGAGGTTTCTTCAGTCATAACTATTCTATTCTAAGTTGCTTTCATGAAATGATCATATATAGAAAATACTGATTTCAAGATGAGTCAATTTTATCTTGAAAATCGAGTCAACTCCTCAAGGCAGAGAGATTTTTCCTAGATACTTGTTATGGCGGTTAGCAGAGCCTTTACTAGGATTATTCTGTTTCGAATCTCATTTTTCACTCACATCCTCTCACAAAAAGAACCAGCAAGACTAAACTTCCTCACAGATGATTATTTAATTTGCCTTCACAGCTTGAGAAATCACCTTTACTAACTTCATTCCATTTGACAACACAACTTTAAGGTTTAGTTTGAGGCCTAGAGTCTTGTTGGTGGAACTTTGTAACTTAAGTCCCATCTCACACATATATGCGTTTTGCTTCCCAACAGCAGTAAAGGAGCCTTTTATATCATAAACCCCTCCCATCAGCAGCCGTGAGAATATAAATTGTGGGGTTTTATATTACTGTACCCGCAGTAGGAGTTCAGTAATACCATCAGAGACTGAAGTCACACAGGTATGTTTCTATTAGTGTTCTTTTGTTACCTCCCCATTACACATGCAAAAAAATCACTTTTTTTTCCTGTTTGTGTCAAACTATTTCAAGCTAGAGAAGAAGCCTGTATGTACAACTGTCACAATCGTCCATACTAGAATACCAGTTTCAAATGTTGTTCATCCTCTGCTCATCTATGCTATGTTGACAGGCATCCAAATACTGAAGTGTGGACATTTGAAATCCGCCTTTCTTACCAAACTGTCTACATACGCTGTGTGACTATCGAATGTCGAATCTTGTGGAAAATCTGGATGTCTCTGGGTTATCACTGGAACAGAATTAGCTACATGTAGTGAATAGAAAGCAGTAATTTAAATAATTTAATAAATCAGCTGTTTACAGGTAGAAGAGCCGCAGATACCTTCTAGATTGGAATCAGAACAATGAGCTACTTATGATTTGGAATAGCAAACCTGCCTAGGTAGCCCTATCCTACTTTGCAAGCCTAACAATCACAGGCAAGCATCATGAGCGTTTGTCATCTCCATTATTCAGGAAGCATTTGCCATAATACTTGTGGCATGAATATTTATCAGTAAAGTGGGACTATTAAAATCTCTGAGTCAGAAATAAGTTGATCAAGATTATAGAGTGAGTCAATGCAGAGCCAGAAATAGCATTCAGAAGTCCTGACTTTCAGCCCTGTGCTCTAACCACTACACAGGTTCCTTAAGGCACTTGAATGATGTAATTAATGTTTGTGAAGTAATTTGAATCCTTGGATGGAAAATGCTACGACAATAGCAAGGTTGGAGGGACAGAAAACCACATGTTAATAGAAGAGAAACAATGGCCATGAGCTCCTGGGAAAGGCCTTTTGTACTGAAGTAGAATAAAAAGGTTTTTCTTCTATAAAGTTATAGAAAGCCTTTAAGATGATTTAAATCAAACAAGTAACAAGCCACCTGATTGATCTCAAAGAGCTGAGCAAAGCTAATCCCACTGTTTTATTCTCAAGGTTCCAAGGTGTTCTCAAAGTTTGCAGCAGTTTAAGTAAAGAACGGTCTAAAGTCTTAAACACGCTGTGCTTACTTTGATTTTCTTCATTTAGTACTTCTATGCCCCAAATCTGAAAAAAAATGCTAACTTGTTGCTAAGATGGATGCCACCCCAGCATCCAGCAAACACAAAGGCAGTCGTTTCCCTACATACCTCGGTTGGTTTCTTTATGCTGGAGGCCGTGATGATGCGCACTGGAAACGCCCTTCTTGTAGTTTGTATTTAGCAGCAACTGATCAAACATACAGTCCTTGTAGGCCACTGGCGATTCCAAAGATGAGTTAGAGGGATAGTGGCAACATCTAGCCGTGATCCCATCCCTTTTTGAAGCACACACCTCTCGTTGGTGACATTTTGCCTCCTAGTGGTGAGCACAGACACAGAAAAACCCGCATCAGAAAAAAAAATGTGTGCTCTTTCCTTGTAAAAGAGGAACAATAGATTGTTTGCAAAAGGTAGAGATTATTAAAATTCAAGGGTAAATTGTGCAGACAAACAGAATTCATGCTTTTTCATAGTTTGTCAGCTGTATCACAGTAGGAAGAAACACTTACCGTTTTTATTCCAGCCATTGCTATCACTTTCTTCCGCTGCTCATTTTTACAAGCCCTTTCTATGCCAGGTTAAATAAGATACTTGCTAAAAGCAAACATATACAAATCACTCAAGACACCGGCAGCCATTACACAGCAACCTCACCTCTCCCCATCCCAATTCAATACACCAGTTTGATTTACAATGGCTGATTACATGGGACAGGGTAAAAGGAAACATCTTTTTGTTCAGTTAGTCAGAAGTCTACATTGTGAATGGGGAAGCTGGACACCTTCTCTACAGCCCGAGATGAAGACCTGAAGACTGAAGACCAGCGCACAGGAAATTACTTCCTAGCTATGTTGTGCCCAAGAACAACCAATTCCAGACCTGCCAGTAAAAAAAAAGTAAAAATACTAGTATTTCATCACCCAGCAGCCCCCCTCCAAAAGGAGAAGTAGTACACCTTTCTGCTTATCAGCACTAACTGAGCTTTTTCTAATTAGGTTGAGAATAAAAGAATATATATTTAAATAATAAATGCTGGAGTAGAAGTTACAGCGCTGCCTCAACAGAACAGTAAGGGCAATCTGGGTGTTGCTGCATATTCAACATGTTTTCAAAGCAGCAGACGCTTCTCAGCAGGAAAATAGTGAAGGCACTTCAGCCACAGAACTTTGCCACACCTCTGCGTTCTACCAGTCAGATAACCAGCTTACACTGAATGTTAATTGTTGGCAGTAGTGTCACTGTGGTTCAGAGTATGGTTGTAGTTTTGCAGATACTAACCGCTTAAGGGCTAGTTGTTGGCATTTAGGTAGCATCACTGGCTTCAAGACAAGACATGTGGGAACAGAACTCCTTTTCTGTATTTAATCTGGTATTCAAGGACCAAGAATTGAGAATTTGCATTGGTTTCACTGGGCACTGGAAGAGACCGCTAGAACGGGGCGGCTGCTTTTCAGTAACTGTGCGTGTTGGTGGAAGGCACAGTTACCCCAACACCCCTCCCTGCCTGGCAGGCTGTCCAGGGTAAGGCCCGGAAATCACAACACAGAAACTAGCAGAATGGGGCACCGTTCAACAAGCAGTAGGGAAGAGATCAGTAATTGCAAAAATACCTGTAAATAAAGAAAAGGAGAGGGACAGGAAAGAGGATAAAAAGCAACCTGACAAAATGTATTCTATGCATACTTTTATTAATAAAATATAAGATTTACAGCATATGTCAATGGACAGTGTGCTTAGAGAATTATCTAGTTGGATAGTAGGACACCAAAGTCAGTAGTTGGTTTTGGTGAGGAAAAGTTAAACGTCAGATGACATGCCACGGATCACTGCTACTGACAAAACCAAAAATCTTTCCCAAAGCTAGCTTCAAAACCCCTGATTCCATCCCAGAGTGCACAGCTGAGGTCCAAGAGGCAGTTTCGCTTGAATGTAGTATTGCTAGAAGGCTGCACTTTGTTCTGTGTGAAATCTACCTGTCCAGTTCTGTGTCGTCATCACACCCTCACTTCCTTTTGTGTCTGTACTAAACATTTTTTCAGGTATTCAGTGCATCATTCGGGATATACAGACACACACAAGAGCAGTAGTCTTGATACCACGACCCTCAATCTTCCCCGAATAGCAGTCATTAAACCTACGCCAAATTTCTTCACAAAATGGAGATGAATTGTACCAGCTCTGATGCAAAAGCAGCATCTAATTACCTCTTTGCTCTTGCGATAAGATAAAGAATAAACCCTGGCCCTGATCCTGTAAACACCTATACACATGATTAATGTTACTCAACAAGTTGTTTCCTTAACTATTAGCAAGTATAGTCATTTGAGTAAAATTAGTCACATGCTATGTAAGGAAGAGTAGGGCCTACTAGTTTATTCACCCATTGGAGAACAGTTGCTGTCCCTGGGGCAGTTAAATTTTTTACAAGGCTAACAGGTGAAAAAAAAGTTAAATCCTTACAAAGGCTCATGGTCAGGCATGCATATTACAAGACAAATACTGTATTTAAGAGAACCAGATCCAATAAATATTAGAATTTTTACATTTCAAACCACTGCACAAGGACTTGAAATTAAAGTATGACTGCAATAGTAGTCTTGTTAACAACCTCTAACCCAGCCATAATTTTACAGCAGAAACAGTATCTTAGCTGATCAAATAATAGAGGCATTATAATAACTACCTATAACTAAGCCACAAAAATAATTTAAATACAGGCAACTGAAAAGTGAAAATTCTCCCAGTCAAGGTAAGTTCACTACGACTTTAAATTTCATTCTGAACATTTCCGTGAAGGAAGAGTAAACCTAAAAGCACAGTTAGCGAAAATATCTGGAGGTAAAAACTCATGAGCCTTATAAAGCATCAATATCTAATTCATCTTTGGATAAGCCTTATTTGCTGAAGAGTTTAAATCTCTCAAATAACTATGAACACTTATTTCATGCAGCTTCTGTACTCCATGTATTTTCTGATCATTGCACCATTTCACATTTCTGTAAGTGCAGTAACTTTGCAAAGCCAAAAGCCAGAAAAAACACTTGCATGGTAAAACTACATTTCCACTCAGTTACTGATAGCAATAAAATACAGAAAATAGAGTATCTCAGAATGCAGTGTAGTAACTATCTATGTAATCACTTAGTATTTTGTACTACATAACATCATACTGCCAGACAAGAATTCAGACAACTTTTTAAAAAGCCACAGGGGACTTCGTACTCTAAACAAGGCATTAAAGGTACTGTATGCTAAAACAAGGCATTAAAGAAGCCAAGACAAAACTAAACATTAAGAGGTTAGTCCCATAAAATGGATTTTAAAACCTGAAAATTCTATTCCCGTTCCAATTTAAGCAATAGTTTAAAAAAGAGCCTTCAAGGATACTGGAACAGTAACTGACCTGTTCAGATTATGGCAAAATCTGACAGCAGTTTATGGTTTTGAAGTGGAATTGGTCAATGCATACTACGGCTGGTATTCTTGTCATTCATGAACGAATGCAGGTACTTGTGAAATCCCTCCCTCTCTTCATTCCCATGAAAAATAATTAATACTGGTTAAAATCATTACAAAAAACATCATTTTATTTTCATGCACCTAAGGTAAAACACAGAGTATTTGTATAAAGAGGTAGATTAAAAAAAAGAAAACAGATTCTCCATTCTTTGTCACTTTTATTCAGTAGTTTGTTTTTTTCCTTATTTTCTCTTTTTTGGTGCCAGACATGGCAAGGAGTGATTACAGTCAACTGTTTATTAAAACATTTGTTGCAACACAGACCCCCTTTACCACTGACCCCAAACGGACCCATTTCATGTGCTTTATTTTGTGGTTTGGTTGGTTT
>VYXH01012567.1:310983-321169 GCA_013397275.1 Burhinus bistriatus | reverse complement strand
TTTTTCTCTATACACCACCACCAAAGCTAGGTGGAGGGGGATGAAAGGGAAAGGGGGAGTCCAGGAGGCCAGAAGGAGGAGGAATGCTACAAGCCACAGCAAGAATGAGCTGTATTTAATAAAAAAAAGGGGGCCACGAATGATACAGTAATGAGGTTACACAATTAAATCCCATAGCATGATTGAAGGCTTTCCCTGTGTTTGACGTCATCACAATGGAAGGCATAAAAAGTGGAGTAAACCGATGTTGATACAGTCCAATCTAGTCCATTAGGCAAGATGGTGCAAGTAGTCATTTAAATTAAAAAGTGCCCTATCCTCACCTAAATGGCTAGCAGACATGGAGAAGAATGCAGTGACAGATCAACAGAGCTTTCTCCATGTAGCTATAAAAGTGTGTTGTCATATGGCACATTTTTAAACACTGGAAAGGGGTGCCATAATGGACCTCTCATTCTCTTTTGTTTACAGGTACAAATGCTAGATTCAACTATTTCAACTATGCAGGAAGTGGACTCTTCAGTTAGGAATGCCAACCCTAATTCATTTTGTCTTGAAATATATACAAGTTGTTTGTAGTAGCTACAGCAATGATGTTTTCCTTGGGATGCCAGGCTGTGTGTAGAATCTTCTTGTTGAAGTCTAGGCTGTCAACACTGATCTCATCCTTCTTTCGCTTGCCACTTGCGCATACTTTACGTGGCTTCAAAACGGTACGGGGTTTATTGTTTTCCCGGGATGCCTCTAAGGTGATGTCTCGCTTTGTGTTTCTGTCAAACATTCTGAAGAAGTTGTTGTAAGATCCGGTCATGACAATGCTGCAGAGAGGGGGAAGGAAGAAAGTAACAGTTCTGTGGAAAATAACCTCTCGTTTTATGAAACCTGAGGGTCCCAACAAAGATCATGCCTTAATATATAAGCAGAAAGCAGGCATCCTTACCCATACCTTCTACAATCTAAAATAAGGCATTTAAATGTTTTATAGATAAAAAAAAAAAAAAAGGTATTTTTCTGGACCTTTTAAGGTACACAGTTTATTATCTAAGCAATTCAATTGGAATGTCATCGTTCAAATTTGCTTCTCATGCACACATGGGGAAGTGACCTAACGAAAGCCAAATGTACTGGATTTTTAGCCATGTAATTTTAGTTGCACACAAGTTGAATGAATTTAGGTACTAACATACCTAGTTTGTGATAACACCTTATAGGAAATCTTTATTTCATATCAGGTTTTCAGTAAGACAAATAGACTTGGAAGTTCCCCTGTCCTTTGCCTCGAAAACAGTATTTGAGCAGACAGTTTAAAAAAAAGGCGCTATGTCTGATGATACTGACAGGGATACAATGAGCTCATTTAGATCTAGCAAATAAGCAGTTAACGACATGATTAACACAAAAGCAATAGGTGTCTTAAATGGTATTACTGACTAGTCAACCATGCCTGAGCAAGGCAAACTTGACAACTCATTGTAAGAAAGCGCAGTCCTAGAAGGTTTTTCCCAAGTGTTCTACCTTTTCACAAGGCAGCTTAAATAGAAAACACACACGCAGGTTCCCCAACAGCCCTGGTGTAGATTCTTACAGGTAGAGCACACAATCAGACAACAGCTTTGAGTACAAGGGCCTTATTCCCATACAAATCATTCCAAAGTCTGATCATAACAGATGACACAGAAGGGGAACAACCCCCAAAAGATAAATGCTAGGAATACTACACTTAGTGGATTAGGGTATCGGTAGTATTTCACCAGTTAAAGTTTGCAGAAAACCATCTCTAATCTTACTGCTTCGCCCATCTCTCCAGTTTAAGCGGCTGGAACATTTGATTAATATTTCATTCTAGCAAAGTGACAAAACTCCATTTCTAGTCAAATTCTACAACTCTTCAGTACACTAAGGCAATTCTCTATAATCCTATGCTACAACTTCAAGGGTTAAGAGCTAATATACATATGTTAAAGTCTACTGAAGTACTAAAATATTATCCAAACCAGTCCATGAATAAAACCAGACAGATATTTGAGGACATGCTTCAAGTTGCCCATTTTAAGAATAACTTGGAAAGGTCTTAAGTGCATATAGAGAAGAATTAAAACTTGCCTGTCTGATCCATTCCAACAGCATTCAAATTTGTCAAAAATGCAATCATTCTCATACAGTGAACAAAGTTTACTTCTGAGGTATTCATGCACCTGCAAAAAAGTAAGTTAGATAAACTGAATGAATACTGAACTTGCATACCTGTAAAATAACCTTCATAGATTCTGTTCCAAAAGTAATTAAGTATCTGACAGTGCTTACACCCTATCCGCAGGAGCACACACAGCTCCCTCCTCTGACTGTATGGATAAAGAGCAAAATGAATAGATGCATGAATTAACATTTTTTGCTCGACAGAGAATTCAAATGAACGCAAATAGCAGCAAGTCACTCAGGGTGGGGAAAGAGACATCTCCCTAAACTTGGCAATTCTTCAGAATTCTTGCCTCTCGCAGCAGTTGCCATACCCTCACTACCCTTTTAGATATCTGAAAGTATTTATCAGACCTTCCTTATTTCTAAAGATCACGTTTTGGTGACTGATCTTCCTCCTATGTATGATGAAGAGGATCCCTTCACAAGTTTTCTTATGAAGAAAACACCACAGCAATTTTCAGTGCTAGCTAAAAACGTTTCTGCAAAGGAAATGTTTTTACCTCCTGTTTTCTCCAGGAAAGAATATAAAGTCAGTTGAAGACTCTAAGAGAAATGTGCTATCTCAAGGCTGAAGATTACCTTTCCACATTTCCATTGTATGAGAGGGAGGCTTTTTCACACCCAAACATGGTTTTGGGTTCTGCAATCGGCCTGCAAATAGCAAGATCCTTTAGCACTTGTGTGGAACCCACAAATCCCATTGATGCTTTGCTTTGGACATAGTGATCTATAGACAAAAATTTAACTGCCACATCAAGACTGTAAGACACAGCATTCTTCAAGGTTTTAATTTCTAGCCTACATCATCTTCACTGAATACCTGGTATGTTTCCACAGGCCTATTTTCCATATTTAAATCCCAGATCTTCACTGACAGGTAATCTCTAGTCATCATGTATCGACCACTATGGCTAAATTTGACATCAGATATGGAAGAGATTATTTCAGAGAAGAATGATCTGTTGCTAGGATCTTCTGGTTCTTCAAACACTGTATAAAAAGAAGATAGGCATTACAAGAGGTAAGTTTATGTCTCTTCCAATACAAGATACACCCAAATTAGGTTAACATTTTCTCAGTACGCTCGCCACATTGGACTAGTCTGCCCACATTATATACAGTAACTTTCAATGAGAAAGCCTTAGAATACAATTGCCATACTCTGAAATACTTTATTTTCGTACCAAGTCAAGGTCAGCTTCCAAATAAGTGAACTACTCGCTAACATTTGGAGTCTTCATTCACACATGAAAGATACCAAGCAGCAATTACAGACCAAACTCAACTAGTGTTTGACCTCCTGAAGTCTGCAGAAAGCCATTCCTAGTCCTACTGTCTAGGCAGATTCCCCAGCTTAAGCTGCTAATAATTTTATTCACTACTTTTACTTTGGCAAAATATGAATCTAATCTGAAGATTTATTTAGATTTTAGGTTTTAGATCTATTCAATATACTACAGAAATCCAATACAAATATATACACACATGCTTCAGTGTTTAATAGATTCTTAATTGAGTGCTTAGTTTCATCTAACAGCAAGGTGTCACACTCCACAAAAAGACAGTGAACAGTGCAGGACAGAACTTACATTTTGAGTGTCTGTCACAGAGTGCTGATGCTCTCATATCACAGAGACGAATCGTTCCTTTACTGCTGCTGTATACAAATGTATTACAGCTGTTTGGATGGAATTCTGCAGCTGTTATCACCTCTGTGAGCTCTTCCATGTTGGCAGGCTTAATATCTACAATATCTACAGCATTTTGTTAAGAAATTTTCTCCAGTTTTCAAAACATATTTTTCAGCTTTAAATGTATTCAGCAATGCTTCTTGAGTTCACCAAAGTATATCTAAAATAGTCAAACGGAATTAAAACGAGCCAATAAAAGCAAAATAGCGCTTGAAATTTGGAAGCAGGACAAGACTTCCATGCCAAAGAATGTGGGACCCAGTCAAAAACTGGATAAAAGTTAAAATTAAGTGCCACAATTTGTCTAGAAAGCAAGACCGTAACACTGTATTCTGTATCAGTCTGAAGTTAATTCTTACAACAGCACAAGCCTGCTTAATTTTTTGCTCCACTTCAGCAGTAATTAATTCTATACTACATATATGTCACCAAAGTTTTTTCACATGGAACTTTTTGCTTAAATTCTAGTTAATGCTACTACCTTATAAAGATGGCATGCTCAGGATCCTGCTGATTTGTCCACAAACCTCTGCTCCCAGCAATGGGACTGAACATGCATTTCTGTGATCCTACTGCCTGCAACATTTGTAGGCGCACATGCAAGAGGGGCGGATGGTTAGGTTAGAAGGTAAAAAAGAAGAAACTTTGTTGAGATAAGGATGGTGCTTCTGACTTGCTTCTTACTGCAAGTCAAGAAAAGTTTCACAAGATAGTTTACTGTAATGCTGCCTTCCACAATTGCTCATCTCACTCGAAACGTTAAGCTTTTTTCTCCTTTGTTTTTCACCACGCAAATGACTACTTCTCCTTATATTGCTCATGCTGAGCTACCTCTCCAGAAGCAAAAGCCCTTACAACTACTAGGGAGAAATAACTAGGATATGAAGAAACATGCTATACAAAAAGCTTTTCATTAAAGGAAATAAAATCCAACAACTTTTACAACAACTTCAGTTGTTGTAACTGAACTGTTCCCATCATACAAAACAATGTAAAAAAAGATACTAAAACTTCTGTCTGTAATTTCTAGGTGCCACAGGTTAATCCGCAAGTCATCTGCAGATAAATAAGTTTCATAATCGCTATTAATGGAGATGGAATTGATGTGATACGTGTGAGCATTGGCAAATATTCTTCGCGGACTAGCTTCAACCATGAGGTCCATGGGCCTGAATACTGGCACCTGCAAAATACAAAGCAATGGTAGTTTGAGATGCACATATAGCACAAACACGTTGGCAGTCTTAGTCACAGCCCTTCAATACACCAAGCCGATTAAAATATCTCAAAATCACCTCAGAAATAAATGTGTCTGCCACCTGGCATCACAGAAAATGTAAAGCTAATAATCTGACAGGGCAGTTACTCACTGAGCTACAGGGTAATCTGTGTTCCAGGCAGGGAGGGAGAGGAGAAATCACTCGAATGTCGCCAATTCACAGAGAGCGAACCACTCACCCGTAGTGTTGTAACTGTAGTAGGATCCCTATACCGTCCATCTTCTTCCTTTAAATTATAACCCTCTGGTCTTTTGTCCCTTTCACTGATTTTCCATAACTTTATTGTTTTATCTGAAATAAACCAGACACAGTTTAAAATCAAAGCTCTAGCAAAGATACTAGTCTTCACAGTTGATGCACTTTAACATGAAGCCTTCAAAATAAGACAAGACCACCTACGTGTACCAAAAAATACAAAAATACTGCTTGGAGAAAACAAGAGAAGATAAAAATCCTTAAAAAGGCCTCCTCCACAGTTTGTTCTTTTTATAAAAGTTATAGCAAGTGTCAGTTAGAATCAGGATTGTTGTGAATGACTAATATAAGCTCTCGCACCACTAGTTATACACATACGAAGGTACTGAATGACAGCTTAGCTAAGCCCCTTTGCTATAAAGCAACCATACCAGAAACGACTAATATACCACCCCATGTTGTGGGGCTTCTGTATCCAGGCAAGCCAGAACAGCAGCATAGTTAAACAGCATAACTCTTGTGTAGCCACATCCCTAGACACTTGCATTTAAAACCAACTTGCTTCCAGCCTTTTGAAAGTGGAGAGGATTCGACAAAATCCTAACAGCGAACCTATGTAATGACAGGTTATCATGCAAAATTAACTATTTAGTCATAACTTACCATTTGTAGACAATAAAAACTGAGCAGCATTTTTCTGGGGTAACCACCTAATTTTGTTGATCTTCTCTTCAATTTCTAAACTTTTCAAGTAGTCAAACTCTGGTTCATGGCTTTGAAAGGTACTGTAAACATTGTATTCTCCCCTACTGTGAGACTGGGTTTTGTTCTAAAAAGAGAATTAAACGATCAAAATATGTATGCAATGTACAGAATGCTTTTCAAGGCTGCAGGCAGAAGCCAGAACTAGGTATTTATGCAGCAAGATATACAGGCAGACCGCTAATCAGCATAAGAATAGGATAAGACCTCTACACTCTATTGTTGCCTATGCCAGATTTGCCACAAGTATCCTTTGGTGTACAACTTGCCTTATTTTAACGAGCCTGTAGAACAGATGAAGTGAGGATCATCTCTTTTGCAAGAACTTGATTAGAGTTTCTACTATTTTGGCTAAGAAAGCATCAAAGAAGAGACAGTTATCACAGCAGCTTTTGATTCCTAAAGTTTCCAGAAACTCCCCTCAGCCACATGAATAATACCTACAGCAAGTTCTCATGTTAATTCCAAGCAGCTGAAGCTTACAAACTAACATTTTGCCTAAACATTCTAGGCATGCTAAGTTTTGGGGTTTTTTTTTAAAAAAAGTCAAAAGGCTTCATCCTTCTCTCATCTTTAAAAAACCAAAGATGGAAAAATTAAGGAGAATATTGCCCAAGAGAAATACACAGCCATACATATGGCACATCTACTCTGCGGGTAAGTTTGGCTTGCTAGGCACACTACGGGAAACCCATGTCATCTCCAATTTATACAAGCAGCTCCACTATTCTGGTTTATAATCTCCACATTCTCTAAGACCTTCTAAACTGCTTAAGCTTTTTCTTGCTCATTCTGAAGATGAGGGGAAAAAAGCTTAACGCCTCTGTTGAATACATCTTTGACATTAAAAGTCACACCTGCAGTCAGCTTTTTCAGGACAGAACTGTTTGGAAAATCGAAAAACCTCCAAACTTGCATAATTCCTCTTTCTAAAAGCTATGTTTTAGGCGGTGGCCTCCTAATGCTAATATTGCACTGCATGTGCTGAACCTTAAATTCTGTCCAATAGGTAAGGTGACAGAAAACTGGAACCATTTCTGAAATAGTGCTCACTAGGCATACTTGAAGTTAATTCAAGGTTAACTTTGTGATATATTCCTGTTCCACCCATTTCAACAAGTTGCACCATCAGATGCCTTGCCTGTGATATGTTCTTGACTAGAGACTTTTCTCCTTCCTTCTCGTGTCTCATGTCCATCCATTCATCTCATCACATAACACTTCACTAAAACACACTTCTTGATATGATCCTTGCTAGCCCACATTTGTGACATTCCTTGCATCATTTTCTCTTGCTTCATACTCTTACATTAATAGCTGGCAGGAATTCTTACATTTTACAATAAGCTGTGGGGGAGGGAAAAGTGGAAAAAATGCTTAGAAATAAAACTTGGCATGAGAATATTGTACCACACCTATCAATTATACTGGCTTTCCCACCCTAGAGAACGGAAGGAACTTTGTTCTAAGTTTCAGTTAGGTCTAACAAGTTAAGCAGGGTCACTGCATAGAACAGGCAACTTCTAAAGTAAATCTACTGTGCTTTAGAAACGTTGGTCACGATTCAGGGAACTTTCCTTCAATTCTATACTTACCATAATGATTGAGTCTGAAATATACTTCTGGAGTATTCTAGTAAAACTCTACAGGACTAGAATAATATATAAAAGCAGTAATAGATTAAATCAATCCTTGGGATAAGAACAAAATTTAAACCATCAGACCGTCTCATGGCACTCCAAAAATGGAAGACAAAAAAAAAATCAAAACAAGAAGAGGTGTTGGCGCAAGTGCCTTATGTTAAATTCCAATTTAGGTAATTACAGGCTGCCTACGCAAATTCCTCCTTCAGTTTCAATTAGATACAGTATTCATTTCCTGCCTGATACTTATGCAATGTCACTTGCTTCTCGTTGCAGAAGAGCTGCCACATTCCAACCCAGAGGTGGCAGCATTTTGGCAGTGGGAAAAGCTAGATGAGCTTGTACAACTCCGTCCAGAGCACTTGTGTTTTACTGTTTTTCTTCTTGTATGTATGGTCTGTAAAGCACTCTGGAATGCAGTGTGATAGGAAGGTGGTATATAAATCCAAGTAACATACTTAATTGTCTTTTAGATACTTGTACATATAAAACTTGCTCTAAACAGTAGTGCACATGGTGTAACTTAACTAGTAATGCACTAGGGAATCAAGTCCCCACTGTTCATTCCCTAAACACTGAGGACTCATATTATGCCAAAACAAATTCTGTGCAACTTAATCTGATAACTCAGGTGATTCTTACTGTACCTAGACTCACAGATTATAAGGATATGAGCCATGGGTTATTCATGAAAAACATAAGTAGTCATTTAAAGACAACTCACTTGAGAACAGGCAATGAGCTATTCAAGCTTTAAGCTACGTTAAAGTAAAGGATCCTTAAAGGATGCAAGCTAAAACTCAGACTTAAAAAAACAAAACAAAACCAAACCAACAAAAAAGCCTCCAAAAAACACCACAACAGTTAGTGCCCGAAACTGCAGGAAGATTACAGTAAGGACACTCTACATACTATGTTCATCTCAGACTCTGGCCAAAGAGACTTAGGAAGAGGCTCGTCAGTCAGGAATATCCCACTAGATGGCACCAACTGACCACATGGATTCATTCGTAAAGAGAAGGCACTGCACTTCAATAGCCTGCGTACCAGCAGAAAGCAACTTGTTCTGGGGAACCACGGAATTCTTAAGGTTTAGGATTTTTAGAATTGAAATTGAATGAAATAATACCGAAAGAAGTAGCAGCATGACTTTGCTAGGCAGTGAGATGTCAGAAATGCCTTTTTATCTTCTCCCTGAAATAAATTCTAACTACATCAACTTCAAACTATGGCCTTAGTTAAAAATCAAGCACTCCATCTCAGCTTTCCCACCTTTAAGGTGGGAGTAGAAGCCCTTTCCTGGCATTAGAAGATCTGTCTGTAGAATTCTGAAAAGACCAAAAGAACAATTATAAAATGAAATTATACCTTTGCTGCTATGATTCTATGATTTTACCTGATTGCTATCAGAACAGAACAGGACATCTTAGGTCACAGTTACATACTCACTTAAGGGTAAACTTTTATTTCCCAAACTACTGCGAAACCTGAAATAATAATCACAGCCAAGCACAGTCATTGTAAAACAACCAACTTTAGCTTCCCTGCAAGGTCTTTTTGTGTCCTATGCCCCCTTTTTTGTTTTCACTTTAAACACTCTTTAGACCGCAGCTAAAGAGTGTTTAAAGAGAAACTAATTTCAAACAGCATCACAAAGTTCTCAATAATTTCTTCGCTCTTAAATTTCATTATTTTAATCACTTATTACACAGGCTTGCACTTTGTGTAAACTTTTTTATGAAAGCACGCTCCTTTTCTTTAAAAAGAGAACAAATAGGAACAGAGGAGAACATGAAATATACTTGAAATAGTTAGCACTCACCTCCTGCTCCTGTTGAAAGATGACAACTCTACCTCCTTTGTCTCCTGTTGCTAACAACTCTCCAGAATGGTTAAATTCTACTGTAGAAATTATATCCGCTGCATAGGAACAAAAATAAACCCCACAAGTTAATAATTCTTCTAAATGCTAAGTGGCCAAGAAAACTACAATTGTAAGTAAAAAAAGAAAATGCATACTTCAATTCAGTTTAAGTATACTTATGTTATAAAATATAAGTAGGGATTTCTTAAAAAAATATAGAAGTATTTTTTTTAAAGCTATACAATTGAAAACCAGTTACTAGTTCACCATGCCAGAGTTACAAGTTCAGTGTTGTGCACTAAATTGTTTTTAAAGGCTTTATGTCATCACTTCTAAGAACTGTTTTCTGATTGCTACTCTGGTATAATACAGAAATGGATTTTCAGTATGTACTGTAACAGCAGACTGTGTATATACATATTCCTACCTTTATTTTCTCCATTCTTTCCGATAGAAGATTTAGAGACAATCATTATGTAGAGATAATCATTACTCATATGATCTCAAGGCTTTTTTTTTTTTTTTTTTTTTTTTTTTTTTTTTTGATCTGTT
>VYXH01012567.1:297107-310956 GCA_013397275.1 Burhinus bistriatus | reverse complement strand
ATTTCTATTTGATTCTAAGGGTTTTTTTTTTTTTTTTTTTTTTTTTTTTTTTAAGGACTGTACACATTTGACAACTTAAGGGCAAAACGTATTAGGGAGGAGATGTTCAGACATCAGTGTGTAAGGAATGCAAGGCTGTGGAACAAAAACAGCTACAGAAAATGAGGAAATAGTTCAACAGACTGCCTCTAAAGAAACTGAGCATCTCTTCTGGATGAGGAAGGTTTACAATACCACATGTATTTTTATATGGAGTGCTAACATTAAATTGTGAATATACATTGACAAAAAACCAGTCATGCCTAGTATCACATTGATCTGTTCATAGAGCAAAAAGAAAAATAACAAATTATGACTTAAGCTCAAGCATACTAATTCACTTTTTCAGCCACACACATGCCCCTCATACTTTCAAATAGCAGAATCAGAAGCCAAACTATTATCTGAATGCCAACTTTAAATTGCAATACAACTATATAAATCTAATTTTTTGCAAAAGAAAGTACCTAAGATTTTTACATATGCAAGTCTTCAGGCTATTCACTTTCATGTCAGTCTAATGTAGATAAACAGTGTATCCTCGTTTTTTATTGGATGGTTTCTTCATTCTCTGTTTTAGAGTTTAAAAACGTCTGGTACCAGCTCTACGGACTGAAAGCTACCACTAAACAAAAGCTACTCAGTCTGAATTTAAACAGACACTATTGTGCAGCCTATCACGGAAGCTATCTTATCATAGACAGCAAAAGGGTTATTTCATTTTGAAGTAGTGAGACACGCAGGATTTTCCTCTTATTCATTTTAATACCAAAATGAAACTTGCATCATTCTCGGGCTGTCCCAAACACATGGGCGGTGGCCCCTGAGGACATGAGCAAGCTGTTCTTTAATAACTGCATTACACAGCAGCTACAAACATGCAGCATATCTGTCTGAAAACTGCACAATGCAAAGACAGCCTAGACAAGCAGGCCAAACTCAGCTGCAAAATCCTCAAACAGAGCGAAAAGATGCAGAGTCAGATTCTTGGCATGAACAAGTACGTTCAGCTCAGTTGTGTTTTCCAATATACAACACAAACTGCCATATGACAAAGGATAAACACAAGATTATCCTATCTCCATCGACCTCCCTTGCCATGATTATCTGGCGCTGCTGAAACACAAACAGGTTGAAATTTCTCAAGAACACTGTGTTAAGGACATAAATATGATGTAAGCTTGTATGCAGATAAACCAGGATCCAGATCACACACAGGAAAACCTTGATTTCAGTGCACATAATTTTTTTTTTTTTTTCTTTCCTGGAAGGTAAGGGTTACTTCAGCCATTCATTAACGTATTTGTGAACAAGATTAAATGATTTATCTCACATCTTTAAGACTTAACACTGCATACCATTCAGATGAAAATACAGCATTCAATATGTACCCTTCACAGATAAACAGGGCATAAAGGTAACATACAATTAATCAAATTCAGTATGCAAAGTGAAGTGCAAACCAAAAAATATAATTCTGACTATTCCATACAATGCAAACCACGTTGTTGTAATCCTCTAAAAGGAGGAAAGCTTAAGAAAGTTATCAATTAATTGAAGAAAAACAAGGTAACTCACCTTTCAATAGTGAGAAGTATACAGAATAATTACTATTTTGAAAAACACTGACAGATTTAACACTGCAAGCTAAGCCAGTCTTAGAGAAGACAATACAGCAGGTTATCAGCAGATCTAAATGTGTGCATGTCCGTGGAAGGAGAACAACAAAGAAAAATTTGCCTTAAAAATCTTACATATCCATCTCAGAATAGATGGATAAATTCATTATTGTATTTATTCGGTGAAAGTCACTTAAGAGTTTTACAAGGTCAAAAGCCTTAGGCTCAGAGCCTTATGATTAGAACAGGCAGCAACAGCCAGAAAAGCCGTAAAGTAAGGGATAAACCCTCCATTTTCTTAGGTCTGCTAACATACATTGTATTTAATAATTATACAGGTCTCACATATAGCAGGAAGCTAACCACTTTTCTGTAACAGTTCTAGACATTCTCACTTTTTGCATTTATTTTAACTTGCAAGATCATCCAAGCTTGACATCAGTGATCTCCAAGGTGACACAAGTCCTACTTTGTCTATAGGCTCAAATGCATGAACAAACTTTCAGTAATAACATTCCCACACCTCCAAAAAGTCCTACAGGCTCAGACAGTGGTGACAAGGTACTCCAAACTTTCCAGTGCCCAATTGACACAGTGCAGAAGATCTTTTCAAGTGCTTGGATCGATAAATTAGAAACAAAATACATTCCTTAGCAGAAATCACAAAAGAAAATTATTAATTAGTTTTTAAACTCAAGATATATCTAAAGAATCTGATGTGCCTTCTACACTGTAATCTTGGACTGTTCCCTTTCAAGGACAAAACAAACACACTAAAAAAGTAGGCAGAAAAATTATTTCTGCTCGCCCAAAACAGGGCTGAGATGCATATTTTATTAAAAAAAAAAAAAAAATCAGTACTGGAGACCAAAGCAACCAAGCACACGTTTTACATCCAATCACTCACCGTTAAGAATATTGTATTCCCATACCTTGGTCAAAGAAAGAGACAGACATCAAGGCACTGGTGTTGAACTGGGCGGATTTAATAGTGTTTGAGAATTGACAAGGGAAGCATTTCATCTTCCGCAGTGCACTGATTCGCTTGTGTATTTTCATCTGTATTAACACCCTCGTTGCCAAATAAAATCAACGTTATCCTTTTCTTTTCAAATGGTAACTATAATTCCCATGATAGTTACATGTAGGGTTATTTTAGTCCGTCAGCGCTGCAACGAGGAAAAGAGCATCTACAGAACGCGCTGCCTTCTCTCTGCCTCCTCCCTTCTGTGCAAGCTATTTTTGCTACAATCCCTAGGTGGGAGTCTAGCAAACGCAGAGGGCTGCTCGCACTGCCCAGAAGCTTGTAAATGATCCCTTCTATACGCAAAGAGCACTAGGGAGGAATACCTGAGGGAGAAGCAGATGTATAGGTGCTCTATTGTCACCAACACCAACGGCTTTTGGAAATACGATGCGTTGTATTGTTTACCACTGAACACATTTCAACGCCCTCCTCTTCAAGCGCCAGTATCAGAGATAAATAACAACCAAAACCTTATCTGATAACCATATCCCTCACAGGATACAGTTAGATAGCATTATCTGTTAATACACTTCCACAAAGTTACCCATGCCTTGAGAGACCAGATTTGTCTCTCTCTCTTCCCCCCAAGCATCTTGAGACGTCTTTGACACCAAGATGAAGCGTGACATTTCAAGTGCTGAGATTTTAAAACACTACAGGGCAACATCAAACACACAAGATGAAGACATCATTCTGAAAAAAGCAAAAAAACAGGACAGAAACATTTATCTACATTCCTGTAGCGTACGTGCAATACTTGTACTAAAGTTTCTCCCTCTTGCATAACTTGCGATAGACAGCTCAGGGGTTACTGCTGTGTTTAAAAGTACTTCTTTGCACAGTTGTATACCGTTGTCCATTAGTTCCACTTAAATATCCCTCCATAGGCACTTACTGTTAACACTGTAGAAACGCTTCTGAGACTACTGAATACTTCCAAATAATGGTTTTCACTGATCTGAAGGCAAAAGGGGAAGGTGGGGGTGGACAAACACCAAACCCAGAAAATCACCTACACAAGTCCATCTACTGTTGTTGCGCATGGACATCACCAAGGGAAAATGTTCTGCAGCAGGTTCAGTGAAACGCTATGAATCAAGCACAGAACTACTGTACAGTTGTATCCTTACCTCAAAGAAACAAAACACACTACAGCCAAACCAAGCCAGTGATCTTAAAAATCCCACGGCACTGCCAAGAGAAGCTTCTGGTTCCTGACCTATCAGCACAGGCCAACAGGGCCAAGAGCCTGCTGTCCCAGGACTCCTCAAAACCTCCTGACAGTCCTTCCAGATACAGCAGCTTACAGTCTAGTTTCTTGCAACTGCTGTCAAAGTTGCTTTTTCTTCTGCACATGATCTTTATTTTCACAACCTGCTTTAAGGTTTTTATGTATTGCTTCAATGATACATCTTCACTTTAAGTGCTTCAATAGAAATCAAAACCACTGCAAGGTCTGGACACTTATCTTCACTAGATTTAAGTAAGACTAGCTTTTCCCATGGTAGACATGGAGAAAGGAACCTGAAGAACCAAAGGAATCAAAGCAAAGTGTCTAGCTTTGATAGAGAACTGGATGGGGTGGAAAGATACTTATCTCCAAGTTTTGATAATGCTTCAAGTAACATGTTCGCAGTTCACCATGTGGAAGGGAGACATACCAGAAGCTCCCAAACAATTCTTAACCAGTAGCAGACACACACTTCTGCTGATTAATCATCTCAAGAGAACAGCCACTTAATGCAAACCTAACTTGTTTCCTAGTGGGCTTCTGAAGATAACCATCACAATTTCAGAATTTTTAGTCAATATTTCTTACACCAACTTTTGCTCTTTTGAGTAATTCACCCATCACGTGAGGCCGGATTCAGATGGTTTGAAAAAGTGAGGCCATGGGCCAGTGCTCTTACAAAGGATGACCAGTTCAAATGAAAATAGGTAGATTACACTGTTCAAAGAGATGAATAAAAGAATCTGACTACATCTCAAATGCCTTTTCCTCCTTTAAAGGAAAGCAATGTTTTAAATAAGAAAACTTCAGTGACAGATACTTAAAAAAAAAAAAAACAACCAAAAACATTTTCACACTTTGAGGGCCTTCTACACTTTTAAGTGAATGGTGAACCAGAACCACATACACATTATCACGAGCAAGTTTTCTGAAATATTAGAGAAAGGGTTGTGCTCAAGTTTTACCACTGTCAACAAGTCTACAGAATAAGGGAATAAAACAGCATTATCAATCCAAACAAACAAAAAAATGCTGTAATCCAATGACTTAGTTCCAGAAGGCCCATTATGAACCTGAAAAGCAATTCTGTATTAAATTTGTTTCCAATAATAGAATAAAAGGTATTTTATTAGTACAGAAGAGGCTATCTATTTTAATGTACCATGAACTTTATATAAACTCTGCTTATAAAACATACTTAGTAGGCAAAACATGTCACCTACTCTACAGCAGCAAGTCAATCATGGCAATGAACAAAGAGAGTCTTTATTTCACCAGACCTAAAAGGTTTCTGTGTAAGTTTTTAGAATCACGTTGATCTGCTGCCTAAGCAGAGAGCAAGTAAATCAGTGTGTTTACACAAGTGGAGAAATCTCCTGATGTTTCCAAGGACTGAACAAAGAATTGTAGTATTTAAAAAGCATTTTGGTACTACTTCATTGTTTATACACCTTCTCAGTGGCTCAAAATACCATTTCTGGAATTTTCCAAAGGAACAGCTCAAACAAATCTCATCCATAATGTAGAGCAGATTACTTATAGGTTGGTAATTCTGTCCTAAGGAGTAAAAAGACAATTCACTGACCAAATGTGGAGCCCACTTCCTCAGTTTGGCAGCCTTAAGTACAGAAGAACCTATTTTGATCAAACTAAACATCAATTGTTCATTCCAACGATGCTTCAGTAACTGTCTGGAACAGGAAACATCAAGAAACCAACTTTTAGGATTATTACTAAAATCCAAGGAAGCTCAAAAAGCCTCAAATTGAGAAAGCAGCACAGGAATGGATGAACATAATGAGGCATAAAGACAGTGAAATATTTAAATCCAACACATAATTACTGAGCACACCTGAGCCATTCTTCCTAGATTATGTCTAAAGATAAAGCCAACACGCTCAAAACTGAGCAAGAGTATCTGTCCAGGAGAACTCGCAGACCTTAAGTGTCTGGAAATCACTTGGGAGTTGTTTGGTGCTTTCTAATCCAGGGTGAAGCGCAAAACCTTCCTGCTTCAGATTACTAAACAGATGCAACTTCGAAAAACTCAAGCTCATGTCATAGCTAGCAACAGAAAATTGTGACTTTTTATTGGACTTTCTTGTTTCCAGTAACAATTTTGGTTTGGAGTTATGTACTTCATTGTTGGGGGGGAAAAAAAAAAAAAAATCAAAAACACTAGGGAGAAAACAAAAGCTCCTCCAAGGCTTCAAATACTTTAAGAAGCTACACGATGAGTGTCTGAGTCATCCCAACATCACCCCATTGTTCGCATGGTTTTGATTTACCACACTTATCAAGAGTCCTAATATATCGTGTATTAAGTCTCTGAAGCTAGATAGTAAAGCCTTAATCTCAAAGTGAACGGGAAGGCTGTTTAAGTAAGATTAAGAAAGAGGGACTATACATGTGTGTTTGCAGAGAAGAGAGCTCCCAACACAGGATACCACAACTATATGCATCAGGGAAAGGAGAGTAAAATGGCAAGCAGTATTTAGTACTGATGGTATAAAAGAAAATGCCCTCTGCATTCCAGTCGCATCCCTAATTTATGTATGTAGAGAGGGGGAAGGGAACACAAGGATTGTATACTTTGAAGTTACCATGACCGGTTTTACTATTGACTTCATTTCCCTTTTCTTCATTCACTTTCAAGAGTGATTCTCTGCATTCATTCGTCTCTCACAAGTGACTAGGCAACAAAACCAAAGGCAGCTGGGATAAGGCATTCCTACTGTTCAATTTACTTCTCAAGAGTCATTCCAGAAGTCCTTTAAATAGATCTCTTCTCTACTAGGAGAGGGCACTAAAATATATTAATTCCTCAGAAACATGGGGACGAGATGAAATACATGCAACACAGAATTAAAGAAAGGGGTTTGCCCTTGTGGCAAAAATTCTCACTCCTGTGCTGTGAAGCATTACAAGAGCCAGCTGGTTACTTGTTCTCTCCTAAGTACCAGTCCTGCGATATTGCTGCACACAAAGAGCACATAAAGCTCTCCTCCTTAACACAGAGGGGAGTGGAATTTGTATGATGGCCAGCAAGCTTCACACTGCTGCTGGCCCTATCAGTGTTAGAACACAAATATGCGGGAGCTGAAGATGCAGTTCAAGCAGCAGACAGTAATTAAGCTGGTTTTGTTGGCTTGTGCAAATCTGGGAAGTCTACACACAGGGAGAAAGATTTACAGTGTTGTCTAGCATCCACATTCATTCCAAGTGCTCCAGGCCCTGTGATGCTGAAAATAGAACACATGCGATCATCATGGACTCAACATTTTCCCTATTGATTTTGAAAGCATTCTAGTCCTGTTCAGTAAAGATGTATTTAAGCATTGAGACTCTCCCAGTCCTGTTTACATATGTATCTATGTGTAATATACACACACAAGATACCAGTCTACAAATAGTGAATACCTGTAGTACTTCACACCTGAAGTTCACTGCATAAACTACTCACCCT
Organism: Burhinus bistriatus; assembly: GCA_013397275.1. Taxonomy (NCBI): domain Eukaryota; kingdom Metazoa; phylum Chordata; class Aves; order Charadriiformes; family Burhinidae; genus Burhinus; species Burhinus bistriatus. The sequence goes on along the minus strand of VYXH01012567.1, from coordinate 303,574 downwards.
AAGTAAAATAACCAAAAATAAGCCTCATCAAGCAGTCTCAAAACCCCATACTTTCCCTTTATTTCTTGGGCTTTCCTGTATTCCTGTTTCTTTTCTTTTATGTAACCTTTCTTCTCCCCTTCTCTCTCCAACTTTGCCAATCTTTGAGGGAAAATATCACTTTCTAGAACAGGCAAGTCCTAGTTCAACTAAGAGTTCAACTTTGGATTTGAAAGCCTATGTGACTTACTCATTATTATTATTATTATACATCTTATTTTTAACTTTCTATTCAGTTCCCTAAAATAAAGTTTGGACCCCTTTTCATAAAGCTTTTTCCTGTAGCTTCCTAAGTTACACTACCATGACCCATGCCTACCTTGCAACTGATTCAGGTCACCGTGGGCTGATAGGGAAGCAGGGCTCTACTCTTCAATGGCAAAGCATGGGTCACATACTGTCCTTGAGTACGCCACATCCTTCTGAGATTACTCTTTATGCTGTCAGATCTACATACTAGCAGTGACAGTAAGAATTCTTATCACCACCCTTCGGCAGTAGGAGCTTGACTTCAGTCACTTTTTTTTTAATGGAAGCAGGAGTAATACAAGCTAAGGGAAGGAACCAGTACTGTAAGACAATTATTTCATAGGATATATGTGTATTAGGATGGCTTAGAATTTACAGGTGCATTTATAACATGTTCTTAGATAGTCTAGAGATAATGCAACATAAGTACTAAGCTCAAAACAATGTTATTCTGTGGTTTTGTAAATTTATGCAAGCAACTATTTTTGTTAAGCTTCAGGACTTCTTAGAAAATGCAACAGTTACTGAGCAGCAAACTTCCATTCCCTCCCACTGAAATAATACAGCGATACCAGCCTTAATCTTATTGCCATTGGTTTTATGTAAGGCTAGTAATTCTCCTAAATAGCTTTACTAGGCTCAATGCTCAGAGAAGAATACACTCCAAATCCATCTGCCCTACGCCACAGAAGCTGCTGCTGCCTGCAAAGCAATAGTGAGAAGATGGCATTAGAACTGCAGAGAACAGAACTGAAATAGAGGTGACTCTCAAAACCCTTTATAAGTTGGAATAATAATGAATATGCAGATGAAGTATTTTACCAAGGTAACAGTAAAGCAGGGAACAGAATCACCATCTACCACAATACAGTGCCTCTCATCTGGAAAAGCCGCTCCTTAGACATTCAGAAATCTTTAAGTGATCTTAAGTTAACCATGACATCAAAGCAACTTCCTCATTTAAAAACAATTCATAGAAAGCACACTCTATGTTCAATATTACAACCTAAGTTGTATAGGGTGTAACATACTAAACGTTTTAATTCCTGTGTTTGATAAACAAATGCTGTGCCTGACTGGGCAACTGATGTTGTGGGCCAACATCAGTAAGCTTCAACATCTCCATTCAGGACAACTTTCCACCATCCAATTTATCACTAGTTTCCCCTGTGGTCCATTTTCGGACCAAGGCAAGAGGCCAATGAACAAGTGTGCTAAAATAACAGCAACTTTCAGAAGCAGCAGAAATCACCACAGAGAACACGATAATTGTCACCTTCAACACACATTACCACCACCTCAAACTTTTGTGAATGATCCTTAACACAATTCAGTTACGTTAAGCAGTTTGGGTTTTGCTAAGCTAACAGAGTTCACTAGATGGAACTGAAGGCATCATATGAACAAATTTGCTGGGGGGGTGGGGCAAGGAACACGCTCAGGAACAATCACATCTCCAGAAAGCACGGTTGTATTTGCAAAAGGCTACTGAGCCCACAACCAAAACGCCAATTAAGTGTATTTATGTCTATACGCACAGTCTCCACAAGCTTACACTTACAACAGTTCCCTAAACAAGGTCAGAGTTCAGCATTGCTAGAAGAGAAAGGAAATTGATTTAAACCTCAGACCACCGGCTTCCTGTCACCATCTATAGTAGGAAATTCAAAGTCTCCAGTATACATGACTCCAAGACACCTGTGGTGGCATAGCGAAAACAGAGATGACAAACAGTAGCAAGTCAAAGCACTCTGAAAACAGATGTGTTATACATTAATGTGAACTGATTGGTGCATGCCTCCTACCACTTAAAATGACATAAAATTGCTTTCAAGTTTGATCGTTGTGAAAGGAGTTAAAGCATTTGCATTAAAAACTAGTACAAGCTTTGGGAAAGAACTTTTACACCTTAAATTGATTTAAAACTGTGATCCATCATGGAACCGGTGAAGCAATACCTGTACCACAATTACTGTAACCACCATGCTATACCTGACTGCAGAGGTTTTATTTCTGCTCACCAAATCTGGCACTGCGTTCTGTAATTCCTTTTATGCAAACTTCATTGTAAACCTACAGAAGAAAAAAACCCATAGAGCCAGTATACATTAGCTGAAAACAATCTTGAACTGGTGCCTTGAAACCATTTCATCTGCTGAGAGATTAGTTTTGGGTTTTTTAACCTCAACTTAGTTATTAATAAAGCGCTTCAAAAACTACTACAAAAAAATCCTCTCGTATTAAACTCGTAACAACAGCAGACAGAAGAATGTTAGCTCCATATAAACAAATACAAAGCTGTTTGGTTTCTGGATAAAAACCATTAACCCTCATCACCCTGATTAATTACTTTCTATTTTTAAACCTTAAGACATTGCTGCAGTTCCTTTCAGAACACATGCATGGGAAACCAATAGGCAAATCCCCTTTCTTCCACTAGGTGAAAGAGAATAAATTGACCACAGCAGTACCTTGAGTTCACAACAAGCTGCAAAATAACAGAGTTCCCAGTACCTTGTCTTGCCCCTAAGCTAGACATCATCTAGTTGGGAGGACAGAGTAAGGAGCAGTCAGTCTAATCGCATTCAGAGAAGCAGGGAACTAAATACGTTTACAGCAGACCCGTCGAGATGCAAATACCACAAAAAACTACAGCTGACTTGACTGCCCACACTTAGGCACTGCATATTTAACTAATGAGGTTAACTCAACTCCAGCATTAGTTGATGCAAAAAACACATCACACTGTGGAACTAGCAAAACATCAGTTGTAGGCCTATCCACGGAGTTCCCCAGTCCTCCGGGAGCTGCCTTCACCAACGTATTACTAGGACCTCTGAGCATGTATTTTACACATACACCAAAGCTGATCTACCCTATGATCCTTCCCATCCTGGAATTGAGGGGAATGTGTGTGTGAAGCTTCCTACAGTCCTCCGCAACTCTGGAAGACTGTCACTACCCAAATAATTCAATCTGCAAGTTACCGTGGAGACATTACCAGTTCAAGACAGAGCCATTTTTCAACTCAACTCAAGCTAGATCAGCCTGAAACATACCTCAAACTCAATAATAAGGGATTATTTAATACCTGACAAGAATTCCCTTGAGTCTCTTAAAGGCATCCTCTGCCTTGAAACTGCAAATAGCATTGCTCTGGACTTCTACAATTCCCTATGAAAAGCATCCAAACCTCGAGGTGGTGTCAAGCACCACCCAGATATTTTTTAATTCAAATAGTTTCTAGTCTTTGCAAGAGGCCTCTAAGTTTTCACTTGAGGAACAAACCTGGTTAGGAAAGCACCAACTAAGACAATTCCCCTCTTTAGATCTTCGTTATGGAGGTTTAGAGTTTATTCCCTGAAGAATACCCAAAAGAATCTATTCAAACAAACAGGTTCCTACCTTACTTTATTAGTACTACAAGCATATTTACAAAGATTAATAGATACGCACACACACCCAGGGAAAATTTTACTAGGGGAAAAAAGGCAAATGATAAGCATTTAGTTTACATCTCCCAATACACATGCTTCCCCAAACTCAAGTATTCCTTAAAATATGACAGGAAGTGCCTATTTGCCTTTCCTATTCACACTAATTCAGGTCTATTGTTGGCTGAAACAAAGGTCTTTCAACCTGCATCACCCGTTCCCAGGACATTTGACACCAGTTTATTAATATCATAAACATAAGAGGAATAAGTGGCAGAAATCCAGACCCACTCTTGGTACCCGTCTTAAATAACCTTAGAAAGGAGGGAGAATAATCTCACAGGTTGTGGAACTACAACATTTATTCACAACTAGGAACAAGCAGTTAAAGGTCACAGCTTCTCTTCCAGCCTGTTCTTTGCAGCCATTGCAATACTAGAGAATAAATATAAAAAAGCTCGTCTGTCCACAAGCTTTCTTCCCTCCAACCAGCACAATTGTTCTGCTTTTAAACAAAAATCCAACATTTCAGGATTTTTAAATACCAGCCAGCTGTTCAACGTGAAAGCTATCATGGGGTTCAGTTTTCTGAACACCAAAAAATTCAGCTGCTGAGAGCTTCCAACCTGCGAAGCTTAAATCTATTTTCAGGTGGGGAAAGGGGAAGAGAAGAGTGCCCCGCTTACTAAGGATGTGTCACACCTAGTTTTGCATCAATCCCCTTTCAATTGCAATGAAAACTCCTCTTCACTCAAGGTTAGGATTATCAAGAAAAAGATTGTGAACAGTAGTTTCCAGCCTCTGGATAACATCACCTTCAAGGCTATGCACCTGTAAATTAAGTTGCTATCTATCACTCCATCAGAAAGTACGTTTTTGATGTGAAATATAAACAGAAAGAACAGAAATATGAAGTAGAGAAAATACACTACCTAACCAACATCTGTGTTTAAAAACTTAAATTCGTTGTAATTCTTAATTTATTCCTTTCAATAGCTTCATCTACTAAATAAAAGGCATCTGACATTTTAGATACCTGGCCTAGGTATGTTTGTGCCCCACTCCTGTCACAGCATGCATCAGTTACACTCAACCTGGAAAAATTAAGTGTTCCTCTTTAGATGCAAATAAAGAAGCCCGAAACCTTAGGCTTCAATCAAGTGCACAGAATTCTGGCAAGCAAAAAAGTTTGTAACAGCCCAGAACAGTCATATAGCCAAGCCTTCCTTGAGTGTCTTAAATACACTAAAAAATTGAAAACAAACGTGTTCTTTGGTGCTGCAGCAGTAAAACTCTATCTAAAAACAGTAATTTTTTTTTTAACCCCAAGTGAAATCTTAGCTGAAACATAAGCCCAGTAGAATATGAAGTCTATGGTTTGCTTGAAGGGGGAAACTGGCAGTGTCAGTGTTCTCTGCTTCTATAGTTTATATTTTAGAGAAAGCATTTTAAGCATTACTGCAGACATAGTGATAACTTGACTAAGTGACACAAGAAAGAAAAAGAGCTTCCTCGCTTTGAATTCTCCTGTTTCAAACATCTATCACAGGGATTCTGCCTTTCAGCCATACATTATCCCTTTAAACAAAGTAATTGTACGAAGCAGTAGACACACAATCCACCCTAGTTATATTTCCATTACAGAAACACTGTTCAGCCAGCAAAACCTACACTGATTTATGAGAGGTCTTCCTGGACAAAGACGACAGAAGCGTTAAGTTATATTTGTATTGTGTAGAATTTAGTTGGGAGTTACTCATCATTTTTGTCCTTTGTACAATCACATACAGATCATACATATCTAATTACAGGGGAACAAAACTAACTCTAGCAGGAACTAACTTCATGCCCACAATTGCTTCCTATAAGATCCCTCTAGGTGCCTAAATGTTCTGTCACTATCACTGACAAAACTGAGGGACTTACTGAGCAATACAAGGAGAATTGAGACAAAAAGGCTTATAAATAACAGATTTGATTATTCCTGCTCCAACACAGCATTTGTCTAGCCTTAGTACTCTGGTTCATTACTTGTTCCAACATATTTTCTGCCTGGAGAGCTTTATTTTACAACTTATCATTAATAAAGCTACAGCAAAACTGTTTTTCTGCATATCTGATTTCTAAGAAAGTAACATCTCAATTTTAGCAGTGCTGAGGACAAAAATTCAGGTTTACTGATTTTCCAGGATAAACTTTATGCTGGAACAGAGAAATTATATAGCCTCTATTCAGAGGAGAACAGCGTTGCCATTTCTGACCTCTCTGTAAATATTCCTGCTGTAAATACTCCTGCTGACCTGCAGGTAAAGGACATCCTAATAACCATATGCAGAGTGAAGATTCAGGAGACCAGAACTCCATCTCAAGATACTGCTCTCTGGAAAACCTGTATTCTTAGAGTTAAGTTGCAGTACTACATACTCACAAGGCTCCTTCAGGATTTATACATAATGCTTACAGAAGTGCTCCATAATTCTCATAAAACACACTATGAAATGCGACTATACATAGTATGAGGAGTCCCCAAATTGCATTACATGAATTGGACTAAGTTTTATTCAAGCTTTATTTCTTCTCACTGTGATAAACATGTTAGTAACATATCTATTTTCCAAAAACAGGCTAATTACCCCTTGGGAGCAGAAGTGCTTTGCTGTATTGCCTAGCTGTTTTACTTATACGTCCATTTTCTTAGAGAACTGTTCTCAATATGTCTAGGAGGAAAGAAAAAGAATATTCTTG
>VYXH01012567.1:264096-279966 GCA_013397275.1 Burhinus bistriatus | reverse complement strand
CCCTGCGGGGAGGGCCTCCTCCGAGGGCCCCGGTTACCTGCTCGGCAGGCTCGCCCCTTCGTTTTACTCCTTCACCGAATGTCCCCCTTGCTTGTCGTCGTCGTTGGCTTTTTTTTCTTTCCTCCACTCCCTCACTTCCTTCTGCCGTTTCCTCATGCAGCAGTTCCTCGCCGTAGCCACATAACCTGTTTGATGCGCATTCCCACCCTCCTGGATGCTTTCCATACCGTCTGCAGAGTCGGTCTCTCATTGCGCTGGCGAACCCGAGAGCGTCTTTGCATTCTCATTGCTATTCCCTGCGTACACCCAGCCATGCTTCTGAGCCATTTTTAGCCTCCATCCACCTTTCACGCTGACAGCCAGCGAGATCTACAAAGAAAAGACTCCCAGCCGAGCCCAGCTTGGCACAACTCCTGCTGGCTCCGAAAGGATGAAGGCTCCTTTTTAGCTCACTGGGTCCCGGTTAAAGCCTCAGCTGTAGTTAACACACAGGACTTGGATAATTGATTCGGTACAATCTATTTAAGATCTTGTGAAAGTCATCAGTTTGCCTTCACAGATGTTTGTGCAAACGTGTTGGTTTTTTTTTTTTCCCTTCTCCAACTGGGTAGAGCTTGCTAATCCAGATTTCACTTTGAGATTCATGAGCTCATCCTGCAAACCTAGCACTGCCACAAGATCGCATTGTGCCTTGAAACAAGTCTCCAAAGTCATCACATACACCAATTTTGCATTTCCAACTCAAAACACCTAAAAGGCTGCTTTTCTTAAACGAAAGACCATTGAATTCCTAGTCAAGTACAGCACAAAACACACAACTGCGGGAACCGAACACCTCCAAACACACACACAAAACATAGTCCGGCTCCCAATGTTTCAGAGTAAACACCAGAAACCCACAACTGGCCCGGATCATAGGCTACTTTGGACAAATGCAGATTTATCTCCACATTCCTGATTAAGATTGCACATGCAAATAAAAATCAATCTTGGAAACAACAATAAAGTAATGTTTGAAAGAGCATTCAACACATATGGGGCATTCTAAAGAACTGCAACTCACCTAAGTTTGGGAATATCTGGAACCACGTATTTTGCTTAGTCCATTTTGAGAGCAATCCAAAACATCTAAAAACAAACACACCACAAGTTTGAAAACATTCACAATCAGAACAGGCTCTTTTTGGATGACTCCAGCATTAAGGCCCTTCTCTTAACACCGAGGTCCACATTTCCCAGAGCTCAAGAACAAATGCACTCAATTCTACAAATTTGTGGCTATGTTTAGTCAATACCAAATTCGGAATGAAAGCTGGCATTCCTCTTTTTTCAGGATTCCTTAAAAACATCTTTTTCAACCCTAAACAGAATTGTCCTGCAATCATTTAGCAGGAAAATTTTCAAATAAAGTCCAATTCATCCATTGCCTTCTGTACAATTACAGCAGAATTTGGCCCTCATAGTAGAATCAGCATTGTTTCAAGAACTTCTGTTGCTAAAAAAAAAAAAAAGGCAAAAAGATCTGCAATTAGCTCTGTAATATAAATTAATGAAGCTTTAGTACATACCTTATAATTAAAACAAAATCCCTCTTAGAAAAGATTTAATATCATGGTGCCTGAAGGATGGATCATAATTCCAACATTTCAGGTTTTTGTTTTGAACTAACCGAGCTACAGAATATAATGAAGTATAATAAATTAAATCATAGCCAGGGTAATTAGCAAGACATCTTGGGAATCACAATCTTTGCTTGGGTGTTCACTTGCTTGTTAATTCAGACAACACAAGTATTCACACTAGTATAATGGTTAGTGCAAATTAGCGAGCGTGCATTTCGCAGCTTTGATTGGAAGTTTGTTAGCACATACTTGTGCCCCTCTGATTTCACTGGAGTTTCAGTGTTTGTTCAGGTGCTCTGGGGAGATAGTAACTGTATTATGTTAAATTTATACACAACTACCAACAGCACAAAGCTTTAATGAACATTTATCTATTCTGATCATGCTTTAATTACTAATTCTTACTCTACAGACAAACCCCTTCAGCTCAGACTAAAGAACATCTCCAGGAAATGGGAGGGACATATAGGGACAAGGATCCACAGAAAAGCATTTCTGGTTGTATTTGTTAAAGGCCAGTGAACTACATACAGAGCAGTCAGATCACAGCAGTGTAAATCAGGAGCGGCAGAAGTTAGAACAATTTAAAAATCAAAACGTAAGATGTGACTGGCAGCCAATAAAAATATATATATCAAATCATGGATCAAACAACTAAGGCCCCAAGGAAGAACTCTATCAGCAACTCATTTTGTATCTGCTTTAGTTTCCCAGTAATTTGACCCGTTAGACAAGACTACAATGAATTACAACAATTCAGTTTAGAAATAAAGGGAGTAATTATCCCCCAAATTATCACTGGAATTTAGTAATAGCTGAGCCATCGGAGGTCACATGCAGGTTAACATCAGAGCAATGTAATTCCCTACAGCGTACTCTTCTGTACTTCATTCTGTCTAGCTTCAAGTGTCTCAGCAAGAGGTTTCCATTGCATTTTGGGAGAGAGTTTCACAGCCTAACAGCCTTTGCTCCTATAAAATGTTTGCTAATATTCACTCCGTGTTTCCCCATTCTTAATTTCACATAATTGTCTCTACGTATGTGGCCACCTAATTAACAACCATTATCAAAACAGTACTGAGTCACATCTCAATAATGCCAAATGCTTAGCAAAAGGTCAGGCAGACCCTGATTCTGCAATGAGTTTCAGGCAAACGAGCAGGGTAAACTGCATTTGGTGCAAGTCCCAACCCATCGAACCTCTTTGCATTACACCACCACTAGCCTCTGAAGCAGGTAGGCCCTTAATGCTATTTGCAGTGTGCCAGCTGCCATGCTAGGAAGTCTTCTGTGGGAATGCAGAGCTTTCATTTGCTTTTTCTGACAGCCAGGCCCTACTCAGCCCAAGTTCATTTCAACCAGGTCCCACCTGTAAAGCCAGTAGCCAGAGATTTTCAGCTAAAACCAAGGTTTAAACAAAGGTTTAAGCTCTTCTAGTTCCTGCCTCACTATCCTGAACTTGAACACTACAAATACATATACTGCACCCTACTTTACTACAGCAGTTCCACTGAAGTCACTGGTTTTTATTTCTGAAAGAGGAAAAAATGAAATTAAAGTTTCTAGTAGTTCTGAGCATCTGCACTGTTAGGGAAATACTCAGAAGTGGCGTAAAATGTCATCCTCCCCAATCAGTCACTGGATAGTTTAGTTTAAGTATTAACAATGATAAAAAGCAGAAGAGGATGGTACATAACTTCCAGTTCACTTTGCAGCTGCCAGTAATTTTCTAGAGAGCAATTTCCCAAACAAAACAATGTAACAGTACTATTTAATGGTTCTGTAACTGCGTGCCCCAAACTACTCATCATTGAGCAAGCTCATGCAATGAAAGCTCACTAATTCTGGTAAACCAGCAGCTTGTGTCATCTCAAAAGTGTAAAGTTCATCGGATTAAAGCTCTGTTATTACAATGGGAAGCCTCAGCATTTTCTTTCAGAAATTACTAATGCTTTTTTTTCTTAACTTTAGCCTGGTACAAGCAAAGAGAAAGGCTAATTAGGCTTGGAAAGAATTTCATATATTCATTAAAGTAGTAGTTTGCAAGACAGGTTTAAAACCAGCTCCAAAGTTGATTTGTTTAGAGCAGGTCTAAATTAAAATTATTGAAACCACAATTTGTAAAATATTAGTTTAATGGATTATTTAAGCACAATTTATACAGGATTCATGCATCTGAATTCTGGCAGAGTTTTATTTTAAAGCAAGTGCAAAAATGCATGCAAAGACACAGGGAAAACAAGACTTCTGGAAAAGAAGAAAAAAGGTCTCAGACAGGAAGCACCTGTTTAGAGGGAGGAAAACAAGTATTTTTCAACTTGAGGCTTGTTTGGGAAGGTAGGAGGTGTCTCAGTATTTTAGGGTTAAAAATTAAGAAAAGAGGGATAACTTAAGATGCACAGAAAAAACACACTCTTATTAAGTCTCTTACTAAATTTTTTTTACAAACTGTAGTTAGCTCCATGGGAGGATGATTCCAACAAAAAAATAAGATAAAAAGCTAACAATCCTATTGAAACTACAACTGCAGCCATAGGAGAAGAGAGGAGACTCACAAGACCTAGATTTAGCCCTTCCTATAACTTAGAAGCTGCAATTAACAAAGGGTATAGTTCAGGATAACCTGGCGCTTTGAATTTTCCACCTCAGGATAATTTGGTTATAACGTGGAACTCTGAAACCTACTAGGAATAAAAAAAATAAAGATGAGAACAGTGAGTCTAAACCAAGCACCATGAACACAAGGCAAGGCACTCAGAACGTGTCTTTATTCTAACAAGAACGATTAAACAGTGAACTACATTACCAAAAAAATCTGCAGCACATCCACTACCAGGCACTTTTAAGAACAGATTAGATAACCACCTACTGGGAATAGTCTAAGTAGAGCTGCTCCCTGCCTAAGGGTAAGAGATGCCTTAGTCCTTTCCAGCCCTGTTTTTCACCATTCTGCAGAGAAACCACATTCTTCAGCTTGAAAACACAGGTTCTTTGTACCAGTGACAAAATCAAGATATACCAAAACCAATAAATCCATACTCAGAGAACACTTCAAACAGTATTAAGATCTCCTTCTCCTATTAGTCTTTAGAAAAGGGAGAGTTAACGTGCCTGTCTCTTTGAATGCATTGAGATCAACGAGGGGAACATAACAGCAATATCAACAATTATAACAAAAAGTTATCTTGGGGGAAAAAAACAACATTTCATTCATAGACTTAACGGATAACATGCTGCATCTCTAAGAAGCATAGAGTAACTCACAGGTGAAAAGAGCCTTAGTCATCACCACCTTTATGAGGCATGTTGCAGGAAGGGGAGGAGCTAGGATATAAAACTGCAAAGGGCCTTGAATACGTTTTGTTTGGGTTTTTTAAGCCTCCAAATTCTCATGGCCTATATACTGAAATGTTTCTTTTTGGGGAACGGTTGTAGTGTTATTGAGGGAACATAAGCGTTCATTTTTCCTTACTAATAAACCTACGTAAGTGAAAGATAAGCCTCAGAGACTTTTATTAAACAATTTTGCTTAACAAAAGCAGGAAGTTGAAAGCAAGTGTCAAAAACACTGCTGTCTATAGGATTTCCCTGTTACTTTTAATAGTGGGTTTTAGCATCTTCTATTTTAGATGTTTACTAAGGCAAAGTACTTTTATGCATTAATTAAATTAACAAGCTATTATCCTTTACTGGAAAAATTACACCTGCGCAGGTTTATTTCAAAAGGGATACGTAAATATACATCTTAGCTCAAGCCCTGTAGTTATCTTGTATGTATCACTGAAGCCATTGTTACTGAAACATACATAAAAAGCCAACTGATCTAAAAAGAGCATGACCAGCTCTTTGGAATCATGTTTTTGTACTTTGAAGAAGCCTGTAATTTTACTAGCCTTTTGCAGTAAGAAGTTAATTGCTAGCTCTGTGTGGTGCCAGCAGGGTGTACGAACTTACCACATCAATGATCCCACTTTGCCAGGAGAAATGTTCCTTAAAAACCATAGATTGTGGGAAGTGATGATTAAATATATAATTTGGAATAAAATTCCACTGTAGTCTTTGAACTCAAGCAGCCTTGCTCTCGATCCTAGGTTCTAGTCAAGTCTTGTACTTTCAATCAGCTTGGTGTTGCTAAATTTCCATGGTATTTAAAGGGTGTGAACAGATGGATGTCCTAAGCCCTGGAATCACAGAAAGACATAAGAAATTCAGCTGATATTTTTCAAGGAGTTTTTAGCTTTCGTGATTCTAGAGGGAAATGCAAAAATGCGACTTCTAAAACAAAACAAAAAAGAAAGCAAATGCAAAGAGCCTAAAGATACTGTATCTTTAAAACTCTCTTGATTCGGAAGCCATGCTGTAAGTGGAAGTCTTAGCAGTAACACTATCACTCTAATATTGCTCGAGTCATGCATGCAGAAAATGACGTGTGCAGGTAACTACCATGACTGGCTTCAGTCATTCATGAACTTACTCCTTGATGTATGAGTTCATTCACCTTTTGGTTTCATTTTTCATTAACAAGAGCACAACATTTCTAGGGTATTCTTTAAGTGTTTCAAACTTTCTTTAATTTAGCAAACATTATTCGAGTATTTGTAGCTGAAACTGTTCTGAAACACAGCTTTGCCACACAGTTATTCTGGTAACAGGTTTGTAAGGATCTGAAGGTAATGCCAGGAATGAACTGAGAAGGGAAGGAAGGGAGGCCGAAACAGCAGAATGAATTGTTCCATTCACATGGCTTTTCTGCTAGGGAGTAAGTTAACATTGTAAACAGGAGAGAGGTGTGGTTTGCAGATCAGACAGGAAATCCTTAGTTCTAATCCTTGCTGTGTTGCTGATTCCCTTGGAGACCTTAAGCAAACACTTTCTGTTCCTATTTTTTTAATTGGAAATAAACTGGGGACGATAGCACTTAACTAGCTCATAGGAGCAGTCTTTCAGTTAAAACATTTATAACATGATTTAAAAACAGCTCACAGCACACAGGCTTGAAATCAACTTGGCTACTTGTGTAAGGTTATTTCCTTACCCTGCTCTGAAGACCAGGGACCTTTGGGGGCCCAACTCACCAGTGTGCATGTACAGGTTTGGTTTTTCTCACTTGTAACAATGCAAAGCAGATGCTTTACCAGGGATATAAGGAAATGCAGCCTCACAACCAATAGCCATTGCCTGGTGTGATTTGCGGTCAGGCAGCCTGCTCTGCCATGCTCAGTACACACTACGGCTGCATTTAGCCCTGTCATAAACAGATTTCTTAACTTTTTTCCCCTTGGATTGCAGGGAGCACATCTGCGGGCGAAGATGTGTGAGAAGCGGTTATGGTTGAGGAAAGGAGGACTCTTCTGTCTGTCGGGCCCTCATTAGAATCCACATGCTTTGGTTGTTGAACAGTGTGGCAGTCTCTTGTGCCCCGAGACCCCACACACCAGATGCAGCTGTCCAGCAAACCGTTCAGCCGTTTCTGACATGAAGGATCCTGGAACCAGGAGATGATGGTGCTGGGCTGGGAATACTGAAGCAGCATAGAGAATGGAGGCATGACAGCCCTGTGTGGAGTCAGTGTAGGAATTCTGATTTTTTAGTGCGGATTCTCTGTATCAGTGTAAATGACCATGTAAGTGATGAATCAGACTTACGATCTTACCATCCTACTTTAATCAGGGAGAACTGGCAGTAACATGGTCTACTAACAGCAGCACAGAAAGGCAAAAGTCCAGGCTTCTAAAAAGTATGCCTTCACCTCAGGTTTCTCACTTTTTCTGTAACTAGTGCTTACAGCTAGAGTTTCAGAGTTACTGAGCACACACAGCTCAGACTAGTCCAGAGGAACCTGTGGAAACGTTTCCAGAATTGAGAGACAATTTTCTTCCATCACATAATTAGAGAAGGAAAACTCATTAAACAGTTGTCTGTTACTTACCAAACCTTGTTGGCTTTTCACTTAACTGCAAGTATTTTAACTTGTCAAAACTGTTGCTGAAATTTAGAGAATTCTCAGTATTCTTATTTGTAACTACTTTTATTTAAAAACCCATTTAATCCTTGCCCTGAAAAGCTTTATAAACTAGGTTTAGTTCGAAAGACATCTCACTCTGAGAACCTAAAGAAACTTGGTCCTGGTTTCCATATCATTTGTCCTGAGCATGATACGCTATCCTGAATTTAACCATGAGTTTTACGTGTGTAGAACTTCCAATGCCTAGTTAAAAGAACCCACCTGACTGGTGGGAATCTCCATAATTAGTCCAAAGTCATCTTCCAATGTTTGCAGATCTGTTTCCCATGCTTCTCCATTCCTTCTTATGTATTTCCCACAAACTCCCCTACTTCACATTCTCTCCTTCCTCCCACTTTTTCCTTCATCTCTTCCCTTCAAAATTCAAAACGTATCTTTGATCATCAGAGAAGCAAAAATGGAACAAAAGTTGCAGCAGGCCCAGAAATCTTGTTTTCATTTTGTCTCCACCATGCAAGTTACTCCGCACAGAAGCGCCAGTGCACGCAAATGACCGAGTAACTCTCGTGTGGTTTTCAAGATCAGAACTCTGATCACTAAATTACATGCTCATGCTTTAGACAAAGTCATTCTCAGCTTGGCAAACAGGAAGCTAATTACAGGAGACCAAACAGTTATTTGGAATTAAGCCTGCCAATATGTCTCAATATTACTGCCACACAACTGCTGCCATCCAGAAGCAAAATGTACCAATTTCTTCAAAGACCTCAGAATTGCAAAGCATTCAAGGTCTGCAGTAGAAGATATGGCTTAAAGTAGCTGTGTAGAGAGAACCCCTGAGAAATAGGAAAAGGGCAAGTTGTTTAACAGTGATACTTAATTGGCCTACCCTAGAGACTATTTAAAAATCCTAGACAACAGTAAGCCCTGAATCACTCTGCTTATTGACCTTCCTCCCTTTCAGGGCCTTTATCTTCTTTGCACTTACTTCACCACCTGGAATAAAACAAATTTTGCTTTGAGGTTCCCTGTACATACTGTTTTTCACATGATCCTGTTTCTTGCTTTCTCTGCCAGTAAACAGAGAGATCTGGGTACTTCTACCCCCAAAAAAAGCATTTTTTTTTTAAAACAGAAGTTACATTGTAAAAGACTCCAAGAGGGATGGAAGAATAGAAAAGTAAACAACTCCTTTACTGACACTTGACTATCAATTCATTTAAACTACATGAATCCTGTTCTTGGGCAGACACAAATATGCAGAAGAATACCAGAAGTTCCTGCTTCTGACAAACCTGAAATTTTCTTGATACAATCACTCCTGCAGTGTTCATTTAAATGTGAATATGCAATAAAGTGAATTTCAGAACTAGAAATGTTATCACTAACCTAATAATGTAATAATGATTTGCCCACTCTCACAGAAGTCAATATAGATAGATCTTCATTAGTTTCAGTGACATTTAGATCAGGCTTTAGGTACAAACCCTACCAACAACCTTAAAATCAGGTGTTGACAGGTGAGTAAGGGTGTTTTGCTGAAGTACAAAGAGGGAAATCTTGGTCAGGATTCATAAATACATATACAGGTGTAAGCACTGCCATTTGTTTCAAGTAAGAACAACAGACATTTTGACACTTGCATGGCATGTCTACGTAATGATGAGAAGCATAGTAAACAGGAACAGATACATTCAAAAGACATTCAGGTAGTTTTGAAAAGAACCACCTGTATAAACTGTGAAGAATTTAGAGCATGGTCACACAAGGACACAAGATCCAGTTGACATGTCTAACAAGTCACTGCACTGAGATGCAATAATTAGCCACATAACATCTGCCTACTGTGCTGCATGCGAAGTGAAATGAGTTCATCTGAGCCACTAGTGCAAGGTTTAATTATTAAAAAGTGGTTCAGGTTGACTCCTTTTACTTTGCTTAACAGCAGATTGAGAGCTTGCATGGAGCTAGCAGTATTATTCCCAGCATTAAGCCAGACCACTGTGTAAAGCTATGTTTCTGCAGTTTCATTGTTTTTCCTTTATGGTTACTGAAGTCAAAAGGATTCTTCTCCCATCCTCATTGCTTAAACCAAAATGAGGCTTACATATTCATGCTCTATGTCTGTCCACTTGCCCATAGTAGCTTTTGACTCAATGACCAATTCCAATTAGGTTTTGTAGTATGCATGCTTCCAGCATATTCAATTGCTTACAACTTCAAGAGAATGTGACAGAGCTTGAATTTTTGCCTGCTCTGACAGAGGCTGCAGTCAGTTTGGGCCTTATTAAACTCCAGAGAATCCACACTGGAAACGCCTGAATCAAAGTTTGCATCCTACTAGGCAGCTGAGGATCCAACTAGGAGGCATGTATGTCTTGGAGATCAGACTTTCCAAGTTCTGCTTACAAAGCTGCTTGTTTCTGCTTTCACTGTGTGTTGAGCCTCTTCTACTTGCCTCCTGTTGGTGACATTGAATCCAAGGCTGAATAGCCCTGAGGCAGAAAACCACATGGTTCAAGTTAGTTTGTCACATTCCGTGTTTTATCATAATTGCAGAAAGTGGTAAGAAAGTGGAAGGCAAGTGAAAGATATTATTTGAAAATACAGAGCTGTTCTCCAGGCAAATCTGAGCCACAAAAGAGTGCACATAAATAATCAGTGCCAGAAAATTACCCTCTACCCCCCAAAAAATTTTCTGGTTTGAGAGAAATTTCATCTTTCCAAAACTTGGTTACAATCCAAACTGGACAGCAACTAGAAATATTTCCCACAAACTGGAAGTTCCCTGGACTCTGCAGGGGCTCCACAAAATCAACAAGCTTATCAGTCACATTTCCAATAGCAGGCAGGAAGTTACCAAGAACATCAATTCACTGAGCAACTACAGGGGGTTCCCATGATATCTGACTTCCCACAAAACTGCCAGGTTCTTGCTGTTAGACACCATAAGCCTTTATGATTCACATCTCTAAACCAAACTAAGCAAGGTATTGGCTTCCGTGACAAAGGGTTCCGATACTTCTTCCTCCACAGAGCCTGCAGAAACAAAACTAGTTCTTCTGATCAGTCCTGGGCATTCCAGATTCAGCAGACAGGAGACTGATTGCATGGATGTTTCTGATAGTAGTAAAGTTCAGCGCTCTGGTTCACAAAACAGTCCTGTAGTTACATGGGCACACAAGAAGGAATGGTGCAGGAACAATAAATCCGTCACAGGCAACATGCAAAAGTTTATGGAGCTGCAGCCTGCAGTGCTTCAAGTGGAACATTGGGGTCTCAGCAAAACAGCATTTGGTTTCTCAAGAGTGTGTTCAAGCAGTCCTTATCAATATATGAACACAATAGTGAGTTTATTCAACCCCATTGATGGCAACTGTATTGTACCATACCTGGAGACAAAGCTAATTATAACATTTTATTTCAAGGAAGAATGTAATCTCAATGAAGTGATCTAAGACAAGGCAAGGTACAATGTTTTGATTTTTCCTAGTAAATGCTTCCCATAAGAGACTCAATTTAAGTTCTTTTTCTGCTTGATTCTGCCTCATATTTTGAACTTGGTCTGTCACATTGCAAACCAGTACCCTAACTGAATTTGTTGCTGGCCATCATCAGCAAAGACTGAGTGTCTTTCTCATACTTTGCCAAACAACAAAAGGGTTTTGAAAGGCCTTAGTCTTTCACTACACTGTAAAAAAAGGCATTTCAAAGCTTAGGAAGTTTTCCTTTCCCCATAGCATAAGAATAAAATGTAAACCTCATAAAGTTTATAATCATCCAACACTATAGACACAGGTAGATTCTTTAGGCATCTTCAGTAGAATGATGACACAAGAAAATTGTTGCTGAAATCAAAACTTCGTTTTACCTGGACCCTCTACAGACCAGATTATTTTAAAAAGTTGGCATACAAGACCCTCTGCATAGGAGACCATTTCAATACATTAACTGTAACTTCAGTTTAAAGCACGCATTAAAAACTCACACTATCCTTGGAGGAAGCAGCCACTGCGAAGGCCCACAACCCCGTCACTCACCCGCCCACAACTCCAAACACCGCCTCCCCTGGAGGCTGCAGCTTTTATAGGCAGTGTGCACGTGCTGTTACGTGCACACGTTCTGCCACGTGGGTCATTCCGATTGGCCTGGGCGGCCGGGTCCCCTTTAAAGGAGGAGCGGGCGGGGGGCCGCTTCCTGCAGTTAATGGTGGCTGTCCCACAGGATGGCGCAGAGGGGGTCAGCAGGCCGCTACGGCCGCCGGCTACCCCAGAGGCTGGAGCACAAATACGACTCGTAACTCGGCCAAAGTTACTTAGCACATCAGAGACAGCCATAGAAAGTGAAGTCTGCTTAGTTCCCGGTCTGGTGTCCTACCTACAGTGCAGGAGTACAGTTGCGGATGTTCTGAGCAGGTTAATAGCCAGGAGGTCAGCGGAGCTGCAAGGTGCTGTGTGTTTTGTGAAATCTTTCTGTGATCTGACTTCAGTTGCAGGTTCTGAGCACTTGGGAAATCTATCTTGGGTCACTCAGATCACTTTGGTAATTCACGGAAGGGGCAAGAAGAGATCACAAATTGTGTATTCCTTTCCTTTCACTCTTGTCTCTCCACTCTCTTCCTCAAAAAGATCCTTTTATTTTTAAGTCATCTATTTACTTACTTTCATGTTCCTGTTTTCTCTTTTTTTGGCCATGTTTTTGCTCTGTGTTCCTCTCCTTGCACTAGATGGAACATTGCATAAGGAGGCCATTGTTTGCTTAAACCACTATACCTCTATCGTCCTTTTAGAACAGTAATGAGTATGAGACAACTGGACTTTGGATCTGCTACAAAAAATTAGCACAGCTATCACAGAAAATGGAGCTGTGGTTTGAATTTGCAGAGGTGTTTTCTGCAGCAGCTTGAAATAGATTCCTTCTCTGCTTGCTGTTTCTTCTGACTTCCCTGTGCAATGCCAGCATCAGCAGAACTGTTGCAAGCAGCCTGGGTGTAGCACTAGTTTCATCTAATGTAGCCAAATTCGCAGTTCCACAGTCTGGCCACTCCTTCCCTCCCAAGTCGCAGGAAGCCGCTGATTCCAGTGACATGTTTGCCATCCGCACAGCACGGATTATGTGATGCAGAGTGCTCTAAAGAAAATGGGAGTCCTGTGGCATAAGTACCTTGCTTTTGTTGTGACTGTGATGGGTGTTTTATTTACCAGGAAAGTCTTGTCACCATGAGTGAATTCTGGAATGTATTAATTCTGGATGCATCACCAAATTCCTCTAACTGATACAACATTGGTCTTGAGGGGGGAGGCTGGGGAAGCAATAAACAGTGGATTGGAAAATACCATCCACGGGGCCCAACCTGGCAGCCATAAATTTGCATGAACCAGAATGATGTTTATCCAGTGCTCCTCCCTGCATTTAGAAATGTGGTTTTGGCCATGAGACAACTCAAACCAAGATCTCCATGAGGAGCATTCCAACCTGCCTAGGACTTCTGTTGACAGCAGTAATAAACCATCAAACCTTTGTTTTCCCAATGTCTGATGTTTCTAGGACACCTAAAGAGGGTACAGCTACATGCACTCTTAAATATTGTTGTTGTTCCTCATTTTGTTCTGATACACATCAAAGCAAAATAATCCAGGCTAATGTTCCCACTTGCATTTTGTCAAAAATCATTCCAGAGTTGAATGTGAAGGTAAAAAAGTTAACTGATCTTGGAAACAAGTTTTATTCCCTAGTGATCTGCAATCCCAATGATTATATAATGCTTTTTAAGGTGAAACTTTTTTTTTTCTTTTGCTTTACAAGTTGTATTGATTGTAGGATCTACTTCACATAGCACTGAAATGTAGCCATTTCTGGGGTAGATTTTGAAATCTGTTTAGTGAAAAAGATTACAGCACAGATCAAAAAGAGACTGATCCTGCAGTTTTTCTTTATAAAAATCAAGGGTAAGTTCCTAGTTAGAGGTCTGACGAGGTGCTTAAGGGATCTGGATTTTGTTTTCTGTTCTGTTTCATGTTTGTTGCCTGAGCTATGCAAATCATCTAATTTCTTCCTTTTTTCTAAAAGCAGGAACAATAATGGCTGCTTTAGCTAGGTTCCCGCGTTTGGGTTATCTTACTGCACCTAACATTAAGGAGCCTGACTTCTTTTTGCTACATGAATGACTATAATTGCTATTTACTAAGTAAGACCTGAAATTCTTTTGGATCTATGTGTAAAGTGTATGCTGGATAAGATTTTATGTGATGTACGAAAAATTGTAAAAGAAAACAAAATGAAAACATCAGATAAAACTGTCTGGGAAATTCAAGTGGTGGAATTTACCCTTAGTGGAATTTGGCCAAGAACAAATAAAATAATTCTCTGAACAACTGTTGCTAAGATATGCAGGTATCATAAGCTCTTTAGAAATACTTAATATGTGGAGGAAAACAAGGTCATTGTCCCTTTAAATGTATATAAGTAGTCAGGATCTTGTTTTTTAATTCCCATCTGAGAAGGTGTAGCATTTCGAGGGATGTGCCAAGTGTGAGGACACCATGCTGGATGGCTCCAAACAGAATGGACACTTGCTTGGTTATTTTTGGACACATGAGTACTTCAGTCAATTACGCTAGTGTTGCAGCTGTGACAAAGAGAGGCTTCTGTTTTGTTGCGCCGATAAAACTTGAGTGGATGCATGGAGGAGGGGAGGAAAAGAAGAGGCAGACTAGATGGCCTGACCCATATCACATTTTGCTAACAGCGTTAATTCGTTGTTTAATTAAATAGTTAATTAAGTTTAGTGTGTGGACTAGATAGAACAATTAATTGTGGGCTCATTGCATTTTTCAATTTGTTTTAAGAAACCAAAAATCAATTCATCATCATTCCCTGAATTTTGCTTACCTCACAGAGCACTGATCTAATCAATGTGACAGATACTAGCTGCCCTTTGTAGTATTAATAGGTCATGGTAGAAGAGATTCCCATGCTTTAGGGAGAGTATTTAGAAAAGACTGGGGAAATGTACTTAAACAGGAATGGCAATTTGTTTCAGGTCAGTTTTTAAAAGAGGGACTTTCGGTGTAATAGTTGAAGTGGGGAGGAGACTAGAGAGAAGAGCTGAGCTGGAAGGAAGATGTCAGAATCACGAAAACAAAAAAAAAAATCAGAAATGTTTTAAATGTTAGGAATATCTAAAGGAAAAATGCAAATATCCCCTTTATCTAGTGAGAATGTGGTCTGTTTGTTAAAATGGTATGAAACAGAAGTTATAACTAACTTTCAGACCTGTGGAGTAAAAATATAAAATATTCATTGTCAAATGAGAATTTATCTGAGCTTTCCAGTTACTGTTAAATTTTTGTAGTGATTTTTTTTTTTTTAGGTAGGGGGCTTGACAAAATTCTCAAAATGCTACACATCAAACTTAAGTGGAAAAACCCCCACTCTTTCCCCTTTGTTTGAATTTGTTTTGAGTCCGCCCAACATAAATTCTAGATAGGCTTGGTCAGGTCTCTCCCATTTATATGTTGATTCCAGTGAGGTTTGCACCTTTCAGTACTCTTCTCCAGTGCTGTGAAAAGATTGACTTCAGGAATTCATATATTTCAGGTAGGTTTCTGTGTTAACATATACAACGGGAAATGAAATTGGCTGTAAAAGGTGAGATGAAGAGTAGAAAAAGCATTTTATCACTTTTCCTTGTCTTTACGGAAGTCTTTAATAAAATTGCTGGTTCAGCTTCTAAATCAGAGTGACATTCATGAATCACTGCTGTTTTATTGTTATCCCTTCAATTTTGGATGGGAAATGTTTTATATAACTGTACTATGTCACGTTTTCAACTGAGAAAAGATACATTACTTTGGTCCCTCATTGTCCCGAGAGATCTTCTGACCCATAAAAATGCTAATGTTACATTATACTGTCATATTAGACATTCAGTAAAATATATCCACTGATTGTTTATCTTCCAGGCAGCTGAAAGATAATGATTGAAATTACACACTCCTTCCCTTCCTCATCACCTCTATCTGTCCCATACCTATCCCTTTATTCATAGGGACATCAGAAAAGCTAAAGAATGAGCCCTGGAAATGTTTTCTGGGTGATGACCCCCAAAGAATGGCTGCTCATAAGTCAAATCCAGCCCTCTATACAGGGTTATTTGGCTCTTAAGAATACCTACTGGTTGTTGGACCAATATTTTGAGAGTATTGGTGTACTGTTGTAAAATGTCCATCCTTTTGGTTCAGGCAAGGCTTATTTACATGTGAAACAGCTCTGTAAAAAAAA
>VYXH01012567.1:244627-259037 GCA_013397275.1 Burhinus bistriatus | reverse complement strand
CCCCAAGAAAGAAATATTAAAAGTGTGAGCATATAGCAAAAGTCAGACATATTGTACTGTTATGTGTTACATTCATTAAAACGTTTTCTTCTGACTACTTGTTCTGTCAGATATCTACAACACTTGCAAATTAAATTTGATCCCTATACCATAAGGTTATGTCTTTTCCACAATAAATGTTTTTTATGCTAATAACTGCACAAATGCATGTTGGTGATGAGGATCCTATTGTGTTAAGTGTACTATGAATGCTGTAAAGAGACTATAGTGTTTGTAATTTAGATTAAGAGATTTAAATATAGTACATGAACATAGCAAATGCTAGTGGGCTTTGAGTGAAAGACTTGATGGGCTAAAACTTCCAAAAGGAACTCAAGGGAATAGGGTGCTCAAATGCCAATAGAAGTTGGACCCTAGGGTTTATCTGAGTGAGAATACTGACAGGAATGACTCCATAACTGTTCTTAATAACTCCTAAAGCAGATGCTTCCAGTCCAGAAATCCTGGTTTGTCTTGATCTGCTTTGGAGAATATGAGAACAGTTGTTGTAAAATGGTTGATTCTGTAATAAAACATTCCAGTCATCCCTCCCCATAGAGTCTAGCCTCTGTTATTTCACTAGCAGAGTTCTGAAGCTGTTCCACATAGACCTGAAAGAAGCAGCAAGGTAAAAGAAGAGGAAAAGTAGTAGCTTTTGGTATTTTTGGAATGAGTTTGACCATTATGTAAAAATCTCTGAGGTGCACGACTGTTTGGCAAGTGTAAGCTAAACTGAGTAGTAGAACTGCAAAATTAACTGGTAAAACAAGTATAAAACCAGCAAGGTAGCATGTGTTGCATCAAAGAGTTGTAGTGCAAATGGAGGATATAATTCAGCCTCTGAGGAGGATGCTGCAGGCTGGAAGGTGTATTCTTGGCTCTTATGTTACCCTAAACCAGTTCTGTGTTGGTCACTGCAGGAAAAATAGCTGTAAATGCCTGCGTGTACTAGTATCCTGGAAAGCAGCCTAGGTTTACATCATACAGGATGTCTTGATTATCTCAGTAGCAGATACACAAAGTATTTTTATTTCTTTATGGCAGTTTGATATGTCTTTTCTAGTTAGAGTAGAACTAAATTTTGCAATAGTCATGTGGCCAAACACAATAACTTTCATTACAAGTTCTTTTTTTTTGCTTGTCACCTGAGGATCTTTAGTTACACTACAAAGGCATAATATACTGATTTAAAAGGTAGAGGAAAGGAGATGGGCATGCTTCAGATTGGGGAATGCCTCATTAGCAAAGCATGGGATTGTTGATCCTCCATTTTTCGCTCCAATTTGTTACCTATGTGGTCTGTGTAGGCACCAAAAGCTGGGTCTAATCCAGAAGGTAATTTCACTTTGTGCAGAACTGCTCTGGGGTGGTGGACGATAGTGCTTTCTCTTGTTTCTGTACACAGTGTAACTTCAAGTCTACACTGGCATTTGTGTTTGGAGTGGCAAAGAGCCTCGGTGTGGAGGAAGGCTTTGTATGTACCAGACTCTGTGGAACTCAGTTTTGATTGCGGTCATCATGTCTCAACAAATTTTCCTGGACAGGACTGTAAAATTGGGCTCCTGCTCTAGTGACTGGCAGAGTTGCCTCAGCCGACCTACAGCACTGGTGCTGTGATAAAAACAGTTCATCCAACCTGCTGAATTTACATGCTTGTTATACAGAACAGAGCCTTGGAGAAACTGCTTATTGTAGATAATCTCATACTTGCATCAGGTAGCTTGTCAATAATCTTACAGCCAAAAGATGAGCCGTAAATGCATCAGAGAGGTTGCCGCTGAAACTCCCAAGATGGACAGTAATTTGTGTGTGTTTTGTTGTGTTTTGGGTTTCTGTTGTTGGTTCTTTTTCTTCCCCAAGGCCAGCAGCTAACCAAGTGTTTCCTGTTTGCATGTAGTGGCTGACTAACAGGTGGTGGCACCGGTGTTCTGTGCCAGGTAGGAAACAGGCTGGAAGTTGCAGTGTTTTCAGTTTGTGGAGGATTAACTTTTGTGGTGCTATTTTTCTGACTCTGCTACTAGTGCTAAAATAATTCCACAGTCTATGTGCATGGAGATGTTCTCCTGTATGTGTTTGTGCTACATGGCAAGAAATGTTCTACCCTCTTGGATAGCAGACAGACTGTTCATCAGTAATGCCAGACAAAATAATAGTGGCAGAATACTGAGTCTCTGCTCTGAACATAAAAGACTGAGCAAACATTTCTATGAAGTGTTACTTGGGAAGCAAAGTGTATATTTACACTACTCAGTGAGGAGTGGAAAGACTTTATAGGAATCAATTTGACCTTAAGATGCTGTAAGGAAAAATTAAAATTTAGGTGGGAAAGCCTAT
This sequence comes from Burhinus bistriatus, assembly GCA_013397275.1. Lineage (NCBI taxonomy): Eukaryota > Metazoa > Chordata > Aves > Charadriiformes > Burhinidae > Burhinus > Burhinus bistriatus. The sequence continues at coordinate 256,664 of VYXH01012567.1, read as the reverse complement.
TGGAGTACAGTATGGTTCAGAAGACAGAAAAGGCATCAATGCCGGAATAATAGTACTAGGAAGGCCTTTTTTCAGGATTACATGAGTAGGAGGTGTTATGTTTATTCAGCAAGTGTAGCTTTCTCTGTGTTGAGAACAGGTATCAACTTTGTAAAACAATTACTAAATAATTGTACATCATTAAAATCCATTGCTGTATACCGGACAGAGCTATTAAGGTGGTTCATGAGTGAAGTCTAAGCAAAGTTCTCTCAAAAGAGCACAGCAAGACAGTGTTAGGTTTATTTACTATTGAAGACATTAAGATTCTAGTGGTGGTGTGGCTGTACAGACCACAAGGTGGTGGCATTGCCCAGGTAAACGGTATGCGCAATACTGTCATTTTTTTTTTATTTTCGTTTGAGCTGCATGTTTGTCGTTTGTGCTAGCTTTGTTTTGGGAAAGGAAATGACGTGTTTAATATTTTAATCTATTGCATAATTAGAAGTGTAAAATACACTTCTTGATGGGAAGGACTTTTATTTTCTCTTTTAGAACGCTTTTCCTCTTCTGCTTCCCCCAGCCCTAGTTATTAAGCAATTGGAATACCATTTACCTGTCCTACAAAAGGACTGAATGCAGTTGTGCTCTGGAAAACGGCTCCGGGAACTAGGAGAGCAGGGTTGAGTTCCTGGCTTCCTGTGTGATTTCAGGCTAGTTCTGTGGACCTCTGTTTCTGATATGTAAATTGGAAATATACCATTCCGCCTTCTATTTTCCTATTATTTACTGTGCAGCTTCTTCAGGCATGGCATGTGCATATAGTGCCTAACTCACTAGCATTCTGTCATTCTGTCTCTTCTTGAGTATTTAAAGTACTCTTGTAATCTTTGCAAAATTAAGAGGTACAGCACCAAAACCTCTTTCATTTAATTGTTGTTAATAAACTTGCACAAATGAGTTGAGTGACAGGGGCTCAGTAGGGATGCACACCAGTGTGCAGCCTGTATTGAGTTGGTGCCGAGCCCTGTTCCTTGACCTGTGGACCTGAAACGTGAAGCCTCCATACTCCCACCGTAATAGTATTTTAAAGATCTGGCTTTTGTCTGTCTACCTGAACTGTCAAGACTTTTGCTCTAGGACTGGGATCGCCTGCTTCTGTGGGCATGCTGACAGCTGTCATGCTCCCCAGGCTTCCTTCCTGCTTGTTGAAAGTGCTACTGGTGGGATCAATTTAGGTCATTGGTTCAACCGCACTGCCTCCTTCTTCTGTTCCTTCATCAGTCTTCCTTTTCCAAGATCTTTCTGTGGCCTCTTTAAGCGCCTTTCTTAGTGCTATCAGAGCTGCTGTCTTATCAGCCTATTTACCATCTCCTTTACCCTGACAGTGGTGTAGGCTTAGCTCAACTCTTCCCCGTCCCTGCACACGCCCTTCCTTCTAGATCATCTTTCAGTGTCTGAGAGAAAGTTGCCTGCCAAACTCTTCAGGCTTTGGAAAGTTAAAACAAGACTGATAATCTTTTCCCTTCCCTTTCCTTTCCTAGGAATTCTCTTGATCAGAAGATGAGCTTCATAGGAGGGCAGGGTCAGGGGGAAAAGCAGGTCAGAATTCATCTGCTTTGTTCTGAGAAGCTTTAAACTGTGTTATATGGATTAAATCATAGAATTGTGCGTTTAAATCTTTTTTGTTTGGCATCTGTCAACTGAATGGTCAGTAAGGACTTCTGCTTCTTACTAACTGCTGCTTTTACATTTAACTGATAGGCATATGCCTTTTTATTTCCTCTAACCCATACTTCTTGACTTGCATGCAGATTCTGAACTCTTGGATATGTGGACTTTCTTTCTGGACCTGACTGCGCAGCACAAGAGAAACTGGGTCTTACGCTTGAAGTTCTACTAGGACAAAGCATAAGGCTGTTGTGCGTTGTCAAGTCAATGATCAGATGTCCAAGTGCAGCTTCACTGTCTCTGAAACTGATGGCAAAACTTTCGCAGCTGGTCCAGTTCCCTAATTCTCTATCTGTTGTACTTATGAACAGCAAACGTACCTAAGATACTCGGGGACAGGAAATCAGTGCAGGTGTTAAAACATGTCAGATGATTGAATATTTAGTTCCTATCTTACAAAATAATAAGGCCAGGTGTAAAACAGCCGTTCTGTTAACTATTAAGAGTCGTAAACTATATTCCCCATTTTACAAAAAGTGTGGAAGTAGAAACTTTCCAACTGTTGAGTAGAACTCAACATTTTATCAATATCTGAAATTTTACTTCTAGTGGCAAGCTAAACACATATAATTTTATATACGTTATAAATGTACATATGTTTTTGCATGCTGTATACATGTTAGAGTGTATAAGTGCAGTGGTTCAAGTTTTTAGATAATACTGTAAATACAAGTGAATGTACTTGGCTCATTTAACCAGTACTTGGTGGAAAGGCAAAGGTTGTCTTGTTCCCAGCCCACATTATGTTCCTTAAAACAGATGTTTGTGTCTTGGCTGTTGATGGCTTACTACTTAAATGTTATTATTTTGTAGGGTATGTGGCAAATGTGCCAGTAATTGAGCCTTGGGGAAATATTTTCACGTATTCATGGATAGCATTGTCCCAGAATCCAGGAGCTCCCGAGATCCGATCCCATCTCTGCAGCTGACCTGCTGCAACTTTGACTTCCATGTGTTCCCACTTCCCCTCTCACTGAATAGGAATGACACAACAGCATTTACCTAATGCAGGTGCTGAGAAACTTGCCTCAGTGCTTGTATTAAAAATGGAAAAAGAAACAACAAAAAGTACATCAAACAACCCACTTTGTAGGACTTCTTGGTACTTTGTGACCAAAGGCATTTGACATACACGCTAATGTGACTCTAAGAAAAACTTGTGGGGATGTTGGATAAGTGTGTGTTATGCTTGAGTATTCATTGAAATGGGTTTTGACAAATTGTGTATGAATCATGAAGAAACAACCCATCTGACTGTTGCCGAATTGTACTTTTATGGAAGCTAGCTCGCAGTGGTCAACAAAAACAGGGGGGGGGAAAAATAAATCAAGAAATGAAAACATAAGACTTAAGGGAAAATGTGAACAAATTAACTGGGTCAGTTCTTCAAAAAGCATTCTTCCAAATTGGACTAATCACTGGAGAAAATTTGATTCTTGCTGTTATGATTTGGAGATATGAAATGAAAAGTGTTTATTAAGATGACTTATTAGTTTATACAAAGTATTTTGCCTAATTGGTGGGTGGTATGCTGATTACTCTGCCTGATAAAAAATTGAATAGCATTGGAAACAGTGGAATGTGGTTTTCTTTTGCTTTGAAATGTACATCCTTACGACTTGGCCAAATCTGTTTAAGCTGCATGCTGTGCAAGACTAATAATGCCAAGAAAAAAATCTTGTTTCTTTCTTATTTCATCCTTGTAGTCTTATTTCTTGCCACACTCAAGTTCTCTTTGGAACTTCTTTACAAATTGCTATGAACAGCTTAGCACAGGGGAGCCCTGGACTCTTGGTTTGAGCCTTTACATGCTGTCTGAACACAGGATGATAATAAAAGTAGAGATTTTTCATTGTCTGGCTTCTCAATCTATGTTCTTGTTTTAAGCCTCAGCAGCTGAATATGAGAATAATAAGAATTTCCTTATCCATTGGAAATATATATTCAAAACAGTGGCAGGTGTGCATGAAACACAAATTTCTTCCTTTCCGTTGTTCATGTGATTTTTTTTAAAAAATCAAAACATAATAGGTTTTCTGTCTGTTTTCTCACTGGAAACCAGTAAGGCCATGTAATTACTTAATGGACACTTGTCCTAGCCTTAAGTAGGAAGTACTGGCTGACTGTAGCAGCTGGCAGAGAGCCAAAGCAAAGTTTGAAGCTGTTTGATACCTGCAAAGGCCTTTTATTGCCTGTAGGCTCTGTCACCATTAACATTATTCATATTCTACATGGGGAAAAATAAGATGCTATAAACCATCTTGTAAAATGGTTTTCCCCTCTGGAGGTTGTCCATGCTGTGCTGCTTTGCAGTTTGGCCTTCCAGACAGTGTGTGTGTGATCTACCCAGCCCCCTGCCCAGCACTCTCAAGGTCAGCATAGCAAATCCTGGGTGTAAGGGTGCCTGCACACAGCTTGGGGCAAAAGCTAGTGTTAGGCCTCCACGGGAAGATTTTGTCTTAAGTGCCAACCCAGACCACCATATGTCAGAGATTCAAGAGAGTCTCAAATCTTGTAGCTGTTGGGGCACAAGCCTGTAGGGCATCAGGTACTTTCTAGGTTCTTGGCTAAGGGTAAGTCAGGGCCCGTATTTGAGGATCCTGTCACTTCTGTTGGTTGATGTTCTTCTCTTTCCCTCTGTTCTATGGGTACTTGGAGAATCCTTTGACCAAATAGGGAACTGTAGTGAAGGGGAAAATAAATAGATCACAAGTCTTTGAAAGCAAGTGGCTGTCCCTCAGTTACTTAATAGTTATACTGTGTGATCTGAGTTGAAGTTATATTTTCTCCTCCTGGCTCCCCTGTCTGTGCCTCTGCTTTATCCTCTTTCCCCTTGTCTTTTTTTCTAATGTTTGGATTGCGAGCAGTACAGCGACGGAGCTTTATCTCATCTGGATTAGACCTTAGTTACTGGGATGGTATACAAGCACAAAGTAAGTTGATAGCACCATCATATGATGTTTGTACTTCCAACATGAAATATCAGTGGAGGTAGCAAGCAGATGGAAAGTCTTAAAGATGTATGGGCATCTACTTGCTGTGAGCAAATTGCTTAGCCCATCCATACTAATAGTAACTTACTAATTTTCGGATATTCACTTGCAACAAGATGATGCCTAAATAGGCTTGCTGGAAGGACATGGCTGTGGAGATATTTTCAAATGAAAGCTGGAGCTTGTTCTTAGTAGAACTGATCTTGCTGCAGATTATGAATGGAAGAAAGGAAATTATGTGCCATATGCTTCAACATATTCTAGTCTTCAGATGCTCTGAACACATGCTCTTGAAAACAACAGAGGGTGTTTTCCTTCCCTAAAGCCAAAGAATGCATGTGGACCACAAAGCTGTGTCTGCTTGGGGTGGTGTTCTGAAAAACCCTCTGAACCTGCTCATCTGTTTTGTTGTCATTTATGTCCTGTGGACTTGGAAACAGCAAAGGCTTATTTTTTTTCTAGCAAGTAGCTAAAAGGGGAGGGTGCATATGGAGAACTGGTTTTCTTCCACTCCACCCCCCACCTAATATTAGTCAACTGGTACACAATGAATCTATAAAGCTAGTGCTGCCTGTCATGAAAGGACCATCCTGTATAGAGGCATCTTCTGATGAATCACAGCTAATGTGGCAATTCTTCCATCTACAGGAGAAACGCAAAGTAAAGAGAAACATATCTGAGCTGATATAATGGTTTACTGTAGTTCTTGCTAAGATTTAAAATATCTCATGGTTTGTAATGAAGTTCACACTGGGTAAATCTACCCACGGCACAGCTTGGCTCTGGCTGGGCATCATAAAGGTGCCTTTTTGTGTTGTGTTAACAGTTCTTCACCAGCATGAGTCTAACCTGACTTCTGTACTTGTCTGTTAGCAGCTAATTCTTATTTGATGCACTTAGCTTGATTTCTTAAACTAAACCAACTTGAATCCTAAAGCTTATAGAAAGAGATCTACTTCTCATGCTGTATATTAATAGAGTTTGGAGTTTTCTTCTGAACACTATTAGAAGAGACTTAACTGCTTGCCCAGGCATAATAATGCAAATCAGTCTTGGGCCCATCGTCTTCCACAGGAGCGTACAGATTTCTTTCTCCATCCGCAGGTTTCAGCTTTGCTGCTCTTAGTTTCTGGTTATGGAGAATGTGCTTGAGGAGATTGTCATATACAGATTTACTGCAAAACTTACTAAATATACAAATTTACACTATGTCTGAGGCACAAAGCTAGCAAACTTTTCTTTTTTTCTTGATCTTTCTGTTGTAGTAGCCTAGTTGGGTTGGGGGGCACATGGTACAAGTTCATTATTAAAAATACAATAGTAGCAATGCTCTTGAATAATTTAATAGTATCAGGTTATTTACTAAAATATATTATTTTTCATACCTAACTGATACTGCTGATGGGAACGTGATGCTGTACCACGAAGGTGATCAAATCCTTTTAAATAGCAGAACCATGTAGGTGTGTGTAAATTTCAAAGCGTTAGTGTTTAGCCAGCCTATAAATACTTAAAATCAGTGACAAAAGAAACAGTTTAAATGGTAAGCGATAATTAAATAGCATAGAAGGCATAAAACTTTGGGTAGATTTCTTACCTCCTAGAAGATAATGTTTAGACTAAACTAGATCATAATGACTTAAACTCTCAAAAATAAAAGCTCAGAATTTTACTAGTTATGGGACCCTAATCTTGGAAAGATCTGTTGAGAGCATTTGGTGTTACATACCATCCGCTTTACTGCTTGTAATACAAGTGCAAATGTTTGCAGGATCAGAATCTGATTGTGTAATTTGGCAGCTTTTGAAATGCCATGTACTGAGGTAGAAGTCCAGTCAGCTTTATGAAGTTAGGTGTGTTAATTGTTCTGTTCTACCAAATAAAAAAAACCCAAACAAATAACTTCTTCAGGTTATTTAATATACTTCAGAGAAGAACAGAACTGTCTCTCCAAGGCTGTAAAGCTCTAATTATGAAATACTGAGCTTTTAACTACCTCTTTCTTGCTTTATGGAAAGGATGTAGGAATAGTCAGATTAGATTAGGCTTCTTGTGTAGCTTCTGTGTAGCTTCCAGTACCAGATGCTTTAAAAGAAGGCACAGGAAGCTTTGCAGGGGGCAGATGTTTTGGCTATTGACCATCCCCAAGAGATGTTTTCCTAATACTAATAATTTGTATTATGGTTGCACCAATAAACTCCAGTCGGGGATTCAGAATCTTGGTAAGTGAGCTTCTATGTTATACAGAATGGTTAAAGCTAGTTCCTCCTTGAAGAAGCCTGCAATTGCAGCCCCTAATAATATAACCTATTTTTATTTTCAAACCACAGAGCTCAATGCCACTTTCAGAATGGGTTTGCACTAATTTATGTAACTCTAGGTTGAAAATAGCCTGCATCAGCAATATATCCACGTCCTTGAGTAGCATAAAGTAGGCTGCCTCCATAGTCTTCCCTGAGCCCGTAACTAACCGAGGTTCTTAGTACATGTGTGTTACATGGCCCCGGTACTCCTCTAGTTATTGTGGACTCCTGTGTATTGGAAAAATAGTCCCGTAAGGGAAAGATGGTCTTGTAGGTGATGAGCATGTTGGACCCTTATTCTTGTGTACTGTGACTTTTTTGATGCCTCAGCTTCTCAGCCTATCAAACAATAATACTGTGTGGATTAGGTTTGTCTCTGCAAGTACCTTGAAAGCTTTACAAATGCTGAAATTTAGGTAGAAAAACATCTTCAAATAAGAAAACTAAATGCTATTATTGAGCTTATAATGACCCCTTAATAACATAAAATTGGTTTGATCCAAACCCTGTTGAAGTCACAATGTTTGCAACAATGTAGTAGGCTTTGAACCAAACCCTGAAGTTTCTGTATTTTTGTATGTGGTGAAGTTCTAGATTTATCCGAACAGTGAAAGGTTAGTGGAAAGCCTGAGGTGGGTCTACTTACTCACTTATCCAAGTTATGTGAGGATGAAAATCGGTATCCTTTCTTTCTCGAAAACAACTATTTCTTTGAGAAGACTCTGGTGTGTGTGTGTGTATATGGATATATATGTATGTATATGCCTGGAAAATGACAGAACTTTGGAAGCTGAAGCTTTTCTAGGTACCTAGCCCTAGCTGGAGGCTGTTCTTTCAGCCAATCAAAACAGTGCAACAGGATATGCATTAGATCTGTGCCCCCCTTCTATTAATCAGAGGCAAAACTGGAAAAATTTGAATTAAACGCAATTAGCATATTCCTGCTGCAGTGCTAGTTTGCATCAGTTTTTTATTACTGTAACTTGAGAGTGTCCAAATTTAAATGTTAGGCTGTGTTACACAGAAGAACTAAAGAAACTTACAGGTGTTCACAATTCTTATATTTTTAAACACTTTAAAAATCAAGTTCTTATCTAGCAAGATGCTTATGGTTTGCTGACTTTTAAGCAGACGAAGTGTCCCTGTGGCATCACTTCACAGTGGCTATTCATGTAATTAAAGTTAGACACCTGTTTAAGACAGAGCTGCACTAAGTCAAGAAATAAAAATTAGGCCCTTGCTATACAGATGTTTAAGCATGAGGTTAAACATGTGTATATTGTCAAGTAATTCTTGTAAGACCACTCGAGTGACTAATACAGGTTAAGTGCCAGTATAAGAATGTTTGTAATACCGGGGACCACTTTTTATTCGGTTCATATGTTAATGAATGATTTTAGTTCTGCTCTCCAGCATGTCTACATTTATCCAGTTGCTTGTAGAGACTGCTTGACAGCTGGAGTTGGGTCATAAGTATGTACCTGGAACTAGAAAGGCTGTGATAACCTAAACTTCTTTTCATCTTGGTGAATATTTTAGATAGTTTATATACAAAGACATATTGAAAAGCTGACCTTGATTGCTTTCCATAAACTGCAAAATGAGAGAGAGGATCTCCGCACAAATATACACCCACTTAAAGTATTTTTCCTGAATGTGCTTGTTGCTTCAAACCTCCATGTGGTTAGAAAAATAAACTTCAGCACTAAGACTTCTCAAATCTGCATTATAAAATAAAATGGAACATACACTCCCGATGGTAAAATATTATTTGCTAACGTGTTCCAAAAACCATGCTAGGCAAAAGGCAGTAAAAGTATCTTAAAAAAAAAAAAAAAAGGAGGGGGGGGGAAGAGTTGGATATAAAACCTAGCAGATGTGTTTTTCTGTTCTAGTGAAAAAACCACCTACTTATTGGAATGAATGGGAGACTCAAAAGAGGATCTGATGGATACAATATTTTCTCTCTTTTGGGAAAGATGAAGTGGAGAAGTAGTTATTAAATGTTTACTTATGCATTTGTAAGTTTGTAAGCATTCCTTTGTTCACTAAGTTTGTAAGCATTCCTTTGTTCACTGCTTATAAACGTGATCAGTAGAATCTCTGAAACTTGCACGTTTTGCAAGTGCTGATCAGTGTGGAGAGTTGCCTCCAGTAAATAGTGCCTTTATGATGCAAGAGGAGAGGGGGAGAGAGAAGAGAGGGAGAGACCAGGTATAGCTCATGATTTTACAGCTATAAAACCATGTTTCTGGTTATTTGCTAATGGCATGGGAGGGGCAAGGGGGTGTGTGGAGACGATCAATTATTTTGTACTCGGGGGTTAAACTTTTTCCAGCAATCAAATGGGGGAGTTCTCTTCTGAGAGAAGCTGTACGTTGATTATATAAAACCGGGCTTACAATAAATATAAACAAAAGCACTTCAGTGCTTAGGTCCTTGTTTTGCATTTTCCATGCACAGTTAAGAGCTCAATTTGCTTTCATGATTTAGTTGCATGCACCTGAACTGCTTCAAACCTCTCATATTAAAAACGTTCTAAGAAGCTTTTTTTCCCTTAAGCTATGTACGTTCTTATTTCAGTTAAATCGAGGGTCTTGTAAATCAAGAGTAGTCTTGCATCAGTCGGAGCAGACTTCTAATCCAGTTCTGTACATAGTGCTCTGACTACCCTCCATACACTTCTCATTACACGAGTTCAGAACACAGCCTGTTCTTGTTTCTTGCAGCCACGTTTCTGTTTCAGGGTATCTCGTGCAAGTAAATATTTGTTTATGCTTATGTTAGGCTCTTGAAAGTTATTTTCGGGGACTTCTTTGTCAAATACCGTTATATTGCCAAAAATGTGATTGATGTGTGCTTGAACACAAATCATTTGCATTGTGAATGACTTAAAACTTTAAGCTGTTAAGAGCTTAAAGGAACATTTATAACAGGCGCATTTATTTTTCTGGTACAGGTGTACCAGAAAAATTAACCTTCCAGTGAGATTATTGGATGAAGAAGGAAAGAGTAGTTATCCTTCTCCATTCTGACATTGATAATTTTAACATACGATTCGTTCCCTTGAGGCACCTGAAGGACGGTGAATTCTCACAAATGAATAGGAACAAGAATGAAATGCTTCCAAGTGTCGTCTTTAGGCGTAGTTTAACTTTCTCATTGACACTTTCTCCTTAAACGTGAGAGGAAAGAATAGTAGTTTAAAGGTTATGCTTTTAAAGGGCTTAAGCATTATCTTCAATATATATGTTTCTTCCTGCTGGGAGTTTCTAAGATGTGTCGAGTCGTGAAAGTTGACGCCGGTGTATAAAACGACATTGTTAAAAAACGACTAACAAAGACGAGCATCTCGCTTTCCCACGTCAAAACCGCCTCACCTGTCATTTTGACCCTGGCATGTGGAAACGAGTGTGGCAGTCTTGAGGGGAATAGCTCTTCCTCCAGAAGGAAGTGATCGGCTCTCACCGAACCAGTGCCTTTTTNNNTTTTTTTTTTTTTTTAAGTACGAGGAAGAAAATCGCTTCAAGCGATTGACGAGAATGAAAGCCGCGCGTCGCGGCGCCTGTGCCTGTGAAAGTTGCGGGGGCGCGGGGCTACGCGCGGAGCGGCGCCGGTGCGGGCGGGAGCCCCGGCCCCGCTGGCCCGGGAGCGCGGGGGGTGCGCGGCCCGACACCCTTCCCCGCCCCGCTCGGTCGGTGCGCGGCAGCCGCCCCGCGACTGCTCACCGCTGCCGAGGGAGAGTCGTTTTCACCCGCAGCGCCGCTTGCTTCTGAGAAACCCTTTTCCCCGAGCCTTTGGCGTGCTCTTATTTATGCCTCTAAATTGTGTTTAGAGCTGGGCGCAAGTGCGGTATGGAAGATAGGCTGCTGGAGGCTTCCTTTTCTTTACCGAGGTGTCCTCGCCAGGGCTTGCAGGGTTTTTTCCCAAGCCAACGCACTCATCCCTCCCGGAGTTATATGGTGCCATTTACCTGCCGGTGGAGCCGACTCCCTTAGCCGAACCGCAGAAACCTCTCAAGTGCCAATCCAAATTAAGCGGCGGTTGCACTAGTATAAATGTTGCTTTTGCTCAGTGAATTTACATCAGAAGAGTCTGAGAGATGGGCTTTTCCCAAACTGTATTTAAACTAAGTGCTTGAGATAGGGAATCTAGATCAGGAGTTGATAATTTCAGAAGTGTTTAAGAACTCCTGTCCTTTCAAGATACACTGCAAAGGAGAGAAACTTAGTTGAGGGGAGAAAATTCTGCCTCTGAAAGCGCTTCCTCTTGCAGGAGCCGATGAGAGGAGCAGGCGCGGGGCTGTGCCGCCCGCGGGGCAGCGCTTCCCCAGCCTTCGCAGAGCTCTCCTCCCGCGGGCGCGGCGTGGGGAGGGCGCCCCACGGCGAGCAGCCCCCGCTGGGGCAAGGAGGGGAAGGCTCCGTTCATTCGTCCCTGAAGTGCAAAATTCTGGTGGCAGCTGTTTGGGGCGAGGAGAGTGCATCTCCTCTGACCTGCGCCGCTGCCCTCTGACCCGCCATGAATCCCTAAAAGCCGGGCTCCCCGGGGGCAAGGGCACACGAGTCCCCATTGTTCCGGGAGCTGGCGCGGTCCCGCCGTGCGCGCCCCGCCACGCACCGGGGTTTCTTAAGCGACTACGCTGGAACTGGATAAGCATCTGGGTTGGATCCGACCGGGACTCCCCTTAATGCTTGACGGGGACAGACTCGGCTTTATCACTAGGAGCGAGGGACTCAGTTATTAGGAAACAATTTCTCCTTATGAATACATCGGCCAAGGGTAGATCGAGTGGGAATTTCGCGCCCTCCCCTTCCGTTCCTGCCCCAGGTTTAAGAATAAATGCAGAAACGGTCAGAGTGGCATTGCCAAAAATTATCTTCGTACAAAGAGGGGGCTTTTATTCGAGGAAATGTACCCATGACTATTGCGAAATGGTAAAAAAAAAAAAATTAAAAAATCTCCATAAATCACTATACCATCGCCTGTACATTGACATCGTGTGTTCTTGTTTTCTCACTACTATCCCCCCCC
>VYXH01012567.1:221576-241731 GCA_013397275.1 Burhinus bistriatus | reverse complement strand
GCCGAATAGGAGCGGACCAAGTTAGAATTAACTTAAATGTAGATCTTTTCCCCCGCGCCCCCCCTCCCCCCGGCCCATCTTGTTTTACTTAATTCAAGTGGCTCTGTAGCTACCCGTAGGCATTGGCGAAATCTTAACCCGTGCTAGCTGACTAAAACAGGCAAGCAGCGAGCAAAGCGTGGTTTCGAGTGCGAGGGAGAGTTTGCGGAAAGGGAAGCCGTGCCGGCAGCTGGGCAGTGCCGCGGCGGAGCGCCGAGCCCCGCGGGCGCACGGAGCCGCCGGTTCCTGCGCAGCCTTCACACCTCGTGCCTGCTTGCGTGTAGCACCTGTACGAGGGATCTCTGCTGACCTGAAACGCTAGTGAACACGCCGAACGGGGGGCTTGTCTGTTTGTTTTTCACTTGTTTGGGCGGGTTAGCTTCCCCTCCCTTTTCTCTTCTCAGCCAGATCGGCACAGGACCGTTATTCCAGTCTCTTCCCCTTAGGGGTAAGATGATGAAAACCCTTTTGGGTAAATTTTTTTTTTTTTTCTCCTCGCTCTCTGCATACTTTTTTTTACCAAAGGAAAAAAAAAAAAGTAGTAGAATCGGGGAAGGGGAAGGCTAAACTGGTCCCGGGAATAAGTTGGGTTTTATTTAAAATACAGACAAGGTGAAAGGCATGTAACAGCAGAGATGGGACTCAAAATGAAACAGGGACGTTATAGAAATAAGTACATCCATGCCCCCACCCACGGCCTGATCCGTGAGCAAGGTTTTCTAAGCGCTATGGGAGGAGTTATCAGAGTTTTATGAATGTCGATAGTTTAATAAATACGAGGTAGGGGGGGGAGGGGGAGAGAAGGGGTTTATTCCTGGGGAAACCGAAAGTAAAAGGAAGCGGCTCCTAAGAAGTCTCTAATTCGCGGGAGCGGTGGAGATGCAGTCCTATTGTGCTGGATGGTGGCATCGCCAGGTTTTTTTCAGAGATCTATAACAAACCAAGAAATGCGAGTTCTTACATGCAGAATGAGAGGAAGCCCCAAACTAGGTGCAGTTGTGGCAGATGTGGTGAGTTCACACTGTACCTATTTGGCAATGGAAAACACAGGGAAACCTCTGTAGTTCTCCGAAAGAGTCAAATACTTTTGCCAATACGGTGGAGCTATTTTGGGGACTGAAACCCGAAGCTGTCTGGCAGATAGACTTAATCTGTCTATTAAGTAATATGGAGGTGCCTATATGTACTTATTTTCTCTGCAGTAGGTAGAAATCGGCATTAGGGAGAGGAAGCCACAACTAATTTCACTACGAAATGTAGCTGCAGTTGTGGGATATTGTGGATACACAAAAGCGTTTGCGTTGTTCCAAGCCGGGAAGTGTGTGGGGAAACGTCACTGCATTTTCTGCAGTGAGAGACAAGATTTGGGCAAGGGCTAATTAACCTGAGTCTAAATTCTTTCAATTTAAATCAGAAATTGAAGATGCAGGCATCGGTTCAAATAGGTCAGTGTCTAAAGACTATATTGACAAACTTCGCTGTGGAGGAAAGTGGATGCTGTGCTTGAAACTAGTTGTCTTTTACCAAAAGCGTAGGTGCCCTCAAGTTGACAGTCTGCTTGTAGGAAATGTTCTAAGGTCGGTTGTCTTCTCCTACAGGAAAAGTGAACGATGCTGGGATGTACAGATAGCACTTCCAGACTCACTGATATGTTAAATCAACTTCCCACCCTGCGCATTGCATTCCAGAAATGAGTGTGACAGGCAAGAATAAAATAGAGGAGGAAGTAAAACCCTTCCTGCATTTAGCAATAACCAATCTCTTAACATTCGGGCTCTGTAAATTATTCTTGTCCTCAGAGTGGAACTATAAAGATATCGGGGCCACGCCGAAAAGAGCGTTACAATGACAGCTTCAAATTCGGGCATCGCCCCTCTCCCCCGCCCCGGCTCCGTGTTCGGCCGCTGCCAGCCCTCCCCGCCGTCCCGCTTTGGGAGCGGAGCCGCTGTGCCTGCCCGCGGCGGTGGGAGAGCGCCAAGGTCGGGATCGCTGATGACAAGTGACTGCCTCGTGTGGCACTCGCACAAGGTGGACGATTCCCGGCTTTTCTCTGAATGTGTTCTGCCTTTTCTGTTGTTTTGCTGTTACTACTGCACAACCTGGTAATGTCTTTGTCTCTCCCCTCACACCCTATCCTGTATGTTTCCTCCACAGCGGAGTAGCTTTGTCCAGAGCTCACTTTGAAAAGCAGCCACCCTCCAACTTGAGGAAATCCAATTTCTTTCACTTTGTTCTGGCTCTCTACGACAGACAGGGGCAGCCCGTGGAAATAGAGAGGACAGCTTTTGTGGACTTTGTAGAAAATGATAAAGTAAGGCTTGTTATCTTTCTTCTTCCTCTTTTTCTCTCCAAATGTGATCTTTTCTTCTCCCCTGTTGAGCTGCTAACTTTTAATACCTGTTGTCCCTAACAAAATACAACCAGCTGTTGGTCAAGGTTTCAGGTGCTTTGGTAGAGCTGTTGCCCTCTGTGTGATGCTGTAGTTAAAAAGGCTTGCAAGCCTCTGCTGTATCGGGAATATAATTGGAATTTCATACACCCACTAAACATAGAATAAAAAAATTAATGGGGACAAATGTGCCTTTTTTTTTTTTGTACCTACTAGATCTGCCAAGTTTTATTAGTTACCCTAACAGAAGTGGAATCTGACCTGTAATATGTAATTATCTGTTGAGCTTGATTGTATGTATTTCTTAAGACTCCAAAGTCAATGGCAGGACTTGAAAAGCATTTGGTTTTGGATTTTAAATCCATGTATTGACCACTTCACATTGTTTTTTATAATTATTTTCTTAGTCATGAACAAGATTTTTTAATTATGAAGGATGCTCATAAATAATTATCTTCTAGGAAATTACAGTAAAAAAAACATGCAAGAAACATCCCTGTAACACAGCCTTCAGGAAATGACTCAAAATAAGACTATTGCAAAGTAATGAACACATTAAAACCAAAACCCACTGAGCTTTGCCACTATCAATCTGCTTTATATTAACTTACTTGAAATGTACAAATTCGTCTCAGTGTATTGCCTTGAAAAAGTTGAGAGCACAATAGCAAGTAAGAGAGGAAAAGAAGTTCTTGAACTCCTACAGGAAAAGATGTCAGCAGTATTTTGTAGTTTGTCCTGGGTCATTTGGAAGGTTAATATATCCCAATCAGTGGATTCACCTCTCAGAATTTTAATGAACTTTGTTGTCACTTCCATCATGATTATCAGCTTTTGCATTTTAAATGTGCCAAGTGTAAGTTCTGGAAGAATTTTTTTTTCTTTTGTTGTTGTTTTTTTTTTTTTTTTAAATCTCTCTTTCAGGAGCAAGGCAATGAAAAGACAAACAACGGCACGCATTATAAACTCCAACTCCTTTATAGCAATGGTAAGTCGCCTTTCCAGTCACCTTCTGTAGGTTGTACAGTGAGGCAAGGTTTGTAGGCACTGTCACTATGATTTCTAAAATACACAGAAATTTCCTTGTATGATGCCCCTTCAGTGCAGGGATGGGCTCTGAAGTTTACCTGGTGTGGATGGGCTTGGGGAACACACTAGAGGAAACAGAACTAAATGGTCTTTCTGAGGATGTTTAATAAGGCCCTAGATGAAACTAAATGGTTTTATTCTGATGTTTAGGGAAAGATGCATGTAACAGCATTATTTATTACTCTTCTCTCTCGCTCTAGGTGTCAGGACTGAACAGGATCTGTATGTTAGACTCATCGATTCGGTCACTAAGCAGGTGAGCATAGCTAATATGTGCTGTGCTATCCTGTCCTGCCTCATCATCCCTTTTTTCTTAACATTGCCCTGCATGTTTTTTCTTCTCTGGTTCATTTTTGTCTCTTGTTCATCTGTATTGCGGACCTTATTTTTGAGGGCAATTGAAAAGTAATGCTCTTAAGTCTCTTTTCTTCCTCTATGGATTGTAGGTTTTTATCCACTTTTTATCAATATTTATGTATAAGCTGCTTTCTCTGCTCCTAAAGGCTTTGGGGGAAGGTATTAATTTGCAAGCGATGGTGAGCAATGGTAAAAAGGCTTCACCTCAGATCTGAATATTATGACAAATAAATAACGCCCTGATGCTACTGGCTTACCCCTTTTCTTAATTTTTGTAGCCCATAACTTATGAAGGACAGAACAAGAATCCTGAAATGTGCAGAGTTTTGCTTACCCATGAAGTCATGTGCAGGTAAGATGACTTTGTTAACGGCATATCTTTTGTTAAGTTTCATTCCATAGATGCCAAAATGGCCTTTCCAATGAAGTTGTAGGTAGGAAGAGTTTGATTTTTATTTTTGTTTTGTTTTGTTTGTTTGTTTTGTGGTTGAGTCGGAGAGATTCTTTGAGTAGGAACTTTCTTTTTACCTGTGGATAATATTTGATTTGGGTTCAGTACAGATATTTGGGTTGTTTTTTTTTTTTTTTTTTTTTTTTTAAACTGCAAGAGATTTAGCAACCCCAGGTCCACAGTCTGTGCTGTGCTATTTTTGTTTAAACTAGGCCTTTGTGAGTGTTGTTTATATCGAGACTTTTCATACGTTTATTTCTCACAAAATTCCTGTTCACCTTTTGCGAATGAGCAGTTTAACTTAACAGATTTTTACCTGGAAACTAAAAGGCATTCTTCATGTAATTTTCTCTGGTCAAATATTTTAATTTTCTTCATTAAATTATTACCATTAACATTCTTTAATTTTGCTTAGTTCTACCCCAACCAAAAAAGAAACCCCTCAAACCAAACCACAAATCCTTCTTTTCTATACCATGTAAGCAATATTTAGGGGACTTCCACATTTTAATTAAAAAGACACCATTTTTAGCATGTAAAGTTATAAATTAGAGGGTAATATGAGTTGAGGATGTTTTTAATAACATTTGTATAAGTCTGAAGTTACATGTGCCTTATGTATGTACATCGTGCTTCCATGGTAACATTACTTTTCCTGTTCTTGCGTAATTAAATTTTTTTCGATACCTATAACAATGCAAACAGTCAATGTTCTTATATTAAAATGTGTTAAATTGTGCATAGAATTTTCTTTCAGAAAATGAAAGACAAAACCAATCTTGACCTTTATTAAACAGTTTGTGATTTATTGTATTAGTGGGAGGGGGTTAAGCTGTTGGACTGAATGTTGCTGCTTTTAATGGTGTAGTTTGCTACTCGATTTTTTGGTGTGTGGGTTTTTTTTTTTTTAAGCTAGCCTTTTAAGTAAATATAGTAGTAAGAGCAGATTATTTGGACATACTTCTTGTTAAGCGCAAGTCTCAGTTTCAGTACTTGACAGTTAATGTCAACTATTCCATTACTTTTAAAATATAATAAGAATCAAGCAGACATATAGTGTTTATCTGTTATGCTTTGCTCTCATTAATTAAGGAGATGAGCATTGTTACTTTTGACCAACAGTCACATATGTATGCACAAACACAGCATATATCATGTATGAGAGATGCATATGGTGCACTTTACAAGGAAGGACCTGTAGATGTAGTAGCAAAGATCAAAGGTGTACATGTTACTTTCTGGCACATCTGGAACTTGCATATGTATTTAAATATACATGTTATCCATATTGTTGAAAGTCTTCACTATACCTAGGTGATCATTAGAGAAGAAAAATCTTTGAATTGCTTTGCAGCTGGGTCCTGGTTTGTGATAACAAAATAACAGTTAGCATACTTCATCTTTTTCCACTCTTCCTGTGTAGAGTGCAGTTCTATTTTAGAAGCTAAAATATTTCAGCAAACACCAGCACCTTCCCATCTAAATGGACTTCTTTAAAATAAAATTAATTTGGCCTTTTCCCCTGCTTCCTCTCCATGCCTTTATAGTATCAAATGCTCTGTTTCAGCTTTTATATACCTGGCATCCACTGATGCCTATAAACATATTCCGTGCTTGATTTAAGGTAGTGTTCTACAAATGTAAACCATTATTCCGATTATACTGAACTTTCCTGCTTGATAGATTACCCAAGGAAGAATTACAACTCAGGGATGTCCTTTCCATGTAAAACACAGATTAGTGAACAAAATCAAAAGCGCTCTGTAACCTAATCAAGACATTTGATTTTAAATGTCGTGTTTTCCTAAAGTATCTCTGAACAGGATGCTGTGTATTCCAAAGAGGCATTACACATATCGCTTTGAATAATGCCAAGGGAATGGATCCAACTCTAGTTAAACTTGACATTTTATTTTATTTCTTTTAAGTACAATAATCAAATCTTCCTCATTGTGTGCTGCTTAAGTGGCAGCATCAATTTTTAAAGCCCCTAGTTTAGTTTGCATTAGTAACAGTATATAAAAATTTAATGCACTGTACCCACTCTGCTGTCCAAATTGATGCCTACTGTTTTTAAATAGCAGGGTCTGCCTGTCTTTCTGCTCCTCTTCTTCCAATCCTTGCTAGTTGAAGGTGGGCTATTTTTTTGTGTATGTCTATTTTGTATGTAATCACACACGCAGATATTCTTGCTGTATAGAGACAAGTGCATCCAAAACTCCGCATTTTCCACTCAGACAGTGACAGATGCATGCTTAGCAGGAAAGTTGTCTAAATATTGATACGGCTACAACAATCTGTCATACCAATTGAAAGTTAAACTCTCAACTCTCAATAATTAGTGCTTTCAGTGAGAGGCTGTATTTGTTTATTTGCAGATCTGAAATTTTTCATTTGGGTTATTACGGCCTAATGGGAACTGTTCCTATTAGGTGGGTCTATCTTAAATACACAGTCTTTCCCCCCAATGGTTCGAAATCAAGGTAAACAGTCTTCTCTCCTGGAGTAACTTTTTTCTCTTCTTCTTTTGCTTCCAATTATCGACTAAGAGGAAACTAGTTGTTATGCTGCTGCCAGCAACCCCCTATGCCCTCAATGCTCAGAGGGTTAAAAGGTATTATAATTTGAACAGAAGTAGTCTCAGGGCCTACAGCTGGCTAATAACAGAGTTGTATTGAGTGCAAGCAAGCCCCACAGCTGTGACTTTCGCCACAAGGCTCAGACTAGACAGGAGCTCTAATCAGCTGGGCCAGGCGGCCACTGGGGCCTGTGTCTTTATCGGCCAGATGGTGTGAATTTAGACACTTTTGTTATGCAATTGCAGGGAGGAGTTGGGGAGAAGAAAACAAAACAAAGGCCACCATGCTGTGAGCTTATTTGAGTTTGAAATTAGGGACAGTTTTTTTTTTTTTTTTTTGGTGGGGGGTTGAGGGGAGGGAAGTTGAGGGCTGAATTTTAAAACCATTTTAGTCAAGTGTGAGGAGGAAAAGGATGCAAGTTTGCCTTTGACATCAGCCTACTGGACTATTCAGTTTGTAGATCTGGTGTTGTCTGTGGTAGCTTTTTGGTTTCTGTGTTTGTTTTTAGTTTTTTTCAGGACTGTTCATAATGTAAAACATTTTTTCCCATGTAGATCTAGTTAGAGGGGAAAGTATAAGAGAAGGTGCAGAAAATAGAAGTCTTGGACCTTGATATTCTTGTTTTAAGCAAATGAGCATCTCTAAAGGTATGTTCCTAGCACAACATCGTAGCAGAAGTGCAAATATTGGTGAAGTCATGCCAATAATTTGCTTTAAGAGAATATTGTAGACTTGATCCTGGACCGCCAGAGTTTGGGATTTTTGCCATTGACTTAAACTGGAACAAGTCAACTCTGTTACAGACAGCACTTGTAAAACAAACCCAGTGGAAACATTAGTGCTTGGATACTGTGGTGAAATACTTGGAAACGAATTTAAAGATTTGAGAGGTACTTTTGCTAAAATGCCGCGCTGAAACATCCTCAATCTTTAAAAGCACTCTGATTTATGTGTGAACTAGTCACTCACTGGAAGTGAGTGACTGTTTTTCCTAATCAAGAGATTTCTTCATATATTTTTGGGCTCAAGGAGTATTATGGTCAAAGGTAAAAAAAATCTAGCACCCTAACAAAAATCTGTTACCTGAGTGTGATAACAATGTAGATATTTGTAAAATATTTGGAGAACTTTAGCTGTAAGCCACAGTTTTAGAAGGAAAATTTTTAAGTATTACAAAGGTAAAGTTCCAAACTGTGATAACTGTGCAAACTAAAAGAAAACAAGATGCACTTATTTCAGAACCCAGCCACATTGTACTCAAATCTCGCATAATTCATTCAAAAACACTTACTATGCCAAGAAATGGCAGCCTCCCTGGGAAGAGTATATGAGCTGATGAGATGTGGTGGAGGTACTGCTGGTGTATTCTGCTTGAATGTTAGTGTGGTGTAGTGCAATAAGAAATATTTTTTTATGATCATCTGCATAAGTTATGTTACTAAAGGATACCTCATTTAGTATTATTGCAAAGAGAGGAAATGACTGCTGTTTCAGCTAGCTGTAAAAAAAAAAAAAAAACCCCAACAAGAAAACACTACAAAAATATTTTTAAAATTTAGTTACTTTTTTTTTTTTATTAGAGCAGCATGTAAACTAGCAAGGCCTTTATTCCTGATGTTATTTCTAATACGTTGTTATATTGGACGTGTCAGAAGTACATGTCCAAATTTATATTCTTCTGAGTGAGGGTTTTCTGCTTTTTGGGGGCTATTTTTTTTTCTTTAGAGAATACCTCACATCTTGGCTTATAGTACAAAAATATGCAATTCTTTATAAACAATCATTAGGCAGTGAAATGTATAAAAGATGCACTTAAAACAAAGTTGGGAGAAGGTGGGAGTAGGGATATTCTTAGCTAGTGTGAATTACCATAGCTTCACTGAAGTCGATGGAGCTATGACAATTTACAGCAGCTAGAGGGTCTGCCCCAGGGATTTTTAAATATTTAGTGTATCCTTTTATTTTAAAAGGACTAGCATCGATGAATAAGTGCAGGTTTGAGGCAAAGGGAGTGTAAAAATGTTGAAACAGTTAGAGCTGCTATTCAAATAGATCTGCTAGTTGCATCTCACCTTGCTGGGCAATTTCAGCTTGCAAATGGGAAGTTCCTGGCACACACTGTAACTTAAGGAGAAAATGCATGCATTTGAAATTTTTCATATCAGAAAGACTTTTTTTGTCTAAATGGTTATTTTAGGTATTAATTATTGAATATTAGGCATTTCAAGAAAAAAAGGTACTCTTTCATATTTTGTACTGCCTTTAGTGAATTCAAGCTTTTTTTTTTTTTTTTTTTTTTATTTTTCTTCNAAAAAAAAACAATTTGACTTAATAATTTCAGGAGGATCAAACAAATGGTGGCCCCCTTTTTTTTTTTTTTTTTTTTTTTTAATATTCCTCTGCTTGGAATTGCTCCCCAGTTGGAAAACTGGGATTCAGACTGACTTGAGAATTTTCAAATGTATTCCGCACCTATTATACCACTGTACAAAAACTGAAACCATTTCTTGATTCCATATGTGTAAATTTGAACAATCTCTGCAGAATGTGAAAAACATAATTTGGAAAGGCATTTGTGTAATTTAAGGCAGACTCTGATCTGGTGACTTCGGAGGCACATGGGACTTCCGATACAGTCTACTTAAAGTTTTGGATGCCTCCATCCTCTCCCTCCCCTCTTAGGTTTGGTTGGAACAAACTACCTGAGCATCAAGACAGCTGAAATCTTCTAACAGACTTCTATGTTGCTACAGATTTTTAACACTGAGAATTTCAGAGCAAGGGCTGTTTTTAAAATCTATTAAACTTTTGGTACTCAGCTGGTGTATGTGCAAGCAGCATCACCCCTGTCAATGAGTATATCAGTGGAAATCAAATAACTACCTGTCTCTTGATATTTTTTCTTTTTTTGATTTGTTTTTAATTAATATTATTATTAAAACTGGGAAAAGGAAATTTAGTGGTTCTGTTCTTCTCTCCTGAAGAAAGCGTAATTCACTAGGAGCGAAGAATATCTAATAGTTCCTGAGTGTAGGTTGTACTCTTCTGTTCCATCTCCTGATATATCTGTGTATATACGTACACATTTGTGCATGTGCACATACACACACACAGAGTTGTCTTTGTGTATGTGTGCATGCACGCATAGATGTGGATGTAACACAGATATCATTCTGCAATACGTAACTTACTGCAAGCTCCTGAGGGCGACAGCATTATCTTGCATTTTCTTACTAAGTCAGATAAATATATTTATTTTATGTTGTGAGCTCATCAGAGAGTGTTCTCATTTCTGTGCAATCATGTTGGTGGCCACACAGTATAAAATGTGTATAAATACATGCTTAATCTTAAGGGCTTATCATCATTGAAACAATTGCAAAGGGATTTACAGACGAAATGCCAACTTGAAAAATCTCTCTTCAGATCCTTAGTAGGATCTAACCATGTTCCGTTTCTGTTTTTTCATTGGTGCTACTATAGTGTTGAAGTTTTCTGTGGGTGTATGAAATTTAGGGGTTACTAGATATTTAATAATCAACAAATTAGTTATTAAAATACAACAAATCAGTAGGTTGCTTATAGTCAGTTCTAACACCTTCTTTTGATGGACTTTTAACCATACATAACACATGATACTCATGCCTGTAATGTCATTATAACATCTGTTAATCATTTATTAAGCCTTTATAAATAGCATCTTAGTCTAAAGTGTGACCATATTGCTGTTCATTTTTGGCTGGAAATTTCAAAAAAGACTACAGGGAGCCAAGTGCCAAACTCCAGCTGGAATCAACCAGGATTTGGGCACCCAGTTCCCTTAGTTCTTCTCCCTTCCGGAAAGCCTAGCCAGAATTTTCTCAGTTGCTCTTCTAGACAAATATTGAGTCCTGAAGGTTTGCAGGCAAGACTTTCAGCTGGTTGCTTTGCTATCAACTGTCACGGTAATTTTTAATTTTGCCTTTTTTTTCTCTGTAGTCGGTGCTGTGAGAAGAAAAGTTGCGGCAACAGAAATGAGACTCCGTCTGACCCCGTGATCATTGATAGGTAGGATACAAATCCTCATTTTCCCACAGAAGCAACCCCAAATTGTTATGTGTGCTTTGGGCGGCTGAGGGTCTTTCTTGATGGTTATCTGTCAGTGTCTGCCATTCGGGGATGTCTGTGCTTCGTGATTCTTTAGAAAAATGCCAGCCTAGGAGTTGGTTAGCTTTAGTCCATCTGGGCTTACCTTGACAACGTTGTTGATGTTTAGTTTTTTAAATTAAGTTCTCTGTGTATAATTTTCATTGTGACCAAATATTCCATCTGGAATATTTTCTTTTCACCAGGGGTTTGATCCAACTGGATTACCGAGACAGATAAAGCTTTGAGCAACCTGGCAGCTTCAATAATATTCTTCAACAAAATAAGAATATTTTTGCAGAAATGTGGAGAGGAAGGAAGGAGTAAAGACAGAGTGCAACATATTAGGCAGGATTAAAACTGAGTTTGGGGATTGTGAACAATTTTATGTAGAACAGTAGCTTCATATATTATTCAGTTCCAGATCCAGGTCTAGGTTCTGCTTGCCAGTTTCTAGGTAAATAACATAAATGGGGAGAGCAGCCATTTGTTAAATCGTGAACTGGCACACTGAAAATTGTGAGTGTTTGTGGAGGCTTAGAAAACTAGCCTGTGGAACTCACTGACTTGAAATGTTTAAGATCTGGAGTTCCGCAAGATTCAAAAAGGAAAAATAAGAAGACAGAGCTGTTTCAAAAAACCAGGATCTGCAGGAGAAAAGTAAATAAGGATAAGTCAGGAAGGAATCTTTCCCCCCCAAGATTGTTCTACAGTAACTGTTTAAAGAGTTTCTTTTCCCTGAAGCAGCTGGTACAAGGGGCCAGTGGAGAGCTGATGCTGAAGTGGATTGATTATGGATTCAGTTTTTATGCCTGTATGTGTCTGGCATGTTCTATGTTCTAATAACCATTATCCGTCACACTTTCTTGTGAAATTTTTTTTTTGGCATTCAGAATGCTTAAGCTGATTTGAATGAAGATCTACAATTACTTCCTTATTTTTTTTCCTCCCAGAGTCAATCTAAATAATTTTTGAACTTCGTTGATGTGATAAGGTTCTTCCACTCCTTTTACCCCATGGTTTTCCCTTTTAGTTTTGTACTTACAAGTTGTGATTGGGGCCAAAGTTGGAAATCCCAGCAAAGCAGGCTGTTTGTGTGGGTGTGGGGGGCAGTTTCCTGACTAAAACCGGAAGTCCTAGAATGCCATCTTGACCTTTTCTATGAAATTTCTAGCTTATTTTTGGCTGTGTTGATGTTTGGTATGAATCTGCGTTTGGGAGCTTTCCAGTCTGAACTCTGAATTTCCTGAAACTTCTCTGACTGCTGGAGAAGCAGCATGACGAGTTAAGACCATGAAGGGGGTAGTTCCTACCACTAACTGAACTTGTCATCTTGAACAAGCTGTCCATTCTCATGCAAAATGAAGATTCTGATGCTTTCTTTAGAGATTTGAGATCTGTTGATGTAAAATGCAATGGAAGTGAAACTATTAGAAAGAACAGGGTTATTCTTTTTAACAACTGTGTAAAATGTGCATCACAAGTCATCTGTGTGGTCAATGAGTTCTAACCTCTCCTAACTTGCTCTAAGCCTAGAACTTTTATTTGTAACTCCCCGGCTAACAGAAATAGGCATTCTGTTCGTGCGGAAGCATCCTCTAGGTTTAGTCTGGCAGTTTCTTGTTGAGTGTCAGTGCTTCTGTTTCATCTCTGTGTGCGTGTCTCAAAATTGCAAGTGAAATCTGGAGTTCAGTAATAATAATAGGGTAGATGAGAGAAGTAAGGGGTACAGCCTGATGAAGCTGTTTTCACTTGGTTTTAAAGGCAGCCATCTCAATAAGATTTAGGCCAGAGAGGAAAGAAATTATTACAAATCTGCACTGCTGTCTGGAGGTGGCGTGGTTTAGTGAACAGTGTGGTGAACAGAAGCTAAACTTTTGAAGCTTAATCTTTTTTCTTGTTCTACAGCTAATCAGTAGTGCAGCATCTAGCAAATGACTCCCTCTTCTGTACAGTTATTTCTATTCCACCATTTTACCCAGTTAGACAAGGTTTGAGGAGGGAGGGATAATCCTGTGTACTACATCTTAATCAACATGTGTAATGCAAATATAATAACAAAGTTATGCTGTACATGTCTGTGCACAGAGGAATTCATTGTCTAGTCTGTCATCCTCAGACATTTCCACAGCAGTAAGTGCAACTACTTAGGAGTGTAACTAAACAGTCCGCTCTCCCAAGCTACATTCAATGGGGCTAATCTTTCTGTCTTTCAAACAAGCAGAAAACTCTGCTGGAATGTCATGTGTGTTCTGAACTAGCTAGTGTTCTTATTTATTTAGACACTCTTTATATAGCTTCTTTAGAAGAAAACATCTAAGCTTAAGAACTTGGTAGCAGGTAGAATATAATTTCTGAAATGCAGCTTGCAACCATGTGCAATCATGCAGGCCAATAACTATGGAAAGATTTTCAGTTTGGTGTTGGCTTCGTGGTTTAAAATGAACCACAGGTTTTCTTTAAAAATAATTGTGTGAAAAGATAGGTAAATGTAAAAATTTGTCATGTAACAACAATGTAGCTGTTACATTCCAGCATGTCTCTTTGATAATTGAAAAACAAATTTAAAATGGAGAGAGAAGGGATTACAAAAATACATTTGTGTTATGCAAAGCCATGTCTAAACAGTGTGTGCGAAGTGAAACAGGACTGGAGCTTTCCATTTAGAATGGAAGGAAAATGGGGGCCAGAGAAGAACTGGGTTGTCTGAAGGTGCTAGGTTCTCCCTTTGAGCCTAGGTTAAATAATATGTATTGCTCCTGCTGCAAGAGCATGTGAGAAAATTGTGGCTGGCGCTTAGGAGGCGCCATCTGCGTTGTAATTCCAGTTGTGTGCGTGGGGACACCTACATGGTTAAAACATAATTTGATTGTACAGCATAGAAAAGACCAGCATCTTCAAAGCTACAGTAGGTGACTATCACAAGGTGTGAGAGCAGAGATGGAACCCATTTTTAGGTTGAGCTGTGTATAGCTTAGGTCTAGCAGGTTCTGTGTCTGATTTGCAACTCCCACAAAGGCAGTAGCCTACTCAAGTAGAAAGGATTTGGGAGGGCACCACGTTACTAATCTCTAAGCTGCTCTCCTGTACAAGCAGCCTGTGCGTGCCAAGCAGGTTCCCTCAACAGCAAAGGAGCTGCAAGGTAGAGGGGTTTAGAGTCCAAGATGAAGCAAACTCTATATGGTATTCAGAGGTATACTCCTATCGTGACTGAGCACAAGTTAAATTAACTACTTTAGGTACCTCTAAGGGCGGTGAAGAAGCAAGGAGAGGCATTGCTACTGGGTAGAGATAGACACCGATGTCTGTGCTACTGCAACTTCATTGTTTTTCTTTTTTGCCTGAGCTAACTAAGTGGCTGCATCTGGTATGCCTGTCTGCTATGATTGCATGCTTCTGCCCACACTATAGATGCATCCTACAAACCTCACGAGACCAATGAAGCATTCAAATCAGTTGAGGTTATAACCTGTCATCCAGTGTTGCACTGAACTAAACATGCACCAAATTTAGCTGAGTTCAGGCACTACGTTGTAAGTTGCTGCAGACAAACATAACTCCATCAGCAGTACAGTGTTTTCCCCTTTACTTGTTTCTTTCCCTGCTTCCTTGCTTTTTATGCTTCTAGAGACTGATGCTTAGACTATTGTGTCGGTTTACCTGTTTATTGCTGTAGGGAGGCACAATTCATTGGTGTTTGCCAAATCACGGAAACTTGTATCCCTGTTTAAAAAGGAAGAAATAGTTTAGTGGGAAAAAAATGTCAGCTGTGTTGTTGTTGTTGAGTTTTTCTTCTCCTTGAACAAATTCCAAAAGTTCTTATGCTGAATAAAACATTTCTGCTGTGACCTTTGCTCTGGGGACTAGATTTAGATCCTAAGGACCTTGCAGTTATTTTTCCATTCACTCTTGGAAACTAGCACGTTCCTATAGGAAAGGGAGCTTCTTTGCTGAAATCTACTGTGTACCCTCTCCCATCGACAAAGATCTGTAGGCTTAGGGTATTAGTCATTAGAGTATTTAGGTCCCTGCAACGTTCTGAGTCAGAATTCCAGCGTAACTTGGATCAGAATCTGACTTCAGAATGCTGCCTCTGTTTTAACGCTAGTGATACAGCTCAAATCCTGCAATGCTGCTATTGCAGGTGTCAAAAGGCAGAAATAGACATAACTCCACTGGAGCACAGGACTGAAAGGACTACCTGAACATATAGGAGAGATTACATGATAGATGTTTAGTCCAGAAGCATTTGCAAACTACACACTTGCAAGTTTTTCAGACAACACAAGCCACTGTCACTTCTCAAAATGTTAGAGCGAGCTTTAACTTTGCATTCAAAATAAAAATTCATCAGAGCTTCTAGTGTGTGGGTCGTCACACTGGTGGATTCCCAGTGAACTTAATTTCTATTTATCCTGTCTCCCTGCTTAGTTTTTGAAGTCAGTACCTGTGGAATTGGTAGGTTTATGAGACTTCAGAAATGTAAATGTTTTTGTTTGTTTTTCCTCATAGCCAAAGTGGTGGTTCTTAACGTTCCTTGTAGTTCCTGGAAATTAAAGTGTGAACTTTGCATACTAACATTTCCTTCTTTGTTGAAATCATAGACATAGACTTTCAGATAGAAGGGTGGAAGTTTGTTCTTTTGAAGATGATACTTCCCAAATGAAAGCTGTATTTTGTCATGCCTATATTATAATTACTTGGTTTGCTACCTTTCCCACCCCAGTTATGCAAATAAAAAGAAACTTGGTCTCATGATTAAGAGGTCGTGGATACTGCAAATGAATTTAATTCCTCATTTTACTGCAGATTTTCTCATCATTTTAGGTGAGTTGTATAGTTTTGGATATAAATTCCCCATTCGTGAAGTGGGAGTGATCTTGTGTTTCTTGAAGATTTAAGCTCTTTAGAGCAGGTTATTTTGTACGCTTGTTACTCTTAGTGCTTTACCTAGTTTACTACAGCTGTGATCTAACTGAAGCCTCCAGGGTATTGGTGAGAGCTGGGTGACTTTCGGTTGAACCATTCATTTGCGCACCCCCCTCCCTTCTAATAAGAGATAAAGAGTCAAAAGAAATTTTCATATGAAACATCTTAATTCAATTAAACAATGCAATGTAACTGGGATGGGACAGAATATTTTGTTACTACAGGGGAAATTACTTGGAACACCACTGCAAAATGTGAGCATAAGCTCTGTGCTGTGTGTAGCTGGCTGTCTTTATGGTTCTACTGTGTGGAGGCTCTTGAGCCGTCTTTGAGCTGATGGAATGAGGTCATTTAGCTCAGATACCTTAAGAATCTGAGATACTGGGTTCAATTCCTCCTATTGTTAACCTAAACTCTTCCAAATTGTCCTGTAAACGATCTAATGTGTCTTATTACCACCTTTTATGTATTTATTTATTGCAATTGTTACTGGGGCAGTGGCTGTAGTGATGAATGGGATTGAGTGAACTGCTGGGTTGTGTGGAACATTACCTTGGGTCGAGACATGCACTAACCAGTGGGTGGAGGCATGGGGCCAGATCTGCAGCTGGGTCAGCAGTGCTACGTTGACTTGCACCAGCTGAGCACTTGGCACAGTGGTTTCAGTGGATGGTAAACTACAACATTGGTCAGCTGATACATGCTGTAAATATTTAGGCTTTTATTAGTATTATTTTTAAAGAAAACCCCCAAAGCACAAACACAGCTGGCACTCTTGTTAGTATCTCTATAAAGAAGCAGAAGAGACTGGATTACGTTCTTGTGCCATAGGGGTCCATCCCTTCAATGCAGAAATGGGGCAGCGTGGATATTTTCTTCCCTGCTGATACCCATGCCCTACCTGCTGTATAGATAAACAGAGGACCGAACTCTCCCAGGCTGGCTGTCTGGCACACTTCACAAGTACTAAAACTCACTTTAGGAAAGACAGCTGTTGTCAGGCTTAAATGTTCTGACTATGCCCCTATAGTGTCCATGCTGTGTGTTAAAGTGCTCTGTGTGAGTTGTCTACATTAATAGGATTGGGCTTTATGTCTTTTTGTGTTCCACACCACCGCCCAATTCCCCCTCCCTAAAAAAGGCAAAAGGGCATATAGATTAGCTTTCATTTTGAGGGATCTGGCTTGAACTAAGTGCAAACTTCTGGCTGTCCTGGGTGGTGGGGTTCTTTTGGGGTGTGTCCGCCCCCTCCCCAATCTCAACCATCTAAAA
This sequence comes from Burhinus bistriatus, assembly GCA_013397275.1. NCBI lineage: Eukaryota > Metazoa > Chordata > Aves > Charadriiformes > Burhinidae > Burhinus > Burhinus bistriatus. The sequence goes on along the minus strand of VYXH01012567.1, from coordinate 224,501 downwards.
AGGACTTTTCCCTATCTCCCTTTCAGGCCGATCACAAAAACCATTGAGTAACACAAGGATATTTCCTAATGCTTAGAGGCAGAACAGTGTGAATGGAGAGGCCTGGATCAAATTCCCACTGATACAGAGTTGCCCCGTGACTTTAAACAAGTCACAAAACTCCATGCCTCAGTTTCCCCCTTAGCGCAAAGCGTTAGCAATTATCCAGCTGTGGGTTGCAGTTTCAGATTCTTGAATAGGAGTTTTTGTTTTTATTTTTCATGTTTCTGCTGCAACAAGGATTTCATTTACATGGCAGAGTTGGATTGTTCTTGTTCTACTCTGTTCTCCTTACTCCTTGTAAGCCTGCCAGGTAGAATAAATGTCTCAAATATGTTGCTGCTGTGGTGTGAAGCTAGGAGCCACAGATAGATGCAGCCCTCCTCAGCTCCCCATGTGCTCCAATCCCCCTTTCCAAGCCTGCAAAACCCACAATGATCTCTTCTCTTGTCCTAGGGAGTCAAAGTCCTTTGTTCACTGCTAAACCCTGCTCTCCTGCAAAGAGCTGCTGTTGTGCCATCTGTCTCTTTATGAATTTTTTAGTAGACTGGATGTTTGTGGGGAGTTAGTAACTTAAAGTGCACTATCCTTAGCCATTTGACAAGTGGTTCTGTTAGTGTGCAATTTATTTGTCATGTGTCCCGCCTCCCCCCCCGCCCCCAGGCCAAAATAAAATTTTCTTACTAGTTTGCTGTCCAAAGCATCTTGAAATCTTTGCTTGATCACTTAAAGCTTGTAAATGGAGTAAACTGGAGACTAACTTGTGTCACTTAATCTTTTTTTTTTTTTTTAATGTTGACAGACAATAGATTTTCCAGCAAGCTGGTGAGTCAAAAGAAGCATAAAGATCTCTTTGAGTGTGCTAGAAAAATGAAGAATGGACTTGTGGTTAAGGAACTAGTTTGAGCTGTGGAAGTTTGGGGTTCTGTTCCTTTCTTTCCATTGGAGGCTCCCTGTATTTTTCTCGCCATTCACGTAGTCTTTGCTTAACAGTAAACCAAGGATAAGTGTGTGCTTTTCTAGCTTTCACTGATAACATGAAGATACACATGCTGAAAATTGATGTGTGGAAATATGACGGTGATGTGGGAAACTGCTGCTGTTAGAGTGGAGATTGTTTTGGAGTAATTAAAAAAGTTATTCTCCCCCCTCAGACTGTTAGTTGCTGCTGCCTGGGCTGAAGGTGTTACTGCTTCTGAAACTAAGGCAAAAATAAATGAAATGAGTTTAAATCATTGCTGATTTCAAGCACAGATTTCTTAGGAAGCTAACAGAACTGGAAACTAATTTCCACTAGCTTTTTGTACGTGTGTGCTCCTAGCCATGTACTGTCATTGTGTGACTGTGAGCACTCTGAATGGAGCGCTTGCCTTTTTGGGTATGTTAGAGGGAAAAATGTAAAGGGTGGGAGTGTTAACCAATATTGATTGCTTTAGTTCCACTAAGTCTGTAACTGGAATAGCTAGCACATGTTCTGGTTTCAGAACCGCAAGGTGAGCATGGTTAAATCCGAGCAAGGACATATTACATAATTTAAAGAAATAAAATCAGACTATTGCTACTACTGCCTGGAAGCCTTAAGGAAATAAGTCCAATGAAGACAAGACCCAAAGGATTTTAGCAATTCTGCATAAATCAGATAAGCTTCCATGATGCTTTAGTGCAGTTAAGACAGCAAGCATGGATGAATTCCAGTCTTGTTAGATTAGTTGTGCTTTAGCTGAGATAAAAAACATTGATGGTGCTGGCTGGCTGAATCCTGACTGAGCAATGCAAAGTGTTGAGCAAAGTTCAAACATAGTGTGGAAAAATCCATGTCCCCTTTTAAATTGAAGCTTTGTCCCTGCAGTAAGGAGAATTTGATCCAGTTTGTGTTGTGGTCTCATAAACAGCAAGTAAGCAGGTTAAATGGCTGCACAGCCAGCTGGTAATAAGCGGTCTCAGAAGGACAGATGAGATAGCAGTGTAAGGAGCCATTAGGATCAATGAGTTTGGTAATAGTGGAGAGGGGAATGGAATAAGTTTCCCATGAACTAAAGCACCTCTGGGAATAGAAGCTGAGGATAAATTCACTATGCAAACAGCACAAAAGAAATTCTGGTCAGGTAGAGAAGTAATGTGTGACACGAGATCTCTACAACTCAACTTTTGGAAAATGGGTCTATGTTTGCCTGGATCCATCTGCACTCATCATTGGAAATGCCAGTATTTCAGAGTATTCGCATCCTAATGAAAGCATCCTCTGTGTATTTATGACCTAAAATACTCTTCCTTATTACTTTTCCACTTCTCTCGGCCTCTGTCTAGACCTGGTTTTATGGACTTGTCACTTCATCCGCCCTAACCGTTTTTGTTACTGCCTCTTGCTTTCCTTTTGAACCTTTTGTTTCTGTCCATCCCTTCCTTGTGTGTTTCTTTCACCATCTGTTTCTGGTGGGATCGCATATATTTTCTACCCTGTAAACATCCCAGGATTTCAGCCTCTCTGAAGTGAGTGCTTCTCATCCGAAGAAGGCCTCCCAATTAATGTGTAGTGTTTCCTGTTTTCAGATAGCGTATGAAATAATTTCTGTCCTGCTCAGAACATCACCAAAGTCCTTGTAAAATGAGAACAAGGTTGAGATCAAAAGTATACAATATATCTGAAACTTGCTTAAGTCAGCTGAAGGTGGGCTTACATGACTTGCCCAAGACCACGTAGGAGGCCTGTGACACAGTGAGGACTGGAATCCAAGTCTTCTGTGTTCCAGGCTGGATCATGCAAGCATGCCCTGGAACAGCATTTCCTCTCTGCAATTGTAATTCATATTCCCATCTTTCTCTCTGATTTGGATCTTTAATGTGCTGCTGTCATCCAACTCATCTTCCCCCCCCCCCCCATTTTTT
>VYXH01012567.1:194950-217353 GCA_013397275.1 Burhinus bistriatus | reverse complement strand
CCCCCCTTATCTCAAGCATTTCCCAGCATTCCTTCAGGGACATCTGGTTCTCTCATTTTCTAGCTTTATGTTGGCGCTTTCAGAAAGTATCACTGTCAGTTTCTTTCTATTTAGCCAAACAACACAAGCAGGATAGTAGCCCTGCCTGATAACTTGCCTAAAATATAGTTGCCCTTCAGAAGCAGTGACCTTAACCTTTTCTGTGATGGGTAATGTGACTGTGTTCCCCTTTATTTTCTTCTGTATCTTCAGGGTTTTGTTTTTTTACAGGCAAAATTTATCTTTGTGTTGTATATGAAGATATGTCAAGTTCTGGGTTTTTTTTTTGTTTGTTTTTTTTTTTTTTTTTTTTTTTTTTTTTTTTTTTTTTTTTTTTTTTTTTGTTTGTTTTTTTTTTTTCTTTTTTCCCCTGCACTCATACATTGGATGGCTATTTTGCTCTACTTGAGAGCACTGCTTTAGCAAGAGAAAAGCAGACAAGATAGAAATGCTCTGTATTTTCACAGATCAAAGCTGTTTTTAGAGCAGCATGGATTCTGATTCCTTGGCTACTGTGAATTGTCATGCAGCTTTGATAGTTTATATTAGCTAAGGCTTGCCTGTAACACTTGTGGATATATATTGGGCATAGTTTGGGAGCATCCTCTTGATGGCTTACTTGCAATGTGAGGAAATGGTACTTCTGATAAAGAGAATTAGGCTTTAAGGTTTGGTGAGGAATTCTGTACTGGACTAGGAGTCTTGACTGGAAGATTAGGACCTGATACTAGGTTGAGCTCAGCTGAAGGCTGGGGAAGAGGCAAGAAGCAGCTAGAATGAGCAGATAAAAATGGGGATGGGGGCAAGGTACACACTGACACATTGAGGAGGAATTATATCATAATATAATTAAGGATTCTACTGTGTATGTCAAAAAGGATTTAAATTAGAGTTACTTCCTTAATCTTAATTCTAGCATTTTCTAGCTTCTCAATGAGTTTTTATGAGCTTCAGCTTCCTGTACTTCAGATTTTTGGCATGTGAAAGACTTCCCATTAACATTACTGTAAGCTGCAGGTGTGGGTGAAGTTTTATCTTCCTGCAAGCTTTAATATGAGTGTACTCTATTTTTCTATATATAAGAAATCTAGAGCTGTTTCATGAGCTGTTTTGGGATAGTGTCAGCATTGGCAAAGAGCAGTAAGGATACTTGTTAACATACTAGTTCTACATAGCTGTATAAAACAGCCTGCAGCACAGCTGTTACACCCATGTACAATATCTACAGGATTTTAACAGACTACCAAGATTTTGCTCAGCTTAACCCTACACGAATTGAGGCGCTCTGTTGCCTTCTCCTCCCCCAGCCCCCAGACACAACATTTCAAGTACACCCTGCGTATCTGTAGTGGTTCTGAACAGCAGAGTTCAAGCTGAAATCATTGGAGAGGCGACTTCATTTGAGTTGCAGCCCTTCCCCCTCTAAGACATAGACCTGAACTTGAAAAATTAACTGAGTCTATTTCTCCCTGCAGCTGCTTCTAGCCCACACTGCAAGCACTAAATATGTCTGCAGAATGGAACATGATTGGCAGCTACCTCCTCTAGCAGTGGAGGCCCAGAGAAGGATGGTGTGCAGATAATGAATTGGTGTCTTTATCCCAGGAGACTGAGCATTGCAATGCGGTACCCACTCTATTCTCCTGTCACCCATGGTGTATCATACCCCCTAGATACAAAGGGAACTTCAGGCCTTAGTGTCATAAATCTAAGTTTTCACTCTTAAGCATGCTTCTCCCCTTGCCCCTGAAGATCTGTATAAAATGCTGCTTCTTCCTCTGAAATGGTATCTGTTCCTTTATGACTGCAGTGTGTTAGCAGCACATCCTTTATGTGTCTGCAGACCCACCTTATAGCATGCACTGTAAGCATTGTCCCTTTCTTGCATTTCTTAGAGCAGAAACATGCCTTTCTTATGACTTGGCACTGTTGCAGCTATCTTTATTGAATTTTCTAGGGTTTGGGTGGGGAGAGGGAGCTGGCGCGCTCATGCTTAATGTCTCTTTTTGTCACTGACTTAGGCTGTCATCTTGTGCAAGTTAGTTTTCCTCTTGAGGAATTGTCAAAAGCACAAGTGGTCATATTCTCACCACTGCCTTAATGCCATCCATTACCTGGTGCCAGAATGATACCGGAAAGTGTCTTATTGTCTGTATGAACTCTGTGCTTAGTTCTGTCTTTTTCAAAAAGGGCCTGATACGTAGAAACTTATTTAATGGAGAATTAGTCTAGAGACAACTGTAGGGCACTGTGTTGCATGAACATTTGGGAATGCAATACTTAAAAGGAGAGAGTGTAGTTTGTTAGTATGTGGCAGAAAATTAAGATCCAGCTCTTATGTTGCCAGTCCTTTGCAGTTCATTGGCAGTATTAAAAGCCTCAAATTGAGCTCTTGCTTATGTTAATCTTAAGATCTCTTTTAGGCTCCTGATATTTTAAACCTGTCCAGGACAACCTGTTTTCGCCTGTTTTCTTGTGTTTCAGTCCTTCCCTCTCTGTCCTTTCTGTTTAGATGTGAGGCTCTGCAATATAGGGATTTTTGCACTGTGACTTTATACAGCGTCTAATAGATTGGAGTGCAGCTCTAGACTGAGTCTCTAGCTGCCTCTAAAATAATGTGATCATTTCAGCTAGTACCTAATAGTGATTGCTACCATCCATTGAGATGTGTTTGTTTATTAAGTGAACTCAGTGGAAAAGGTCTCCTTTCTTCCCATGCCATACTTGTTTGAACCAGTGTGTCCCGGAATTCTTCATAACTTTTCTACTAATTGGCAAAACATTTCAGTAGGTTCTGTCACTTGTTGAAACTGTCTTTTAAAATAAAAAGGTTTTCTTTATAAACCTTGTCCTATCCCCAGCATGCTCTTGCAAAATTCTAATTTTTTCACAAAGAAAAAGTAGTCTCGGATTCAAAATTAAGGATAACTGAAGCTGCATTAAATCCTTCATGAAAATTATTCTACTCGTATGCCCTAAATAATAACTGCTAATGACAGGGTCTCTTATTTCTAGACTGCTGGTTCTGACTGATGTTATTTGATCTAATCTGTTTGCTGGTCATTCAGTGGCAACTGGAACATGAGATGGCTTTCTGAGGACCTGTGTGAAAAGTAATTTACTACCATAGTAGTGTCACTGAAGAACTGGCTGTGGATGAAAATCCTGTTAAGTTCTGTACAAATACAAAAACTGGCTTTTAGTCCATTTTTGTTTGGACCAACATTGATATCCCAGAATATTTGCTGTAAATGGCAGTAACCTTGTTTCCGTGCTTGCAAGGTCAGAAGAGGACCAGGTGGTATACCTGTATGGTCTCCTGCAGCCAGGGACTCCCCTAGCTTTAGGACTAGTGGCTCTGTATTACCACAGTGAATCCGTACGGAAAACTTTCTACTAGCATGTTATGCACCTACAAGTCCACCAATAAAAAAACCTCTTCCCTTATCCCATTGAAAATTTCGTATGTTGTGTAGTCTCATCTCTTTGCTAAGCCATGTTTTCTTCTGGAGTTCGCTATTGTTTTGTCAGCCCACCCATCACAAAGCAGAGGTCACATCAACATGACCTTTTGCTGGTACAAGGAGGCTGCTAAATAATTCACGTGGCCAACTTGATTTCGGGGTCCACATTTGTTTTTTCCACTCTCCTAATCAAGATGCTCATTTAATTCTATTCCAGCACCTGTTCAGCAATTAACACCCTACAATTTGCATCTTACCCTGACATTTGCTATCTTTCCAATTAGTTTTTATATCAGTATAATTAGGTAGGGTTATTACAGTGCATCAAGCAGGGTCGAGGATATTCCCAAGCCTTTAAGCTCTTTCCCAGATTTGTTTAGGGAAGCCACTAAGGGTAAACGGTTGATTAGGATCACTGTTTTTCTTCTTCATTCAGATCAGGCGAAAACTGTTTCCCCATGTGGCTCATGAAAGATCAGGGAAATATGTCAGTCTGTAAGAACTAATAATATGTAGTTCATGACTTTTTGGGTGAATTTACAGGGGATTATAAGTAAGGGTCAGGCTATGTGGCCACTTGCAGTAGCATTCATGAGAGGATATTATGCTCTTGCTTTTATATTAAGCTAAGCAAATTGGAACAATGATTTTAATTTTTAAAATCAATTTTTGGAGTTAACATGGGTGGGGGACAAATCAAAATTAGAGGGCAACCTGATCATATTGAACACTTAGCTTAATTGGTAAAGACTATGAGAGTGAATGACTATTCTTAACACCTTTTAATTTAAATTTCACAGAAGGAAGGTCTTGCTGTTCAGCTGTGACTGGTCTGGATTGTAGGCTTTTTGAGTCAAAAATTGTCTTGCAGCCCATGTATATGGAGTGTCTCGCACAGTGGACCTTCCTAATCCTACTGTACTGTCAATACTGAAAGAGATGGCTCCTTGCTGCTACTGTTGATTTTTTATTTTTATTTTTTTTAATATTTTTTTTTCCCCCATCAATAGACAGTGCTGACATAAGGGAGACTTATGTGTATGTAGGGGAAGTAGGACACTAGGAGGTGAGATCTATAGTATGGATCAGAGAGGAGAAGTATTTTTCTGATCTTGCACCGCCTGGCTCTGCATGGTACTTCTTTCTTACGTTTGGTTTGAAATTATCTCCCTCCAACCCCCCAAGTCCCCTGCATCTCTCTTAATTCTGTAGGTGCATTCAAAGACTGTATTATCAAGAGGCGATATTGCCCTTGGCAAGATTGCAGTGAAGAAAAGTATGCAATTGTAGGAAGATCACATCTTGCTGGGTAAAGTGAAGAGGTGGATAAAAACCCCCAAAAAACTTACCACACTTTCTGACTGGTGTATTGCTTCTGAATCTGATTGTTATTCTGAGCCTTTCTGCAATATATCTTAACGACGCTCTCTAGACCTTAGTGGGGAGTGATACTAGGAACCCAAAGGAGGAATCAGCCCACTCAAATTCCCCAGCCTGGAAAAGCTGGAGAGAAGCACAGATCTCGTGTGCTGTATTGGCACCGCCAGAGCTACAAGCAGTTTTAATGTTTTCAAGTGTACCCTTTCAAGATTTACCCCTTGCTCAATTTAATATTATATATTGTAATGAGTTTCATCTCCCTCCATTGTGTCCTTTTTTTTTTTTTTTAACTCTCCAATTGCTTTATATGGGTAGCTGAACAGGTTTAGAAGAATATAGGGTGGAAACGTCTTGGGAAATTGGGGCAACAAAGAAGAAGTGGAATGGGAAAGGAGGCTGGGGATGGAAAACAAACCTGGGGAGATGAGGCTGATTAATGGGAATGATCAGGTCCAGAATAAGAAAACCAGGCCAGTGATGAGACAAGCAAGAGTTTTGAACATAAAATCTCATTTTTGTGGGTTGGGCTCTTAGTCTTAGTCATTTTCTCCAGCTAATTTTTAAAGTTATATCCCTTGCTGTTTTTCATTATATCAGATCCTTAGGAATGGGTTTCCATGACCTGAGAAATTAAATTCCTAAGCCTCTAAAAGGGTTTCCATAGGGCTGCTAAAACCCCCCAAAATTCCATGGAAGTGCTTTTGATTTTTGTTTTTTTAATCTCTCCACCCCCTGTGTCCCCCAAAGAATCATGAGTGTCTGCTTTCCTTGGATGTTGTGCACATGTGTGTGTAAAACAGACGATTAAATCAAACCCCCATACTAGATAATTTTAAACCTGGTAATATTTGATTTGGGCTGAAAAATCAGAAGTTTTGCCTTTTCTTTGACTGTGGTGGCTTCTTGATGTTTCTAAACCAGAAAGTGGGAAAATGAGGCACTAAGGAATTCCCATTTGAAATTCTTTCTTAAAACATCGATAAGAAGGAGAGGCCTGAAGTACAGGTGGAACTAGTAAATATACCAGTGAGATAAAGGCTCTCAGATTGAAGTATCCTGACTTTGGAGAAAGGACTGGGTAGAGATACAAACTCTGCAGGACTCAAAAAGCAGTGGTGGTTTGGTTTTTTGGGGGAGGGTGGGGTTTTGTTGTGTCCCTGTCGTCGTCGTCCATCCCCCCCCCCCCCATTTTGGTGACATGAGCCAACAGGAAGGGGGAAAGCTGAACTTCTGGCTTCTGAACCTTTCCCCTTTTTTGAAGCCTGTGTTGGGCTTCAGTTACATTTCCAGGTTTGTCTGTGGTAGGATTTTCTGTGGTAGGGGGGAGGAAGGGGAGGGGAATCCTGAGAGGTTTTTTTATGGAGTGGGAGGAAAGGGTTAGATTTATAGAAGGCAAAGCAGAACACAGAGCTACTGTAATTCACTCCCTCTACTGGTGCAACGGAACTAGCCTTTGCCAATTGCCTTAGTTCATTGCTCTTCTTAGTCTACATGGGAGAGCAGAATCTGATCTAAAAATCAAGGTAGCAAAGCTTTCTGAATTATTGCTCTGAACATTGTATCAGGCTGGACTAGTAGAATTTACCTCCTAAAAATACTAGAGCTACAAAGGAGGAGAGTAGAAAAGAAAAGGAACGGAGTTTTGCGAGGGTCAAAACTCAACCTGGGAAGAACAGAATCAACAGAAGCCACCTTGGTGAAGTGCTGTGCCCAGCAGACTTCACTCCCTTCTGCTGTGAGCAGGCAAAGCAAATGCTCATCTGTGGTGGCAGGAACTATGGCACGTCTTATTTTCAAGCTTGGCCAGTAACCTGGTCCTTTGGCTAAGCCTCTTCATAAATGAAGTACTATACCTAAATAGCTGTAAATGTGCTTAGAGAAATGGGAAAGGACAATTTCTATGAACCCAATTAAAAAGGGGGAAGAGTCTATATTGAGGAGATTTCCTATCTAATTTTTCAAACTCCTAGGCTTCAGCTGGGTGCTGATCTAAGCTAAACCCTAAGCAGTGTGAAGCTGTATCCCTGATGTTCACCTCTGTATCTTGTGTTAAAATCTGGAGTCTCGTGTACTTGGTAGGTGAGTGGAGGAAAGAGTAAACAAATAGCTCAGTTTAAAATGGTAACCATATCCTGTATTGTGTAGGATAATGTCATTATCTGATCACCTTGTCTGCGCTGAAATATCACACTTCATCTTTCCCCCTTAATAGATTTCACCTTGGAATGGAAATACACTTTGTCACTGTTGAGCAATCTGGTTAATACAGTGCCTGGTTACTTTGGGCCAGGAAAAGAGTTTCTTAACATGCATCAGAAATCACTTAGAGTGCTAAAAGGCTAGCAGCTTCTAATTGAATGGCAAGGAGACCATCTCAAGCTGTTCATAGTGACACCAGGAAAGGTTTTGATTTGTATGTGTGTGACAGCATTGTGAAGGGCTGAATCTTACTGTTGCTGGTTGCAGACTGTTTCTTAACCACCATGTGAAAACTTTCTCTGAAGCTGGCCTGCTTATGGACCAAGGTCTTGACCATTAGAAACATAAGCTTTAGCTCTGCTGTCACTATTTAGACTGAGATCTTCTGTGCTGCCTAAGAGTTTATAAAGGAAATAATAATCCAAATCTAATAGCTGGCTTGGAAAAATTTGCCTAAAGACAGCAGTTGACATTACAGAAATTGCTGGCTCTTAAGGACTTTTGACAATGAAGCCATTTCTAGCCTGTTGCTTTTGAATTTGAGAATTCTGCTCTAAATCATCGTCATCTTATCTAATGGTACATAACATTAGTAACCTCTTTTCAGGAGAGAGAATGAAGTCAATTTGAAGAATCTTTTTTTAGTGTCCAAAGAAAATTTAACCTGTAGTGTTCAGAATGTGCTTACGCTGTATTTCTCTTTGAATCCTTAGTTTTTGGGCTGCTTTGTCAATGGAATCACTTTTAAAAGTTAGATCTTTTCCATCTTGATTAGGTCATCCAGTGCTTTCCCTAGTGTGGCCCTGCTAAGGAATCTCTTGCTGTATTTTATTAATATATTCCCCTGCTGTAACTTGGTGCGTTGCTTCCCTGAAGGCAGGTGTCCAACATTAATGGGAGTTACATTCACTAGCAGAGGGAGGTATTAGATCCTCGGTGTGCTGTCTTTAGACTGGAAGAAGAAAGAAATGAATTAAGTAAATGACTAATAATATTAATGATGTTTGCTAAGTCTGTCAATCTAGTGCAGTTGCCAGTGTAACTGCTTTCGTGCTTTGTGTGAAAGCCAGCAGGCTGATTGAGAAATATAAACAGAATTATTCCCCCCCCCTTTTCCCAAACAAGAAGATAGCCATTAATAAGGCCTCTTTGTTTCCTAAAAATCTAAAAATAGGACCATGATGTGTGAGCAGGCAAGATTTGTGTATCTAATCAGTACTAGCTACACTGCCAACTGTATCAAATTTCCTCTAGTTTTGGGGCATCTTTCAGAGCTTTCACAGTTGTGTTAATAGAAATGAAGTTTCTCTGTATATATGTATAAATACTTGTGTGTGTGAGAACGTGTCGTGATTGGTTTGACCTGTTTTTTCAACCCCCAGTTTATCAACACAGTATTATACTGAATTGATGTGAAGCTCTGCAAATCCTTTTTTAATCTTTAAAAGCAAATTTTGGGGGAAACAATAATAATAAAGGCTTACATTTTAAAAGTTGAAACCAGTGTTTAAAAAAAAAGACTGAACCTTCAGGTTAGGTAATATCAGCAGGCTATATGACTTCTTAATTTCTCCTCCTTTAAATCTTTTTGGATGAGTTCAGTGATTGCAAGCTGTCAGGTACAAAAGGAGTTGGCTGCTGTTTGGAAATAAATTAATTTGTAAGATGAAAGGTCATGCAAAATATTGGGAGTTTTGGAGACATTGCAGCTGAACTTCGTTGGCACTGGGAGCAGCTGTTGGGCTTGTTGGATTTCCTTTACTAGGTGATTGTTCTATAATTTTTGTGGGGGATATGGAGGGGGGACTGAAATGGAAAAGGGGGAACCTGGTGAGTGTTTTGCTGCCTGGAGCAGGTGACCAAATTGATTAGTTGCTACTGTATTTTGCTCAAGGAGGGGTCAGGGAAGAAAATGTGTGTGGGGAGGGGGGCCAGGCTCTGCGTGGTTGCATTTTAACACCTTCTCTGCTAAGCAGGAGGCCAGCTTGGGGTGCTAAATTCCTGTCTGTGGCTGTCTGTGAAATAAATCTGTGTGTTGTGTAGTCCCAAGCTGTCAGCAACGGTTTGCACTGATGGACTCTGAAAGAGGTTTCCTCTCAGTTCGTGGAGTAGTCGGCAGCCGCTAGGGAGCTGTCTTTAGCTCATATTTCAGAGTTAGCTCGTTAGACCAATAGCAGCAGACACTCACGGGTTTTTTCTTCAAGAATTTGTCAAGTCGGAATGTATTTATAGAGTTATGGCCAGACAATGATGATATTACATCTCCCTTTACCTGTTGTAATGGCCTGGTGCATTTGATGGTACGTGTTTTTTCACAGAGACTAGCTTTCCCGTTTGGTTATTATTGCTGCATGCTGTGCCCTCCTTCTCCCCATGGTGTGCTCTCTATCTTATACGGAGTTTGTGTCGGATTGCCAAATCCTTTGTCTCTTCTCAGAATCACGGCCTGGCCTGATTCTATTTTGAACATTCACTCATAAGGAAGTCCTGTCTGACTTTTTTTTCTTCTTCCCCTTTGCACTGGTAACTGACTACGTTGAATGGGTTGTCTTATTCGCATTTCTCCTTCTGAACCTTTCTCTACCCCCTATTCCCACCCAGCTGCATCGTGCCACTAGTACACCGTGTTGGTTCCCAGCAGCCTTCTTGTGATTCATGAGACAGTGCCAGTAAGAACTGCTGAGCTGAGCTCTTTTTTCATTCCCTCTGTGAAGCTGCTGTTTGGCCTCTTTTTGCAAAAGTTTACTTGACCAGTTGTTCTTCTTTAAAAAGTTTCCAGTGTCAGCTTCTGTCTTTTGCTCTTAGTGCTAAGGCGGCTGCAAGCACAGAGGGATGTTATAGGCATTGTTAGAGAGAAACATTATACTATTACTCTAGCCATTAGTAAAATCCATTCTGTAGGATGTGGCCATGCTCTCTGAAGAGATGAGACAGTCCTGGTAACTCCAACGCAGGAGAAGGCATAGAATAACCAGAGGAGCATAAGCCAGTAACTCTGGAGTTGTAATCTTAATATCTGATACGGTTTCCCTTTGTGGCCTTAACAAACTCATTTAATGTCTTTGCTTCAATTTCAGTAGTCAGTTTTGACTGTTTCCAATTAGAAGCCTTCAGTTAGCTTCCATAGCTAACGAAGAGGAAGAAAATTGTGAAAGAAAAATAATGCAAAAGTTCATCTTTTTCAAGTACAACTTTAATTTATGAAAAATTTGACTTGCAGCTTTTCAGCCTGATTTAGGTACTAAGCAGACCCTTCTTAGTCTGTCTTGTTATCATATGATATTTCAGATTGTGAAACCAGAACAGTAATATTAGGGCTTAAAGTTGGAGTGAGCAGTAAAGAACAACTGTGCAAATGTGTTGTGTGATCTTATTTTGGACTTGTAAGCTACTTTGGTGAGCAGGTAGGAATGCTGTAGCCCATCTGTTGTGACAGGGAAGGCAGGATATGGTTTTAGAAGGAAGGATATGAATGCACTGTGACCTCCCACTGTAAAATGTCATCACCCAATACTAGGCTGTGACTGGGAAGCTGGGGATGTGTATCAGGGCTGGTTCAGACCGTGTACTTCAGCAGTGCCTGCTGTCAGACCTTGGTGCTCTGTAGTTCCATTCCAAAGGAGAAATGACTCAATCTACCCATTGTTCCCAGATAGCGACACATGATGTGTTTAGGCCTGGAACGGAGAAAGGAAAGTTGGAAATAACAAGATTCCATATTGGAAGGAGCGTCCTCTGGGGGAGCTACAAGTCTGGAGCTTGGGAGACTTCATTCAGGTCTCCATCGCTGAGGTGGTATTCAAAAAAGCTGACCCGTGGTAGAGAAGAATCTTTTAGAGTCAATACAGCTCATTTAGTTAGTTCCATCACCTCCCCAGAAGTCTGTCTGTCTCTACTGACTGCAGCACAGAAAGCCTGTACCCTTTCTTTCCGTTTCGGGTGGTTTGTGTCTCATTGGTGAAATGGAGGACAGTTATACTCACCTAGCTTACTGACTATACATATTCATGACTGGAAGATGTTTACATACCGAAGTATTAAAGAGAACTGGGGGGGCAAACTAGAGGTAGATATCTGTTTAGATACAATGTCAAGTTGGTTAGGAGTGGTGGCTGTTCGTTACCAAACAGAAGATACGGCTTCCCTTGCTGTCCCTCTGTCTCCTAATTTGCTCTTTATGTCCTAAGGGAATAGGTGGGTTTGTATCCGATGCTGTAGCTGTGACTCCTGGAACACTGTAGAACTGACACCAGAAATCATTCATCTACCATGATAGCTCCTCAGTTCTGTGTCCTCCTTTGCTCTTCCATGAGGGGCATCTTGGTGGACTGGCAAAGATATGAGTTAATGTGTACTTCACTGGAGGCACCAGTGGTGAGTTGGCATTTTGAGCTCATTCACTGTAGTAGCAGTTGAAGGAACAAGTCCAACACAGTGATATCTGGCAAAAAGCACTGGCAAACTGAGTATTAATTAAACAGCTGATAAAGTTTCATTTGGTTAATTTTCCCTGCAATAAAGCACTAATTATATCAAAATTAGAACATTTCTGAGCATTGCAGCAGAATGGGATTGAAATGACCATGATTGCCCTGAGTGCAAAACCACCCAGTCCTCCCACACACAACAGAACAGAGGCACAATGTTTTCAGAGCCAACGTATGAAGTTTAGCTCAACAGAAAGAGGAAGTGGTGTTTTGTGATGCTTAAATCTTTCATTGAATCTTTTTGTTTCCAGTAAACAGCTTAGTATCTCTATACTTAGGCTGATATAAGGAAACTTCCACTCAAATGCGTCATGATGGTGGCAATCGGAAATGGTTGGAAGTTGGTTGGCACTTTGTGTTTGTACTATTAATGTTTAGACTTTTTATGCAAAGTTTTCCTCTTAGCGAGGAGCTCTTGAAACTTGGAAGTGTATTTTCAATTATTGGAAGGAAAAAACCCAACATTTTTTCCTGCCAATAAATGCCTAGAAGAAGATGAACAGTTGCACTGCTATACTTCTTGAGGTCAAAACATTTCTAGGAAGGAGCATAACTAGTAATGGAAATAACTCTATTATGACTGTTTCAGATTTTGTTGGTAGAGAATTTGAAAAGGACTTGGGCATCTGGAGACAAAAACAAAGATAAAATTGCAGGACATGAAGGAGTAGGATTTATTAGTAGTATTTCTCCAGTGAATTTAATTAGTACCTTTTGTAGTATTAAAAATACTTTTCAGTTAATTTTTTCATTACCAGCTTACCATTTTGATGGTTGTGTGCTTCTTTCAGGACATCTTTCTTCATTAAGAACCACCCTCTTTACAACTTTTGAATTGAGTTAATGGATTTTGCTTTTGAAAGTGTAAAATATCTAGCTTCACAGTGCCAAAATTAATCTATGATTAGGACTTTGATCTGTGTGATTGGAATGTATGTCTGTAGAATAGGAGACTATATGCTAAGGCTGACATTCAAGAAAAGGTCAATGATCCCATCTTGAAGGGGTTACATAATTCTTTGTGATAGAAAGTTTGGTTTTAACCCTGGTTCTTTGCAGCTGTGTTAGAGTTTGTGTTGCTTTTCTAGACTGCCAACCTCTTCATCTTGTCAGAAAATACATGTAGCTCAGGGACTGAAACAGGTCAACAAAGCAAATGCTTGCAGGTTTACTCAGAGAAAAATCCACATTTCTTGTAACAATTAGCTTGCTTAATTGCTCACTCCATTTGTCTGTTCTGCATTGTCAGTAGAAACCTATAGTTCTTCCTTTAGATTTAGTTTTACGCAGATGCCTGCCAGCCTACAAGTTTGGTATCTTGCTCCCTTTGCTGCAGCCTCTGTTCTGTATGGACTAGTACGTCTTCTCAAATACTGTCATTCTCTGAGTACAAGCCTGAAGGCAGGAGAATGAGCTGATGTCCTTCAAGGTCTCTTTTAGTGTTATTTTTTTAATGACCAAGTGCAGTGTAGCCTAATTTCCTTCAGATAACAATAATGACGATGCAGCGTTGAGCATTACTGCCCTGGTAGGGACATTCCTGGAAATGAAGCTTTCTGGGATCCATCTGGCAGTCGGTGTTGCAGGCAAGGTCTTCCCAGATGTTACCAGGGTGCTAGTTTCATGCATGATTTTCTGTAAAGGAAACCATGTTTTTTGGTTGTCTGTCTCGTCCTTTCTCCTCCCCCATCTCCCCCAACCTAGTGTGGCTGTTGTTTCTCCTCTGAGGTTAAGCTATCGTTAGAGAGAATAAAATAATGAATGCAATACGGAAAGGCAACTGGAGTTTCTTTTTAGCATTTCAATTTTATTTCTGTCAAATGACACTTCAGGAGCTGGAGCCTGTTAATGCTCTCTCCAAGGAGCAAGGTTTCTTTTGAGAGAAGAACTATGGGGAAATGCAGCAGCAACAACAAAAGTGCACCAGAATCCTTCAGACCTGGGCATTCTCTAAAGAGCGCTGGCTGTCATAATTTACACACCTTGCCTAATTCAGAGCACATGTCTCAGCTACAACAGGCATTCAGTAGACACGCTGCTGTCTTCCTCTCAGTGGGCCTGCTGTGAGTTTGTCAGCAATGCTGTTAACAATGACAAAGTAGTTCATCGATATATTTTTTTTATTTTTTTTTTTTAACACCAATATCCTAGAAGCAGCAAAAATTTTGCGTGCTGTTCCTATGCAGCTTTCTCTCCTGTGGCCTTAGGGAGAAATGCAGTAGGTAATAGAGCTTCTGCTGCTGGATACTGAAACCCTGTTCTCCTTTAATCAAGAAATTGGCAGTTTTTCTTTTAATACAGCACTGTCTGCGGTTCACTCTTGTATCTGTGAGTGAGATTATCTGGATTGTTGGTAAGCTGTTCCATTAGCACAGAGCTCAGAAATCCTGCTGGGCCAAGGATTGTGCTGCTCTGGAAGCAGTATTAAAGGCATTGCATGTACGTCTACACAGGTTCCAGGCAGAGCCACTTGTACTTCTGCATCATATTTTCCAGCACTTCTAGATTTGGAAGGATGTACTACTTGGATGCAGGGCTGTGTGGACGTGACAGTCCAGCTTGCAGCCCTAAGCCTGTTTTGTCTCCCCTGTGTGGTACACAACTAAGTCCTCCTGGATCCAGAAGCACTTGCAAGTATGGTGCAGGAGTATTTGAGCTGGCTCTGCAGGAAATCCATCTAGATGATTCTATTTCCTGGGGATTTTCATACCACTGCAATACCTAATGCCAACTGAATTGCACTTTATAATCCAAAAATCATCACTTGCACTTATCCATGGGCCTTTAAGCTGCCCATTTGCCTCAGTGGGACTGATGGGAATGGATTAGAAATTTATTGAAATTAAAGAGTGATGACTTAAAAACAACAACAACAAAAAAATCAAGTGTAACTGACAAATCTTTTTGGAAGCTGGAACAGTTTGACATAGGTAGAAACAGAAGAGTGTCGGATAAAAATTCTGTCTAGCCTGAAACTTCTGGTGAGACTCCCATGGCACAATGAGCTGCATGTTTCATCCTAGAGGAACACTATAGAAGTGGAAATGGATAACAAGGTAACATGAAGGAATATAAAATAGTACGTGGCATGGAACAAGGGCATAGTTTATTGTAAGTTAAGCAAAGAGGATATTCAATGAAATGGGAAGACAGCAGACAAAGAAAGAAATAGTATTATTTTGAGGTATAGTTGGCCTCTGGCATTTGTTCCCAGTCAATATTACAGAATCTGTGATTATCAAGGTTTATAAGTATTCTGTATGGATGTGATATTGAGAATAGAAAATTTTGTTTTAGGAAGGACGTAGCTAATGGCTTGGTGACTTCTGATACTAATCAATAACTCTGTAATCATGCATTGCAGGATTTTCTAGAAGGGCTCATCATAGGATTTGAAGGGTCAAATGTTGTGTCTGATGTGGCAACATCTATGATCAAAGCCTGTGTGTTTGGCAGAGCTGCTGAAAAAGTCCTGTTAGCAACAGATGGCAAGACCAAGTTGAGCAAATAAAACACAAATGCAATGGGAGATAATAAGTAGATAAGCCAATCCATAGCTGTGAGCCTTAGATTTCACCTTGTTTCAATATGAAAATGTGACATAGTTCATAAGATTTATTTCCTCCTCAGTCTCTATTTATGGCGATGAACAGCCAGGAACCTGTACACCTAATCTGGTCAGCTGATTGTCATTTAGGACATGTTGACCCACTAGAAATTTACTGGACAATAAAAGAATGCATTCCACAATTTTCATACTGCTTTTATGAATTTCTTGTTGGTCCTCAATTTTCAGCCACTTGGTAGGACTGTTTTTAATGGGTGTATCTGTGTTGCTGCCAGGCTCTGGCGCTGCATGAGGTAGCACTGGAGTGTGGAATGGGCAGTCTGGGAAATGGCCCCTCTCAGCTGATAGAGGAACCCTGTGCTCTGTGTACCATCTCCCTCCCCCTCCCTACTGCTTAAGGAGCTTGGTCTGACTCATGTCTGGCCTTTACAGCATGTGGTAAGAGTTAGGAGAAGGAAAAAAAAAGCTAAAAAAGGTGGGGGAAGGGTAGGATGGGAAGGTTCTACAGAATTTAATGAGACTGCTTAGAATTTACGCTAAAATCCTACAGGGAAAGTATATTCCCCTCTACCCCACCCCCGATGTTTTTGCAAATTTACAGCCAAGAAATGTAAAGTTTGGGTGGAAGTGTCAGAAAAGATACAGAGGTAGGGCTTGCAGGTAGAAAAAATGACCAAAGGGGTGTTAAAAAGAATACAAAGTGAGACCCTGGCCTTGGTGGAAATAGTCTTAAAGCTGTTGAAGTCACATTCCATTTTATACCAGCTGGAGGTCTGTTCCTCTCCCAAACTGCTAGGGAACTAGCACTTGGCTGCAATGTTGGGTAAGCGTTTAAGGAAATAAAATGGATATTGTCTGAGCCAAAGTTGCAGAATCCATGTTTTTGCAATCTCATCCACATTTTTCAGCCCCATGGAAGATGGTTTTGGAACTGTTTCTAAATGCAAGGATTTGTTCAAAAATACAGTTCAGCTGCAGAAGTTTCAGGCCTGGGAATTGGTCTTGAGTGCATTGCTAAGTAGGGTCTTAGTGGTATGCTTGCTAGTGTAGATCCTACAGCGAGAGTCTGTGTTTTCCCTTGAATGTCTTAAGGATACATTTGCTTGTGTTACCTTTGTGTGGGCTTTTTGGCTGCTCATGTACTAATTTGTTGACATAAGAATATAACCATCTTTTCAAGCAGCATCTGCTTGTCTTTCTTCCATGAATTCTGCATGTTTTCTACTCTGTTTTTCCAAAAGCCATTGGGCCTACATCCAGTAACCTCTCCCCAACTCTTCCAAAAGTGTTTCCGGCAATTGCCCAACAGCCTGAATAAGGATAAGAAAAAAGGGACTTATCTGCGTGAGAAGGATTGTAACAGTACAACAAATTTGAAAACAAAATAAGCCCCCCCCCCCCAGCAAAACGTGATCACTGGAGTCCACAGCAATGAAGTTTAAAAGCAAGGCCTTGGGGTACAGTTGCAGCAGTACTATAAAATCAGTTTGAAATCTTCTCACTTAGGGCTTTGATTTGTGTTTATTTACAGTACATTAGTTTCAGATGGTGCCTCTTTTCACTGCGGAGCTGGTGGAATCAAGTATGCCTGCATCTTATTCAGGTTATGGACAAAGACAGAGCTGAGTGTGCCACTGAAGTCGTGTTTAAGCTAAGCTGAGCTGGCTTTTACAGGCAGGCAGCCCCAGGTAAATGCTGCTTATTGCATTCTGCCAACTCTGCTCTGAGAGAGGTAACCCCTAGAAAAGGAGCAGTATGAACCGTGAAGGGCAGAAACTTCTTACAAACCTCACAGGTAGTTTTGTGAGAGCTTGTCTCTCAGCATATTTCTCGTGCAAGTTTCTTGATGAAAAGCAACTCAACGATACATAAAGTATGTAGAGGATGAATGTGTGTGCTGCCCTTGCGCTTCATGGGTTCTGAATGCGGATCATCAAGCTCCTTTTGAAATGAGATCAATCTTTTCATGCAGTGCCAGATACAGCTCTTAATCGTCTTGTCATAATGCGTTATTCCTTTGCTAATAGTTTGAGTTATTTCTTTGTTAACCTTTACACAGCCAGTAACAAATTAAACATCATTATCTGAGTTTAAAATAGGCTGTAAATCTTGAAGCTCTGGTTAATGCTCAGGTACTTACAACAGGGGAGCGATAAAAGGGCATTTAACAACACTCTGAAATGCAACGTGGGAAGTGTTATAAGCAAAAGAGAAGAAAGCAGGGCAGTTATGAATTGTCCAAGGAAGATGAGTTTACATAAATGATAGTGTTCCTAAAATGTGTCTCTGATCAAAGTGGAGAGCTGTTCTTATCACATTGCCAGCAAATAACATGGTTCCAATGCTCTAAATTGCTTTGACAAAATTGAAGGCATATAGTAAAATTTTCAACAAAATCACTCGGTATTCTGCAAATAACATTGGCATGAGAGAAATGGCATTGACATGAGAGATTTGAAATTTTGATATAGTCTCTATTATGAATATTTATTTCTCTCTGCTGCCTGCACCTTTGGTTCAGTACAGCCATCGTCTTTTTTCCAAGGGCAATGCTTTGGTTCCAAAGCTGCCTGTTACATACACCATTTTGGCAACCCCTGCTTTTAGCATTGTGGGGGGAGAAAATTAAGAATTATAGATGAAAGGATATCCGAAAACTTAGTTCAATTGCAAATAGAAATATCCCACACAGTTTGAAGTACTTGTTATACATCCTTTGCTTG
Source organism: Burhinus bistriatus (assembly GCA_013397275.1). NCBI lineage: Eukaryota > Metazoa > Chordata > Aves > Charadriiformes > Burhinidae > Burhinus > Burhinus bistriatus. The sequence goes on along the minus strand of VYXH01012567.1, from coordinate 199,493 downwards.
ATCAGGATATGATACAGCATTCATAAGAGGAGAGACTAAATACAGACTCTAACGTGGAAATTACAAAGCTGATGAAAGATTGAGTAGAGAGATATAGGAAATTATGAATGACCCAGAGAAAGTGAGCAGGGAATTGTTAATTGCTTCTCATTTTCCCTATTGTGTCACCCTAGCGAATTCTCATGTATGGCCTTCAAACAAATAAAAGGGAGGACTTTAGAGTCTTGAATGTGGAGTCCCATACTAATCCTAACTAGCAGACAAGCTTCTTAAATTCTGTAACTTTATATCTTCAGAGTTTCAGATCTACCTTTGTGTACCTCAATTTGCTCGTGTGTATAATGAGGTAAACCTATATCTATTGTTGTGAATGTTAAAGGAGTTGTCTGTGAGCTGATTTATAGGTGAATGCGGGAGACTGCAAATATTCATAGAATCATAGAATCGTTTAGGTTGGAAAAGACCTTTAAGATCATCTAGTCCAACCATTGACCTTACTCTACCAGGTCTGCCACTAAACCATGGCTCCAAGCACCACATCTACACGACTTTTAAACACCTCTAGGGATGGTGACTCATCCTGTACCAGNGGCAGCTTTCCAGCCACTCCTCCCCAAGCCTGGAGCGTTGCCTGGGGTTGTTGTGACCCAAGTGCAGGACCCGGCGCTTGGCCTTGTTAAACCTCATGCAGTTGGCTTCAGCCCATCGATCCAGTCTGTCCAGATCTCTCTGCAGAGCCTTCCTACCCTCAAGCTTAATTTGGTGCTGCTTAATTTGGTGTCATCTGCAAACTTACTGAGGGTGCACTCAATCCCCTTGTCCAGATTCATTATTAATCAGTTGATTTGCAAAGGATCCTTTCTGTGTACTTCATTTCACTTGATCCGTTTGCGGCTATAATTAAAAGGAGGGCTTAAGCCATAAAGTTCAGATTGAGCTGTAATGTTGTTCTTTATCCTAGATGCTCAGACTCAGAATTCTGGTTGATATCTATCTTACTGCCCCACTTCTGCTTCTCTCTGATATGGTTGATGTCTTGTGAGAAGTGCTAATTTAGGTGGTACCTTTCTGTTATGTATGGGAAGAACTCAGAAGCTGAGAAGACTGTTTAGAGGCCCAAATCTAATCTTGTCACATTTAGACAATATAAAGATAGGAAACATTTATTTGGGAAATTGATTTTGTTTGCTCAGTTCTGTAAAACAAGATCTGCTAAATTTTTACTGAATAGGGCTGACTGGATTTACTCCTGGTACCTTTCATAAATAGCTTGTGTCCTGTCAACCTGCTTTTCCTCTTTCTTCTGAGACCTGATAAATCTTTGTTAACTATATATTGCATTCTTTGTTTTCCAGTTCACTGTACAACCAAACCAGCATGCAGTCCAATAATTTGCCACAGGCCTTGAATTTCTTAGACAAAACTTGCACTGTGTGTTTTTTGTTACTGTTTTTTAATAAAAATGTTATGTGGTTGTGTATTCTATGTGTTACCTAAGTGGACTGTATTCACATTACATGTGAGAGATAACAAGGTTGGAAGCAGACAGGGGTATAGCTGAGTCCTGTGGTTCTGAGTAGACACAGGGGCTATGGATTTGTGGTGGCTGGAAGTCATGGAGGAGAAGGGAAGAAGTTTGGGCTTTGTGCCAAAGTATCTCATGAGAGTTCTGATCTGTGATGTAAAAACCTTTCTTTACATATGATCTTTAGACAAATGTTACCTAGATATACATTAATAAGAACTTATCTGCAGATAAATTTTATAATTGTGTATAGCACGTATCACATTATAGTCTTTTAAGGATGATAAGATGTAGAGGCAGGAGACCTTGCTGTATCCACAACTACTCTGCATTGTTGACAGTTGGTGAGTCTACGTTCCTTTTTCTGTTCTGTTCTTTCACCAACATACAGGGGAGAAAATGATCTCCTCTATAGGTGACTGAAATCTTCATGCATTTTAAAGCATGGCTGTCTACTCTCCTGCATCTAGCAGTAACTATACCAGTTTTTTTGATTTCTAGCAGTTCTGAATAAGCAGGCATGGAGTGTGTGGCTTCATGTTGCAAGCAGAGAGAGTCAAGGCATCCAAAATGCATCTTACTCCCTGTGTATGCGATGTGCAGGCTGATGGATGTGGGACACATCTGATTTGGATCACATCTACACATGAAGCAGGTCCAGTGCAGATAAGCGCACGGGGGCTGCTTTTGACCTGAATGTTGATAGGTGCAATAAAGTGCTGTTCTCTGTTTGGGCGGAAGGTTGCGTGTAAAGGTGTAGTGTTACAAGGGACTCGGATGTAAATGTTGGATGTGGGCTAAAAATTTCAGCGCTTTCAGGCTGGAAGATGGCAGGAGAAATGGTGGTGATGAGTTTGGATGGCGTTTCCCCTCTGGTGTTAGGAGAACAATTCCCTCACATTCCCTGCTCCTCACCCCTGCTACTGTGCAACTATAAGATACCACAGAAACTACACATAAAACATTAATTGGTAAGCATAAATGCAGTAATGGTTGCTTGAGAACTACGTAACATATTGCTAGTAGTCTCAGAGTGACAAGAGGTCAATAGAGGTAGCCTTGACGTGAGAGTATATTTGTCTGTCTGTGGCCTCTCTTGTACCCAACTTGGGAATAAACAAGGACCAACGATCATCTGATTTTCCTCAGCATTACATTCACTTTACTAAGGTTGGGAGCAAGAGGGTTAACAGACATTTAGCTATATCCCTAGGACTGCGGAGTGAGTGTGTGTGTATGTATGTACCTCCACTAAATTTTTCACTTGTTTGGAGCACGATCACTTAAAAATCTAGCCAGTCAGCAAAGTCTTTTGGTCTTCTCTTCATTGTGCCTCAGGGGTGGGGACCTGGAGCATGGCCTTTTCTGTGCTGGGAGGCTCACAGTTCCCATCATCTCTAACCCTGCTTATCCAAAGGAACCTGGTTTCCCCTGAGATGATGGATAAGTGGGATTTATACTTTTACATGAGCTGGCCTGGTAGAGAGTTTTCAATGGAATATAATGAGAGAGTCTGTCCAAGTTGGGGATGGAGGTCTGTGTGAGGAAGAAAGCCTTTCTAGCTTAGTATATTTCTTGGGGTTTTAAAGATTTTTAGCTTTACAATTTTAATTTGCCTTTCTTGGGAAGTCAAGTCTGTCCTCCTGTAACCCAACATAACCCAATGTAAAGGCGACTTTCCTTCCTGCAGCACGGAAGTAATTTGGGGGCTCAGAAATTTTCTTGCCTAAGGGACAAACCAAGTCACAGGAGGAGAGCTGGACTGCAGAAGATGTTAAAGAAAAGCAAGCACAGACTTTCATTAATTTTTAAAAAATACATATGCATATATTTATCTGTTACAACAACAAAATGTTGTTGCTTGTTATTCTTGATTACTGGTGTTAAGTTACCATTGAGAAAGCCAGCTGCGATTAGGATCAGGCTTTTGAGGGTCTGAAGCAGAGCTATGGGTTTGATTCACTTGGCCATGCTAGGACTCTGTAGCAGAGCTGAGAATGGAACCCGCCATTTCTGACTTGTAATATTGTGTCTTAATCATGTCACTGTGGCATCTTTTCCCTTCTAATTCATGCTAATGATAGCAGCTGTAAATTAGAATGATGTTGTTTAAGCCTGTTTCCTACAGTAGAACTGTGTTGCTGGTGAACCATAAGCCAAATTATTAGGGGTGTCTGTACACAGCCCTGGAAGCTGAATCTTGCATCTTTTCTTCAGTAAATTCCAGGATCAGAGATCACAAACTATTACGCCTGGGACGTTTCCAGGGTTTGCATGCATCACTTGCCTGTTGAATTTGTACTGCAGAAGAAAAAAAACCAACTACACCACTAGCTCACACCCCAGTGCCTAATGGGGTGGTGCTGACTGGCTTGGTATAAGACAAGTGTTTTTTTTCATGTGTTTCCAGGGAACCACAGTGTGTTAAGCCCTATTTTATTTTTATTTTATGCTGAAAATATATTGTGGCATTACAATAACGTGATGGTTTGTTTTGGAAGAGGAATTGTTGGCCCTGATGTCCTAGCCAGATCCTAGTTTAGGAACTGGGACATTGCATTTTCCTACCTATGATTCCTTATGAGGTTATTGAATAACATCTGTCCTATGACCTAACCCGGTTTAAATCCATTCCACCCATATGTGATTGCATTTCTGTAGGAGGCAAGTAACTCCTGCTTTTGCTACTTGAAGATATTCCTTCACCTGTATTTTCTTAAAAATCTGTGAAGATGAAATATAGGGCAGTGATGCAAGTGATCATGCAGTGAGGTTGGCTTGTGTAGAGGAGTACGTTTTCTTTCTGTTTTCTGCTGTTGGAGATGGGTGGCTTTTGCTATCACCAGCCTAAGCCAAAGAAGAGAAAAATGTGGGGAGAGGCCAGGTCCTGGAGATGCTTGCTGCTGAGCTGTAGGCAGCTCTTCTGACCTCCTGTGTCTCAGTAGTAAACATTTGCTGGATTGTGCTACAGACAGGATTTTTATTGATTTTTTTTTTTTTTTTTTGTTTTTTTACTTT
>VYXH01012567.1:176638-194941 GCA_013397275.1 Burhinus bistriatus | reverse complement strand
TAACATTTGTCGGGTTTTGTTTAAGAACGGGTTTTTTTTTTTTTTTTTTTTTTTTTTTTTAGCTTTTTAACTGTTTAACACCTGTTATCTTTTATTGCAACTTGCATTGGAAATATTTTTAAAAGACAGAAAAAAGATGAGCTGCTTGTTTTTGAGTCTTGTAGAGTCTAATACTGTGAAGTTTGTTTTACGTAGAACAAAACCTACATAGACGAATTGATGGTAGAAGTGTGGTTGCCCTTAGGTTCCACTGTATTGCAGTGATACAGAGCTAAGTGAAGAAGGCCTGAAAATCTGAGCACTACACTTGCCTTAATGGGCCAGAACTGTCTGTGAAGTAGCCTTTAGCACCGCTTCTCAATGCTGCTTGGCTCAGTTATTTATTCTTTACTTGAAGGGATTTTGGAAAGTTTGTGGTGCACAGGGGGCAGCAGGACGTCAAGGAGGTGGACTCTGGGCATCATTAAAGGTGTCAAAGGTCAGCGATCTCAAAATTGACACACTTGACCCATTTCCTTGCCGTGCTGGACCTTGAGTCTGGAGTGAGTTCCCCTGGGGACAGTGCAGTGGGTTTGAAGCTGAATCTTCAACCGTTTCTTCCCATGAGGTGTATAATTCGATATTTATAGCCTTTCTCTCCAACAAGGTCTATGGCACCTCAGGGACCCATTCGGTAAAGAATGCTGATTCCCTTTATGAATTTTTGATGGGGGAGGAGGAGCAAGGGAGGCCACAAGGGGAACTTGTGAAATGTTAATATTTTTTTTCTTTTTAGCAATGTTACAAACAGCCCTGCTGATTGTGTTTGCCAGGATAAAAGTTGTCTGAATTTTCCTTCTCCTCCCTTGCCCCATTCTCGCCTGCAAAGCAAGAAAACAGAAGCAAACGTCTCCCACTCCATAACTTCAGCACAGATTTTTTGCCTGCTGTCCTCCTCCAAAAATGAAAGATGATCAGCAGACAAGATATTTTCTTTGAATATGGTCTAAATGAGCCTCCTTTGTTGTGCTTTATTTTGGTGGTCCATGGGGGTGTGGCACTCCTGGGACTGGGAGTGTCTGACTGTATTTCACTGCAGAGGAGGAAATGAGGGGTTTGCTTTTACTTTGTGTGTATTGAGTGCACGTTACTCAGGGTTGTAATTTTTCTTCTTCCCATCATACACACAAACAAACGTAAACCTCTGCCTTCCTTTTTGCAGGTGAAATGTTCACTCGTGTTACTTTAACCACAGTTTTCATCACAGAGGGTGTTTTAGTTGTTTTGGGTTTTTTTTTTTTGTGTGTGTTTTTTTTTTTTTTTTGTGTGTGTTTTTTTTTTTTTTTTGTGTGTGTTTATTTTTTCTTTATTTTTGAACAAATTTTTCTTTAATTTAAACAAAGCTTTGCATAAGTAAATCTGATTTTGTGCTCTTTTCTGGTGGTCTTGATTTTGGATTTAATTATAGTTTTCTTTTGCTTTCGGTGATATATGGTCCATCTTGTAATAAAGTAAGAGGAACCACTGATGTTTAACTTTTGTAAGAGAACATCAGTCAAGTGTCAAACAGGCCAAATGTACCCAAGCTTTCATCAGTAAGAAAAGCCAGGGTTAGACCTGGTGAAAGAAGGGAAATGGTAATACAGGTGCTCAGATGGTGATTTTGGGGGGGAAGAGTATCTTTGATTTTTAGAAGACAAGACATGATGAAAAGCGTGCGCATCAGAGAGATGGTTTGATATGATTTTTCATAGGTGGCATATTCTTGTTGAGGCAGGGAGCTTGTGAAATAAATGTTGTATTCCTGACTCAGTGACCAGCCTGCTAGACTGACTGGCCACGACACCTTTCACCCTTTCATCTCTCTCACCCATAGAGATTTTTCAGAGTGTCTGTGGTTAAGTGCCCAGTCCAGTAAGCTTCCTGGCTTTGACTGGGACCTCCTGCTGCTTACGCGTTACAAACAGTAATAATATAGCCACAGGGTGTCCTGTGATTAAGTAAAGTCAGTGGGCTTTGGACTATAACCTTCAGGCCAAATATTGATGCACTCCTTTTACAACTGTGAAAATAAGTATCCATGATATATGGCAATGCGAGATGCAAGGCCAGGCCCAAGTTTTAGTAACCTCCTGCAGACACACCAGCATCTCCTTTGCTCTCTGTGTGAGGCTGCGCGACCACCGGACATCCTATGCCTCTGTTGCATCCTCCTTTGGTCATTTGAGCTTGGGCTATAAGGCCTGGGTTCGCTTCACATTCAGAAGTCAGATTTTTAGCTCCAAGGGCAGTTTTTCCGAGGGCTCTTCCTATTGATTGACTTCCTACTGATTACTCGATAAGCAGTGTTTCCCCCTCTCCCTTTATATTCTGAGGGGAGGGTGTCAGACAGGATGTTTTGTATGATGCTTTTTGGATGCAGCATGTTGATAGTAGACCTATTTTCTTAGCTGAACAACACAGTTAACCTGTGAAGCTGTGTGGTTTTACTGGGGCTGAGCACTTTATATTACACAAAATAAAATTAGTCTCTTCATGTCAAAATTCAAATGTTAGATCAAATTAAAAAAAACAAACAAACAAACCCTCACCTACTTCTTTGGACAGGGCTGCTGATACAGCTGGCTGGTCATTCTGATTTAATTAGTGTGCTGCTTTTGCTCATGTTCTGCTTCTTCCTACCTTGAGGTAGGGTTTTGTGCTTGCTTTAAAGTCCTATTTGGATGTTCTCATCTGGATCTGTCCCCAGAAACCTTATCCACTTGCTTCCTCCTTTAATGAGAATAAGACTTGCTCTCTATGAGCCGTGGAGCCTCTAAGATGATGTAAAATGATGTTGCAAAACCCTCTGTCAAAAGCTTTGCATAGTAGGATGATGACCTGAGCCTCCTTTGTAGCGCAAGGTGATGTAGGCAGTGCGATGATTAGTCAGATAACTCCAAATGCCAGTAAGGGATTGAGATTTTGAGACTATTAAGGGCTTTTTACTTTGGCTGGGGGAGATAATAAATCTAACATCTGTAATGCATTGTGCTCTTCCTATTGATTGACTCATAAAACAATATTTGTGAAAACAGAAGCAGTTACTAACTTAGCCTTGATCCTGGGGACGCTTAAAACACATGCTTGACTTTGCTCTCATGAGTAGCCCTGGGAAGTAAGCCAGTGCCTGTAGTTTTTGGGGTCTCATTGCTGAACTGAAATGAGGAAACTGAAAATCGGGACTCTCGGTATTCTGCGTTGCTGTGAGAGGTGTATATTGTCAGGTAGTGAGATGAAGAAAAGTACATCAGGGAACAGATGAGGTCCACTCTTTCTGTGACTAGAGGGGGCGGGAGGGGAAGAGATCTGTATCTTTGCCTTAGATTTTCCCATCTGTTCAATACAGATTAAGATACTTTCTCTGCCTCCCATCAGGGTGTAAAACTTAATGGATTAGATTGGCTGCTTTTTGATTCCACCTGTTAGGTGCTATGTTATCGAGCTTGTTAGATGCTATGTTGTCCAACAGCTCCTTTCTGTATAATCTTTATCCTCATTGCTTTTTGCAAAGTCAGTCAAACTTTTTTTTTTTTTTTAGTTTGCTTTATCTTCTCAGACTGGTCTTCCAGAATTTGACTTTGTTCCAACGTTTTCCTTCCCTTACCCAATCCTTCCTTTATATTTCCTCAAATATTCCTCCATTGTCATATCTCTTACATATGCTTACTGTTTCCCTGCACGGTCAAGACTTAACTATCGTAGCTTTGCATGCCTATGGCAATAGCCTTGCAAGGTAAATTTGACTGACTTCTATTCTGATGATGATGTCAGATTCTTTTCCAAGAAGTTTTAGTGCTCAATTACCTTAAAGAATCACAGGCTCAAGGTCCATGTTAATTTCTTGGGTTTTAATAGCTGTGGACAGCATCCTTCAGCTGGTGATTTGTGACCATGCCCTTGATACCAGTTTCAGCTTTTCCCCTTTCATTTCTCTTCATTTTTGTTTTGCCTTTTCCCACTACTGTCTCACTGTCTTTGTAGACCCCTCTTTAAAGCAGACCTCTTTCTTCTCCAGTTTGAGACTTGGTCATTTCGTACGTGGGTTATTACAACTTCCTGTCCTCCCCAATCAAGTAAAAACCATTCCCATCATTAGAACTTTACTTGGCATCCCTCTGGGTTTCAAAACTGTTCCTGGTTTCGAATGACCCTCGTGCAGTTCCTCTTTCATTTCATCATGCCTTTTTGCTGCACTAAGACTTATTTCGTACCTCTTCACTGTTGTCCATTCCAGCAGTCTGCAGGAGGTTTTTTTCTTGTTTCCTGTTCCCAACTTGTTAAACACCTTTGGGAACTTAGAAAAGATCTCCCAGTCTTTTCTATCAAAGTAACCTTTAACACGATAACTTTTGTGATGAGCCACCCTGCTATTTTGATACTGTATTGGTTGACTTCGTCTTCCTTCTTTCTTCTTTAGTATGTTAGCTTATGAGTTTGCATAGTAAACCCTATGGACAACCAGTGCTTGTGCATTATATTGCCAAGCATGCTTAAATTTCTACCAATACTTTGCAAATATTTGCAAAGGGTTGGTTTACATTGAAATCTTGTTGGGAACAGTCTATGGATGTAGATTTTAGTATTAGCAGTGACAGGGACAACAACTTTCCTACCTAATAAAAACAGCTGAATATAAAAGCCTTCACACAAATGTGTTAAGAGAAGGCTGTTAGGACCTCTTAAATAAAGCATCCAATATAATTAAAGTGAAGTAGGCTATTAAAAACATACATTCCCATCATGATGAAAGTAGGCTAATACAAACATTGATAAAACCCACACTGTTACAAAAGCACACACAGTTCTACAAATACCTATATAAACCTCCCCACCATAATAAACATGAAGTAGACAGCAAACATTTAACAGAAGCCTTGTTCACCATAATAAAAGCAAATTAGCCAGGCAAATACCACAGGCATCTGTCAGTAGAATCCCTGATCTATTTTGAGTAACTTGGAGCATCTTGGTTCCCACCAGCCATCTTGACATGCGGCTGCACTGTAAATTGCTTAGGGAAAAAGCCAGGCATTTAGCAGTCGTAAAAGGAAAGGCTGCCTGCTGCTGCTGCTTGAAAGGATTGCTGCTTTGTACGTTTTATTTTAATGCTCCTGCAGCAGGCCTGCAGACCTGACTGTTGGTTAGCTTCAGGCAAACGTGTCTCAGTTTCTTTCTGGCATGTCTGTCTGTCTATTGAATGTTCCCTTCATAGAGAGAGATAAGATTCGTGCATGCATAACTATTCACTCTGGTTTCCACGGTGTGACAAGAGTTCAGTGACAGACACTCCTGATGACTCTGGGGCTGAGGCTGACCTGCCCACTAGCCTGTGACGACTGACTTTTCTGCTGGATGGGGTCTGTGGTGCTTTGCCTACTACTTCAAAGTGACAATAGGTCAAAGTCATTTTTCTGAAGTGACTAGGAAAAGGACAAGTAAATGGGGATGAGAGGAGGGAGGCAGATTAACTCCTGGTTCTTCTCTTCTGGTCACTGCACCAGTATTGCTTTCTCCTTAACCTATTCATGGAGCTCATGGGGGTAAAGTGCCACAAGTGTTTCTCATGCAGAGATGCTCATGGAGGCAGGGACCTTGACAACTCCCAAATGGATATGACGTTCAGTTTCCAAAGCAAGATGCGAACTAAAATTTCCACACCTATCCTGGCACTTAGGAAACCCTTCATGCTCTTAGCAAAGCTGATAGCAAAGTACTCATTAAATTCAGCAGCAAGACGGCTAATCTTTACGTTTTTGATGGCAGGCTCTGATCCTTGCTACCCAGCTATAGCTCCCATTTGATTTAGTGGCAAGGAGGCATGATGTGTATGTTACTGCAGCAAAGCCAAGACACCTGCCTCTGATTTCCCTAGCCATTCATACAGGATTTGTGTAGCATCTACAGCCTTTTGTTCTATATGAATAATAACCTACTATATCTGCTTAAGTTGATAAGCTCTTTGTTGTTAAAAATGCTGGTGAGAAGAAAGGAAAGCACCCCCACCTATTGTTATACCAGTACCTATGTATTGTATTAATTCATTGTAGAAAGGCATTGGAATCTAGTGTTTGTCAGAGGCCAATACTTGTTCTAGTGGGACTGATAATTTTATCTGGTGTGGAAAAGAACAACAATCATCTGAAGTTAAAATTTAATGCCTAAGTGGCCTGCTTTCAATTCTGTACTTTGTCATAAGCTTCCTCAGTGACTTGAGGTTACTCATTTCACTTCCACAAGCCTTAGTTTTCCTGTCTATGAAATGGTTATTATGGTACTTTTCTTACAACTAGTAAATGACTGGGTTGCTGAGATTCAGTGCTGATAGTGTTTCAGGTATGGATTAGCAAGAAAGATCTTAAATGGACTGGAAGTTGAATGTTTAATATGTACAAATATTTTCCGTAGTTTGTTTTGAAGTTGGTTATGTGGCCGAAATGCTGATCCTGCTGCATTGGGCAATTATTTCTGTGGAGCTATTACTGTTTTCGATCTAATATCTTTCCACCTTACCTTATGGTTAGTAAACAGAAAGTACCAACTGCTGATTGTGGTTATCAGTGAGTTACTGCTCTGGGTTATTTTGTTCAACTCCAGCTTTGGAAATGCCTCTTTTCTCTATTCCCTAATTGGATATCAGTCAGAAAACGACCCAGTCCTGGGAACATGAGATTTTAATGTGCAATGAATAAGTACCTTGAGACTGAAGCCTGTCACTAGAACTCATCTGGAATTGCTTACCACAGGGTAAATTTACTAGAAGCTGTGGCTTAATACTGGAGTTTAAAAGGTGGCACCTAAAGAAATCCTCTTAATGTCTCAACAAGCTGATGTTGACAAGTTCTTTGCATTAAGGACTTATGGCAAAGTCCAAACCCTTACTCAGTATGTTAGACAAATAATTATAGAGAATTTTTATCTTGATACTTTGCTCTGAGGTATCCATTCATAAAATATTTACAGTAGCTGCAGAGAATGCAACAACCATTTTTGGGTTTTTTATTCCTTTCTTTTTCTTCTCTCTTAGAACTATGATTCTTATTACTGTAGAATTGTAAGAATAAAAATCAGGCTTTACATTTTTAGCAAAGATACTTTCAAGGTGAAATTTATTTTTTTTTCCTGTAAATGTCTGTCTTTTCTCGTCCCCCTCCTCCTTTAAATATACAAGGCCTGGAAATTTCAAGCACTGGAAACTCTATAAGAATAACTAATAAATGCAAGAAAATGTGGGGAATCATACCCAAATAATAGCTGTTTTCAGCTGAAGTAGACTGTATATTTTTGCAGCTAACTCCCACTTTATGTCATTTTCCTAAGTCTCTTGCCCAGAATATTATGAGTGCTTCTAAAGATGTCAAATAGCCATTTAGCATCTATTGGGGCCTACAAACCTTTATGCAGGTCAGAAAGCCTAGCACTTGAATAGTGTTTAATAGCAGTCTATGATGGGAGATTGCCAAATTGGCTAAATTATACTGATTTTGATTCTGAAGTGGGGAAATAACATGGAAAAAACTGCATGTGGTTTTTAAGAACTATATTCAATAATGATTTAACAATTTTAACCACATCCTATTTAAAAAATTAATTCATTTTTATGAAACACATGATGCAATGTGATTTATCTTATGAGGCGTTTATTCATTAGAATCAGAAAGAACAAGTCAGAACTGACTCATAATACTTATTATTTATATATGTGTGCATGTTTGTCTATTTTTTTAATTGGATATTGGTTTAAATATTTAAGTATCTTGTAAAGATTTAAGCCAGAAGCATCAATTCATTTTTTGGACTTAAGTTTTTACTTTTCATTGGTAGCTATATAAACTCTGAAAAACATTTATGAGAAACCATTATTATTTAAATACAAATCCATGGCTTGCTGGTATTTTTAAAATATACATATAGTTTTATACCATGCCTAATTTTTTATTTTGAAAAATAACATTGATGTAAGGTAGTTAGCAAATGCTTGGGGTTCTTTTTAGTTTGTTTGGAAACTATTTTGGAACAAAACTAGCAATGTATTCTGAAAATTACCATTTAGGTAGATATAAAAACACGCATGTGCCTTGGGTGCCTCTTTGCAGTCAGTTATTTTGCATAAAAAGTTTAAAATTCTTTCAGAGAGAGATGGGTTGGATGGAATATTTAAAATGTCCGATTTAATTAGTGAACATGTTGAACGAACACACAAATAGATGTGTTAGAGAATGGAAACAGTGATTATAATATGGTTTCTTAGTTAAGGTATTCAAACAATGTCTTGTGAAAAAAGGAGGAAAGATCGCTCTTATACTTATTTGCTTAAATCATTATTTCTTTTGGAGTAAATAATTTTCCCACCTAACTTATCAGGCAAACACTGCTAGGTTTTAGCTGGAAATATGAGGCTCAACATGAAGAATAATAATGTTCATTTTGGTGCTAAGTATTTTTCATAGAATCATAGACTAATTTAGCTATTACTGAATTTTCAAAACATTAGCTTCTTTGTTCTAGGTGCTTTCTGAATGGTCCAGAAAAAAGGCAGTTCCTGTCCTAAAGTACTTACAAGAGTTTCTAATTTTACATCATATAAGGCTATAAGAAATTTAGAAATTCTTCACATACTCAGCTTTCATAGATGCCAAGGAGCGGTTTGGGATGGAGTTACTTTCAGCTGGAGATTGGTGGAAACTTTTATTTGTATTTTTTTGGGGTGGATGTGGGTCGTGACTTAGAAGACTTAAACCACTGAAATCTAAAAGAAACAGACTATCTCAAATTAATCTTGTGCCTCTGGATTTCTCGTTCCTAGTGGCAGTGGCTATTTCTCTACCCCAGTGTCAGCTTGGTAACGAGGGGGGAGGCACAGCCAGTAGCTTGATTGTTCTGGATGAACTATCAGCGATCCATTGGGAATACTGGTACCTTGACCTCTCTGACCCTCAAAGTGCTGAGTGTGGAAAATTTGAAGTCTCCATGGACCTCAGTATGCACAAGATGTCAGAAAAATGCAGTTCTTTGAAAACTGTACCTTTTTTTTTTTTTTAAGGTTGCATCGTTGTGCTAACATTACAAGTTTTCCTTCTTTTTGTTTTGTTTTGTCCCCAAATGCATGTTTTTCTTTTTTTCATCCCTTCAATAACATTCACATTTTTATTGCATTTAGGGTCTTTGCAATTGTCCCAAGAGAAAAAAAATGTAATAGTGGATTTTAAACACAGTTACATTGCAAAATTGTATTCTGTTTCTTCTTCTGCCTCCACCATGGAGCTGGGATCTCTTTTAATAATGTCTTCCCCACATTTAGCCAAAATCTCTGCTGAACTTGAGTAAACTTCCTACAGCTCCTTTTGGACTCATTAAGGGCCAAGCTATATTTCAATTTTGATATTTGGGTGTTTCCTTGGCAACAGTTTTTTCATTTGGACACACAGAAGGTTATGGATCATACACTTGCTTCTCTGAATTCCCAAGTATTGTTCAGTGTAGTAGAGCACAGCCTGAGACTGTATAATAACAAATCTGATTGCAGACTAGCTGTTTGTGACTGATGTTGCAATTTAGGATTTATAAGCATTTCCAGATTTTTTGCCAATATCCAGAAATGTGTATGGTGAGCATACAACCCGCAGAAAGTTTAGTCAACAGTTTAAGATTTCAGTTAGTGAGCCAAGATTTATTTTTTTTTCCCCCTATTCTTTTGAGGACAGAAGGGTGTATTCGATTTAAAGCTTTATACAGTGCGCCTCTGGGGATTTGGTTTTTTGGGTTTTTTTGTTTGTTTTGTTTTGTTTTTTCTAATAGCCATTCATACTCAGAACACACCTGCCCTTTCTCTTAGTGCACTGCACGTGTATTCTCTCCTGTTTTCAAACGTGCTGTGTACGGACTTAGGAGTTGAGAATAAATGTTCATCTTAGGGCTGGCTTGAATAAATTATTTTTTCATTGCATATGCTTTGGTTTATGTATCTTGAAGGAAAAAAAAAAGACTTTTAAAAGGAACTGAGACTGGACTTTTAAGGAGTCTAAATGATTTGCTGTTGGAAAGGAGAACCTTATCTCAGTATAGATGCTGAGATAGCAGCATAGTCTAGTCATTGTTCTGTATTTGCTAAACTGCTATTAACATTCTGTAGTTCTTGGTGTGATTTCATTAGTGGATCTTGGAGCATCTTCTAGAGAGGAGGTACAGTAGTTTTTGAATTTGAATGATTTTGACATGGATGGTGAGGTTTTTTGGGTTTTATAAGATGCTATTCTTAATGAAGTGTAATCATTTAGATATACCAAAAAAATTCTTAATTAACTGAAGAAATCAACAGACATAGCTAATTTAGTTAAAAAATATCTATGCACTGTATACACAAGATCCTGTTCTTTTACTGTTGAAACAGGAACAATTCTTACTATGTAAAGTCTGCTACTTGAAAATGAAAACACTAGAAGGATGCCAAAGGAGTAATGCCATTTTTAAGGTATACAGGAAAGGCAAAGGGCTGCTCTCTTTACCGTGGTCACTTCATACCAGTCTGAAAGTTTAAGTCACAACCGCTCATGTTTTTCAGCCATTTCAGTATCATCAAAACAATGTAATGAGACCCTAATGTAAAAAAAAATTGGGCTTATCATGCTCCATTATAAAAATAACATCATATATATTCAGTGTTTTATCAAAGGAGGCTTAAAAAGAGGGTATTTGAATTCTTCATTCCTGCAGACTATAAATCCTTATTTACCTGTGAGACCAAACATCTCCATCTGTGGTTTTCTGGTCTTCTAGGTAAATAATGAACCCTTTACAGAACTGCTTAGTTAACATGCTTACCCTAGATACAGTGTTGGTCCCTGGCGTAAATTATGTGTTTTATGAAGCTGGTAAGAATTAAGTACACAAACCAGCATTTAAATAATATAAGTAGGGTTATGTGTGTGTATTTGCACTTCCATCTGTGTACAAGTGGGCTTGATCGTAAAGATGAAAAGTTCTGGCAGGCATTATTTATAGTTCATGCCATTTTGTCTTTGCCTTTTATTTTTCATAAGAGGCAGTATTTGTTAGTATCCTCCTTAACTTTCAATTTCCTGGGTTTTGTCATCTTAAGCCAGACACTTAACCTTACTCAAAACCATTTTTCTTTATTTAACTTTTTTTCCAGGTTTTGTTGAGGCAGAAATGTTATGAAAAATTGAAAAAAAGGCTTGGCTCAAACAATACTAAAGACCAAAGTTATTTTTTCAGTTTCTTGAAACAAAGGGGAGTTGAAAAATGCTGAATTTTTACCAGTGCTCCTCCAGAGAAAAAGAGGAGGTTGAGGAAGGAAAATGGCTTGTCTCTGTTTATGACTTTGCAAATATAATTCTAAAATCCAGATGTATAATTGAAGTCGGTGACTCAGAAAACTGTAAATACTACAGCAGACTTCACCAGTGTGAAGTGTGTATATCTGTTGGCTTAGAGGAAGTAACAAGTAGAAGATGAGGGGGTTTTCAGTTCATGAACCTTCAGCAAGTATGACATACATTAACTTATCAATTGTAGTGAGCGATTTAAAATGCCAACTATCATTTGCCTGCAATAATTTTTCTTGTAAACTACTCCTTCTGGACTTTCCTACAATATCATTCAGGGTTCATAAATCAATATCCACAACAACTAGTGTGTTGCTTGCATCTTGCCTCCCTGGATGTTCCTAGAGCTTTTTGTTGGGAACCCATTCATTGTGTGTATGTGAGTGAGATTCCCCCCTCCGTCCCCCACTCTCTTCCTGCCTTACACCCCAAGTGGATGCAACTGGTAAGTCACTGGTTCTAAACCTATCTAGATCTGGTACAGTTTAGCTGAAGTATGTGAGGACAGCTTCCTATCAGTTTTCAATAAATATCGTTAAAGCTGTAAGAATGGTTAGTTCTCAGAGATACGGTAAGTGGAATCAGTTGTGGGCATGGAATGGCTTTATACCACTAGAGCTTGCTCTTGCTGATGAGGGCCAGTATCTGTTGGTGAAACAGAATGCCTAATTATACATGTACTGCAACTGTTAGCAGCTCTCTGAACAAAGAAAGGGAAGGGCAGCCATTAGGACAACATGAAATAAGGAAAGAGTTCTGGGTTCAGTTGCGTTTTGTTGGTAGGCTATTTTTGTGACTGTGGATATCTGTGATACCTAAGAATGCATGTAGAGTCTAGAAAGTTTTTTTTAAAAACAACTAAATAAGCTGGGTTAGAAAAACCACGCCTTTGCCTTGCTGCACCTCATTTCCCACACATGGATAAAAGTAATAGCACTTCTCTACTTGTAATGGAGAAATTCAAAGTTTGCTGCAGTTAAATACTGAAGAGAAATGGATAAATGATATTTAAAAAAAAAAAAAAATAATGGTGTTCTTCCCACTGCAGCACTAACAATGCTCAATTCTGGTTGGAAGGGTTCTGTCAGCGGGGACTGTGTTTTCTCTTGAGTTTGCAGGATGCATGGCACATTGGGATCCTGGCCTGTGATGAGGGGTCTTGGGATTTTTCTAGCCACAAACTCAGATGGGCCAAAAATTCCCCCCCCCTGCCCCGCAGCCTTTTCCAAGAATAGAAGTGCTTCAAAAGCACTCTGTATCTGAGCACTGTGTCCTTTCTACCAGAGGTGTGAAACTGTGGGAGAACTGACCCATGAGCAGTTCTGTTTGTTGCGGGCTATTTTATTAGGGAAAGAAAAGCAACTCTCCCTGTTTGCAAGCCTGAGGAGAGCTTAATTAAACTGATTTTCTGTTACTTAAAATACACCTACACCTGCTTCTGTGGTGCTTTGAGAGGCTCCTGTTCCCAGAAGGCTGGGGCAGATGTAGGGAAATGAGAGGAGGGTCATATTGCAATTTGTTTTTTCCATCCAGGCTTGTGAGTCTTGGGCTTGTATGTTTGGGTTCAAATGTATGCATGGTGGAAAGAAAAATGGAATTTAGGTGACTTTCATGGGGGAAACTTCCCAAATAGTTGGAAATTCTGCATGTGCTTTAAAAAAAAAAAAAAGAAAAAATTCTTCAAAAAAAGTTCAGAATTTTTCAAAATATAGTGTTTATAATTTGGTCATTCACAGATTTTTAAAATAGTCCTTAATTCTTTTTGCTTCCTATTTTTCCTGTTCTGGAATTTTTAGATAGAACATTGAGGTTAGGGAGAAAGACAGGAAAAGGAATAGAAAAAGAACAAAATACTGTCTGTCTCACTCTTGCCCAAACATGGGAAAAATTTGGGAGAGAAAGCACCCTTAATGAAAAGTTTCATCAAGGGTATTCTTCATTTAAGCAAGTAGTTTAGACGACTTTTTTCATCAGCTCTGATTTTACAAGAATTTTTTCCTTGTACAGTTGAATCTTCTGGCCAAATTTCACTGTCGTGTTGCAATGTAATAAGCATTGAATAATAAGTAAATTGTATATCATGCACGATTATATGTTATGTTTACATTCCACCTGTAATAAAATTAATATAATGACCAATGAATGAAATTAAATGAGAAAATTGGAATGTTGAAATATTGCCCTTAAAATTAATCACTGTCTGTGAAACCCTGCAGTTCTGATTAAACAGGGTTTTCTGTAGGATTCTTGTTTCCATTCAACTTTATGTATGAGCCAGCTGAAGAGGCAGAGGGTTTAACGCTCCGCTTCTCCTTACCGTATACATCTTGCAAGCACTCCAGGCAGCCAGAACCAGCGCTCTTCTGGTTTATGAGCATTTGCACACCCTTCAGATAGAAGCTAAAACTGAGAGAAGATGCAAAGCAGTGTTTGATCGAGTCTGGTGAATATTTGGAGCAGATTATTGAAGCCACCTGGTGCGATGCTGAGGTATTGCACCGATGTGATCCTAATTGTTAGCAGCCAGGTGACCATCAGGAAAACATGCTTTTTCAACTGCAATGCAATTTGAGGGCTCGAGGAAAGGACTGCTGTTGGTCAGCTCTTCCCATTCCTTGTTTGTGTGGGTGGCTGGGTGGGACAAGGAATAAAGTTGTGGTTTCACTCCCTAGGGTCTTGATTGACACCAGGAAGGAAAAAGGTTGTGTCAGGAAAAGGATTAGAACTAACTGGTTTCCCAGAGGACCTGCAGGTGAGGAGAAACTTGTTTGGGACTGTCTTGGAGATATAGTTCAATCACACTGGGGTACGGTCCCTTAGGGGAGGGGGCTGGTAATCTGCCATACCAGTGCCCAGGGAGCAGCTGCATTGACTTTGATGAAGTCCCTTTATCTGTAGCAAGTGGTTGCATTAGCATGCCCTGTGATAAACATTTAATTAATATAAAAGCTTATTAACATGAGTAGTTCCATTTAAAACTGATGGGGACATACCAAATGCTGGCTTTGTGCAAAATATTTGCAAGACTGTCCTAATATTAAATTGTATAGCTGATTTCCTATACTGTCTCTTTAAGGAAAATGTTGCTATTTCTTGGGGGGTGTGTGTGAAAATTTGGGGGAATTTCTTTCTTTTTCTTTTGAAAATGACTTTCTTAGAGTGTTGTGATCTCTCTTTGTCTTCTCACCAGCTGAGCCTCAGCTGCAGATTCCCAGGCTCCTCTTTTCCCCTCTGTTCTCAGCAGTGATTTAATAAATATACTTAAAAATCACTTTTTCCTTTCTCCTCCATCCAGCTGCCAACTCCCACCCCCATAATGTGCATATGCGCATGCATGCATGTGAACTGAATCCACATCCACAGTCAATGATAGGTCTGATTTCACCAGAACTTAATACAATCAAGACTTTTTTTCTAGTTCCTTTCCTTTTCTTCTTTGTCTTCTCCCCCTGCCTATGTCCTTTTTGGATCCTGGGGTAAAAGTCCATCTTACAATGAGAATGTGAACTAAATATATAGTGTAGAGGCAGTCCATCAGCTGAGCAAGGCAAGATCAGAACGACCAGGTCACGGTTACCACCAGATAGTATACTGAAGCTTTTGATGAAGCCTGTCGGCACCAAATAGAATTCCCTAAGCAAATTTGCATAGTGCTACATTAAATATTTTAGTTCTTGCTGCTTAACTTCCAAAAGCATGATGTTTGAATGCAGTCTGTGTAACGGGGATTGGCTAATGTGTGCATGTAACTCTGCTTTCCAGTGCTTGGATATTTATGGGAATTTTCTGCTTCTGAGATCTCAAATTCAATTTTCATTGGCACTGATCTATCACAATTCCCATGGATTTCAGTGGCGCTTGTAACACAGAATCTCTGAATACTTGAGTGTTAAAGGACAGGGATTCTGGAAAGATCAACGTTAGGCTGTGCTTGGGTGATATTAGCCACAACGCTGGCTCTTCCATCTAGCAAGGCCCATGTCTTTTGGTGCTGGTGCTAGTGCTGTTAGCTCCATGTTAAAACTCCTTCTGCTGAGGTCATCCACACATGCAAAGTGCAAGAGCTGCACATCCAGATGCTGCAGTATAAATGGAGCAAATCGATGAAAGGGGAGAACAGGGAAAGAGACGCTTGGAGGAATGAACTGACTCGCTACGCCATTAGGCTACAATCCTCAAATCTTCCGAGTCCCGTTGTTGGACTCTTTTCTCTGGCGTTATCGTATCTTTAGTTTAAACTTCCTTTAGCTTCCAGGATGCAATCAATTTAGAACAAATTAATGTCTAACAAGGAATTAAATAGCAAAGTTCTTGTCTTCTGTTCATTCATCCCGATGGCTATAATGATTGTAATAAAAATTCATGCGAAGTAAGGAGCAGTTGGCTAGGAATAAACTTGAGACAGAATATGGGCCCGAGATTCCTACATTTCATGTACTTTTGAAACATGCATATCTAAGCTAGTCCTGATGCCTTATTGGTGC
Source organism: Burhinus bistriatus (assembly GCA_013397275.1). NCBI lineage: Eukaryota > Metazoa > Chordata > Aves > Charadriiformes > Burhinidae > Burhinus > Burhinus bistriatus. The sequence continues at coordinate 179,094 of VYXH01012567.1, read as the reverse complement.
AATGGTGTATAGCAAAAGCATTAAGGATCCGAATGTAAGTGAAGTAATGTAAGACAAGATCTGTCAGCACAGGCTTTAATGTTGCTTAACAAAATATGTTACAGTAAATCTTTATAGACTGTATAAGTATGTTGAGTTCCAACAAAGTAAACCAAAGTAAACATTTCTCTTATGGGAAATTAAATTCCGTGTGGTTAGGACAGAGCTATGATTAATTCAACGGCAATGAGAATATAGTAAAGTTATTGACTGTGTCTGAGAAACAATTTAATGTCAGAAAAAAATAAAAAGGTTTAAACACCAGATAGTAGGAGTGGAAAAATAGAACTGGAGTTTCTGATCTTTAATTATAAATTAAAGCATTGATGCTGTAGGTATTAAAAGCACATCAATTATTGATAATGAGCTCGCTACAGTTTTAGTAAGGAACCATCATCCGCACTGAAACATTGCAGCTATGAAGGGGTGTGTGTGTGCTCATGTGTATGTGTGCGTGTGATTTCGTTTACTCCCTTAACCAATATCAACAGGAACAGTGAGCACTCGGAGGGCGGTTGGACTGAAGCCTCAACCAGAGTGCATGGATTCATAACGTTCGTTTTAACTTTAAATGATTTTTAATATTCCACATATGGTTTCATGGTTTTAAACCTCCTCACTGGGAATGAACAAGGCTGTGGTATTATGATGAATAGTGGATCAAGTCCAGGAACACCCACTTGCTTCCCTACATATCAAACATGTGGCGCTCCCATTAAATATGGGAATCTCTCTGGGGATTAGAGTTGTCCTATCTAATCCAGTCCTGTTTTGTTCCCCCGACCCGGATTGAGTAGGATGCATTGTTCCCATACATTCTTCTTTTAATTAAATGCAGTAGATATGTCATGTCAATGAAATATTCCAGGTCTGTTTTTACATCTGTAGCCATTTTCTCCTCCTTTACTTCCATTTGCCTTCTTGGAAAGAAATTCTACATTAAATAGTCTTGGATTAGTTGATTGGCTGTGTATATGCTGCCAAAACAGTTCAAATAAAAATCTTAATGTTGTTTTTTATTTTTTTGCCTATGTAAAACTAGACTATAATGTCATAGAGACACTGTTCCTCTGAGAAGTTTCAGACCCACCAGAAAACTCAGCCTCCAAATTACCTGCCTTCTTTTGTTTGTTTTGTTAAGTGGGTGGCTTTTGCAGCAATCACACCAAACGTTTTTCTCCTTGTTACTTCTGTAATCCCTACAGGTATTAGCATGATGGACGTTGGACTGGGTTGTTTATTAAATTTGCTGGAATAATTTGGTAACTGATCCAATTGATACAAAGCTTCATCATGATTTAAAATAAAAATCCTCTCTGAATATATGCCAGGCAGATTATCCAGGTTTGAAAACTGATCTCCTTTTAAAAATGCCGTGTTCAATTATTATTTTTAAAATGCTGGATTACACCTATGAATTCTCTGGAGGTTAAACTGGAGCCTTATTATAAGGGGAACTACAAGTAAACATTATTAATTATAAAAAAAAAAAAAATTGCTTAAATTAGGTTTTTTTCCACACCTGCTTCTTTCTTAATTAGCTAGTAGTCCACATATTTCAGTCAGTTGAACTCTTTAGTATTTATTCAAGCATACTTGACATTAACATACTGTTTGATGTTTGATATCCTGAGTTTTTAATTTAACCACATGACAACAAATGGTATTTATGAAATATCAGTGAGCTGGAAAAATATCCTGTGTTGCAGTTGTGCGCTGTAGTGAGCTGAAAGCTGTTTCCTTTTGGAGGTTTAAGAAGGGCTTAAACGCACAGGGGGGGAATATGTGCCTTGTACTGATACCCCTATTTTTTACACTTAGCAAGATTTACAGGCCGCCAGGGGTGCAAAGCTACCAGGAGAGTAGCAGGCCTGCCGTAGGATCTGGGAGGGGAAAGAAACACAAAAATACTTTTAACATGATGTCATAAGTTAGAGGGTTCTTACACAATGGAATTTGTACTGATGCATAAGTCATCAACAAAATATGTGACATCTATTTGTCTGGGTTTATTAATATTATTACGCTTCGTATTTGGATTGTAGCTTCTCCTCCCCCCCCCCTTATGATTCACAGTAATTTACAAATTTTCCATCAAAATTTACAAAACTTCTGTTCTTCTGTTGTTTGCGTTACAGTAGTGCTCAGAGACTAAGCTGGGATCAGGTCTGTCTGTGTTAGGTACTGTTCACCATCAGCAGAAGACAGTTCCTGCCAAAGAGAACTTGCATTCAAAACAGATTGTATAAACACAGGGTGTTGAGCACAGAAACCACATCGGCATGTGAAACAACTTCCTTAGGATTTCACAGCGGGGTAGTGGCAGTGCTAGGATTAGAGCATATTCCCTAAATCCCAGTCTCAGTTATGATAGCATTACTCCACGGAGAGAGAGAGAGAGAGAGAGAGAGAGAGAT
>VYXH01012567.1:95435-176565 GCA_013397275.1 Burhinus bistriatus | reverse complement strand
TTTTTTTTTTTTTTTAGTGGGTAAACCAAGGTATGAAGTAGTCAACTGGCTTTTTGAAGCCGCTTTGTGTTGAGGACAAAACCCAGTCCCTCAGCTTGTATTTGGGTTCAGTGTTAACTTCAGGATGCATCAGCTATCTGTCTCCAAGTGAATAATCTTACATTTGTAATTACAAAGCTTCCTAGCCAACAATGACGGTTTCTAGAACTGGCTAGCATTAAACTTGCGGAATCTCTGCCAGAATCTTGATACCTGCTGTTTTGGTCTTCATATGTCATCCTGTACAAGGTTTACAGGGAATGGCTGGTTTTGTGGGTAAAGGTTCTCAGTAAAAGGGCGCGGAAGATCCGAGTCATTTGTTAAATCTGCTACAGATTCTCTTGTGCAAGTCTCGTCCTTCTCAGTCTGTTTGCTATCTGACAGCAAAGTTTTATTATTTTGGTTTAGGGGTGTTACATTAAGCAGAACTTAAGTGTTTTGAATAGAGCTATGTTAATTGACTTTTCAGTTTATTGGTTAAAATATTTGAGAGATCCAAAATGAAAAATTTTCAAACAAAATGGAATATTAAAAAGAGGAAATTTCAAGTTGATTTAGACTAGAATTTTTGTTTGGTTTTGAGTTTCAAAACAGAAAATGTTTTAAAATCAAAGCCCTTGTTTTAAAAAAGTGATAATAAAATATTAGTGTACTTTTGATACCTCTGCCCACTAGGAAAAATGTAACAAATTGTACATATCTTTAGCCTATGTAAGTTTTTTGCTTTTTCTTTTGTTTTGCATATTAAAACTTCATATATGTTTCTGTATTTGTTAAAATGTTATTAATCATTATGATGACATTTTTATTTTTTTCTAAGCCATTTGGACCATAACAAAGGTTAGAACTACAAAATATTTGAGAATAAATATGTATCAACTTTGTGATCCCTTCTTCGGGGTCAGGTAGAATCCTCTAATGAGGAAAATCTAGTATAATGCCTTGGTTTGGACTAATAACCTTTTTTATTTTTTTTTTAAGGTTGCTGGTTGTTGTAGTAGACACCAATTTACATATGATCTTGATCACCAGCAGATCATTTTAGCTTCAGTCACGTGGATGTGTGTACACGCTTTTGTTATTGCTATCTTGCTGCTGTTACAGTTTGACAGCAGTTATTAGCTCTACCTGCTTTCTGTGCCATTAAAACGTTGGCAGTCAATGAAAGAAGGCAATAAAAGAATATTTGTGTTTGCACCCCGCATCTCAAAAGAGTGTGCATGCTCCTCACCAGCAACATGCATCCGCTTCTGGAGTGGGTTTGGTCAGAATCAGGCCATACTGTGTAGCAAATGAAGCCTGCGTAAAGAAATACTAAGCATGGATTTAGAGAAAATCCCTCATGTTAGTGGAATCTTCTAAACTGAGAAGAGTATCTTTATAAAAATAAATGGGAGACAGATGCATGAATTTCAAGTGGCAGGATAAATTCTGAGTGAAGAGAAAGCTTGTTTCTAATGTTCACACATATTACCAGGTCAAGATAACACTAGGGAAGATGAAGCTTTATTTAGACTTGCTAAAAGTCATTCATAGCAAAACTGCATTGTCTTTGCTAGGATCTTAACTTTTGATAGCTACCTATGTCTTAATTAACTTGGGGTAAGAATGCGCTTAACTGTTTTTGTTACGTCTCCAAAAAAACCAGCTAAACTCCCATGATCTTCAGGAGAAGGAACGGTTTAATCTGAGCATGTCAAAACCTCGGACCTTAGAGCACGCTCCATTAGTGCCTTTGCGTTTTGAGTGGGCAATTTGTCTTTTTCTAATGTGACATTCTTCAGATGGTCAAGGCTGAAAGACACTGAAATCTTGAGGTATCCTTTCCACTTTGCTGGCTGCTTAGCATTGGTTTATTGTGACCATGTAGTATTTGATTCCTAAGTGTGCCACTTAACACCTGTTTCAAAAGACGCAGTCCAAAGGCCACTGATGTCCGTGGAAGTCTTTCACTGGTCTTGGCTGAGTATGTCTGGAATGTAGAGTTTGAAGCACTAAGTCGTAGTGTCTTTGACAAACCAGTAAGAATGAAGAATCCTGTCTTCAGGAATTTAGGAAAAGACAGTACTTGTCATGATGAGCTCCTAGTCCAAACAGAGACAAACACCTATTGACCTGGAAGAGAAAGTGGCAGGGATTACAGGGTAGATAACAGAAGAACTGCAGACAGTCCTGTAGCGTTACTCTGATTTCATCAAAGGCACATTGCCCTTGATATCCTTATTTGACTGTCTTGTTCAGAGCTACATCTAGAAAACAGTTTTTCCAAATCTTAACCTTACCGCTTACCCACTAGGCTGTGTTACTCCCTGTCCAGAAGTTGAAACTTCACTTTGTTTTCCTCATAATTAGATTTTGACTCTGGCAGGTGGGCTTGGAGAGACGATTATTGCCTTTGGGCAGGGCATGTGAAAAAGCTGTGAGATGCAGTATGTTAGCCCACAACGCTGCTAGCAAATGTGGAAACGGGACCAAAACTGTGAAGAAGCATGTTGCTTTTAAAATTTCCTGTAATTACTTCAAATAGAATAAATAAAAAGAGAACGTAACTCAGCAGTGTGCAACAAATCTGTGTCGTAAAACCTTACAAGGAGGCAAACTCCCTTTGAAAATCTGAGATATAACACCAGGGCTACACAAGCCAGGGACAGGAGAATGGGTTGGAGCACATTTCAGCTCCCCTTGCACTCTGTGGGCCTGAAATTTTCATCTGTGTCTGGACGTGTTTTTAACATAGCTTTTGCTTGAATTCTCTCTTATTCTCTAGCAGTGAGGTCAAGTGATGAACTTAAGGGAGACAGTGGGATCTGGTTTTGCCAGCTGCAAAACAGTCAACTCCCACCGAAGTGTAATACACAGTATTCCCCCTGAGTGTCCTCAGAATTAGGTCTTCTAGTGTCCAAAATGAAGCAGAGGTATTTGAATAATAATGGTTAGCTGACACCAAATTTCAGATCTACAATCCTTACGTTGAAGGCGAAAGGTCCAAATCTAAGAAGGGTGAAAGGTGCTGAAAGCTGCTAGAAGAGAGAAGTTGAAGCTGTGAATTACACCAGAGGGGAAGGAGCAGAAGGCCTTAATGCTACTATTACTCATTGTTTGCAGGACTTCTTTTGGAGGGGGGAAGAAGGCATGGGTGCTACAAACAGTGATGCCAGGAATATTTACGTTTTGAAAGTCCTTGAATGCAAACGTTTATGGAGTGGTCAGCTTCTACAAGAGTGGAAAAGAATGCTTAGGGAGAGCTGGAGAAGTCTGTGAGCTTTTCCAGCAGATGAGACAGGCTACTTTGAAGTGGGAGTCCAAGAAAATGTCTAGGGATTACTGGAATCCCTAGACCTAGAGGAAGGAGGTCCTAAGGAGAAGTTGGTCTAGAAGAAGAGCCAATAAGCATGGAAGAAAGGCATCAAATCCAATAGTCATGAAGGAGAGATGCAGCCCTTTCAGTTTGCAACTTGAGGGAAACCTCATGTCAGGTGTAACCCTAGTGGTTAGGGCTACTTGTGCCTTAGTATCTTAGTCCTTTACCTGATCCTCTGATTATCTATTGGTAGATGACATCTGCTTAGGGTGAATGAGAGCACTGAGACTCTGGTTCCTATTTATTAAAAGTATTTCCTTTATGTGTGAAAAGGAAACACATTTTGCAAATCCACCAGAATAGTTCTGTGTAATTTAGAACTTGGAAAGTTCCTGCGCTCTTGACAGTTATAGTGAGGACTTATGTTCTGCTGCAGCTCAGCTTTTGGGTTTCACCTGCATGAAACATATCTTTTATCGAACCACTAAGAGGATGATTTTTCTTTAAAGACCACAATCCTGATACCAGTTTATTCCACGGGTAGGAACAGAGCCAGATCAACAGACCTGTGTAAACAAGACACCACAGACTTTCTTCTTGATTTTTTTTTTTAAACTTTTATTTTTATATATATATATATATATAAATAAAAAGAGGCTACTTCAGATTCTGCAGAAGTAATAACAAAACCAGACCTAATGGGTCACCATATGTGGAGAGGAGTTCTCTTGGGTCTTAGGATATACACTTAAAGAGTGAAATAAAGAAAAGGAAAAAAGCAGTAATATTGGCAACTGTTGTTAGGTAGTATAAACAATAGCCAGCCATTGGCTTGGAGCAGAGGATCAAGTTCCAATAGCACTCAATAGGGAGCCTTCCTTAAAAAATTAGAAGAAGCTGGGTTGGAGCTGGTCCATGCTGGGAATGGCAGAAGAAGCAAAAACAAGAGTAAATGAATGGAAATTAAGCAGCAGGAAATGGGGATTTGGCACAAGGTTGGAATTTGAAACTGCAGAGAGGTGTCAGTGATAAAGGTTGGATAGAGTTTCTGGCCAAAAACAGAAAGAAAGAATGCAGATGTGTTCATTGAATAAAGTACAGATGTAAAAAGTGGAAGGGGGGGCTGACATGGGGAGAGAGGAATAAAGGGGGGGGGAGAAAAAATTGAGGGGTAATAATGCTGAAAGTAGGTGCATTCATGTTTAATTTTTTTTTTTTTTGAAACAATTTTTCTCTGTGAGTCTGTAGAGAATGTCAAGTCTAGGCTTAGTTCAGATTGTTGCATTCTACAGAGAGCATATTTTTGCATATAACTTGTTCTCGCCCCTCGTGTGTTTCAGCCCCACATTCTTTTGGATCACGCAGTATTCAACATCTAGGTGTGAGGTGCGGTTAGGGATCTGCTCATTTATCATCTGACAGTATCTCTTCAGGAAGAGGAGGTGATGTCATTTCAGGGGCTACAGGGTTTACATTTCTGGACTCCTTATGAAAAGACTAGAATGTAAAAGTCTTGTTTACAGGTTTTTCTTGTTATTATCATTTTCTCAATTGTTTTTGTTCCTTTCTACCTCTCTACAGTGGAGTATTTATGCCTAAGTCTAGGCATATGGTTGCACAATCAAAATTTATCATGTATTATTTAAATAAACCCACATTGTGGCAATTGACAGTGGGTATGTTCTTCCTAATTACAAAGTAGGCTTATTTGCTTAAACTGTTGTGAATATGAACCCATTTTTCCCTGCAGTTGGGCAGGCTAATTACAGTTTTGTTTCTGTTTCTGCAGTTCATCTGATGAGTAATGTTGTCGTGTTCTTTCCCTAAAGTCCTTTTATGGCCGACATTATAGTTGCTTCTGAACACTTCTCTATATATCTGGCTTCAGATTGCCCCAGTGACAGAGGGAAGTCCTGTCACTCCTGTTGTACTGCTGTACACTTTGTAAACCCAAACACTGTGAGCTTTGAAGGCATTTAATCATTTGTCTCCTATTGATTTGAGCACATAAAATAAGAAATATGGTCTCAGTGACTTGCCAAATAATCACGTAGCCTGTAGCAGAGCTCAGAGTAGTATCTGGGCCCTCTAAATCTAGGCTAGGACTTCAACTATTGAACTATACTCCTTCAGGATTGTGCTTATAGAGCTGTAGTATAGGGAATAAACAGTCCAGGGATTTAAGCAGTGTCCGCCTAGCAGTGTAACTGCATTCACCCTAGAGATCCTGCAGGCTTAACGACCTTTAACTGACATATTGTGTCTTTAACTTATGTATTTAAATATGTATGTTATAAATGTCACGGTGGGTTTCTGAAGGGTCTGATTCTGTATTGACCCCTGTCTTGTGTGTCATTTACTAAGTAGGAAAGTTAGCATTTTGTGTCTGCTTTACAGTTGATATTAATAAATGAAGTGCAGTGCTGTGCAAGACCACAGCTCTCTGAAAACAGCAGCAAAAAAGAATGGCAGTCTTTGAGTTGTGTTTGACCAAATTATACTGTGGTTTATAGATTCATGATGTTAGGCCCTCATCTTGTAACTTAATCTGTCCTGTGCCCTGTTGACTTTTTAAGAGCCTGTCCAGGAAAATTGTTTCACTACGCTGGGACCTAACCCAAGGCAGTTGCAAGGAACCATACTCCCTGATATATTAGGCGTTCACACGTATATAGGTAGGTAACCCTTTTTGCCCACAAAGGATTTGTTATTTGACTTTTAAGTTCAGTTTAAAGCTCACAAACAGAACTTCATGTATTATTGTGGTGCTTGCAACACAGATGAGGAAAACAGGACATGGAGAGGTTGAACAACTGTCTTGACAAAGATGACAGTGAGTTTAATGAACAAAACAGGGTTTTAAAAAGAGAAATACTTGTATGGATTTAAATCTGTTCCCTCCACCCAGCCCTTCCACCAACAATCTTCAAGATGTAATTCATCAAAGTTATACTGATTATTAAAAGAAAAGCTATGAAGAGACATTAAAACTCTCATTTCAGGGCTAAAGCCAACTTCTCTATGTCTTTACGATGCGCTGTCTTGTGACTAACTGCTGCTGACTTTCTTGCATCTGGCTGTAATGGTGCCTGATGCTGGCTCGGGTCAGAGACCCAGGTACTAGGTTAAATGGCCCAATGCTACGATAAAAGCTGGCAGCTTTCTGCTGTGGCACTGATGGGGACAATGGGGCCAGTCAGTGCTATGTTAGACATAGAGTTGTTAAGAGAAAGAAATCTACGTGCTTTAGTGCCCAGACTGACTGCTAATAGCCTTCAGAATAAGCAGAAGTTCTCTTTGGGCAGATATTGCAATAGTTGTCTGCCTTTATACTTCCTTCTGGAGACGGTTGGAACCGATAATTTTAGAATATGGAACAACGTAAGATTTGATTTGGTGTGCCAATTCTTGTGCTTTCTGGTTATCTGTGTTTTTACGTAACCACCAGGCAATTTTCTGATTCAAAAAAACTGGGTATATCTGGTATTTTGTTGGTATTCAGTGAAATCAGCTTTCCTAGATTTTTTTTTTTTTTGGACAGACAGCTGAATATCTGTGGCTAGATTGTACTAATGACACTAATGAAAACTGTGGCAGCTGCTGTTAGCCTCAAAAGCTTGGATCAGGTGAACTGAAGCCAAAGTATGGACAATTTGATTGTCTCTGAGCTCTTTACTAGACCTTTATGCTTTGGGATATCAGTTTGTGCAAACTACTGTAAATAGATAGTTGAGACTTTAAAGAGCTTAAATCTCATGTAATTGTGGCAATTAAGCAGGCTGTTTTTAAACGAAGTAAGACTTTAAGCAATCTAAAGCAACAATAATAAATCAAACCTTCATATTACTTGTAAGAAATTAAGTATTAGCTATTAACTAAGTCATTGTAGGTTTGTTTACTATTTTATTTCTAATTGCTGCAGTTTAGGACTTGGCCATCTGACTCTTGATTTTTTCCATTAAGGTAGAAAATAAGGGATATTTTGGTGTCTAAGCATCATTTAATATTTCGCTCAAGTATAAAATGCCTTGACTCCAGAAAGTCTTTATTGTCCTTTGAGCTCTACAAGGAATTTGTAGTGCTTTTTCACAGCTGTTGTTTTGCTCTTAACTATGAGTGGTTGTTGCACAACATTTCCTTTATATTTCAGGGTATTGTTAAAAAAATAAACCAAATATTTGTCTTATATTAATAGCTATTATGAATTTTCCCATCTCCTCTGCCAGAACCATCATTCGCAAACCCTAGAGAACTCTAAACCTAAGAACTGGCAAGTGGGGAAGGCTTCTCCATCCTGCAATAACAACCCCTTCTCAACCCTTAACATTTAGATAGTTCTGATACTCAATTAATGGATGTTATGGCATTTACCATGGGGGTACCCAGCGACTTCTGTATGCCTAACTCCTGTGCAAATTTGAAGGCCCTTGGCACATCTCCAGTATCTAGATGCACAGATCTAATATTTCAGCCATTATTCTCACTGCTCTCCGTGGAAGTGCTGCCTAATTTAAGTTTTCAGGATCAGTGTCTGATCATCTAAAACAAACTTCTAAGTGTTGGCACATTAAAAAATCTCTTCTACATGTTCTTCTATGTAATAATTTTAACTAAAGGCTGTATCCTGCAAAATATTACATTGTAGATTCCCAGAATTCAGAATGAGAAGTTATATTAATTAGATTCCTGTGAAATACTGTGTATTCTCTCCCCTCACTCCCAGATTTTGAAGGGTTTCCTAAGAGAATGAGACACACAGGTCATGCCTGGTTCTTGTGGGAGATGAATACCCATCACTGGTACTTGAGCAGCTCTGAAGAGCCAGAGTCACCAAACTTGGCCAACCAAGAAAGGTGCTGCACAAATACAAGCGAAAGTGGATGGCGGTGCTAAGGATTTCACAGCTGAACTCCGTTAAACTCCTTTGTGAAATCATTGTTCAGTGGCCTAAAAATTAGCTGAGAATGCTTGCCTTTTCCTGTGTTAGTTCCTGGATGATGTTAATAAATACGGAAATAAACCTGCAAAATCAAATGCATTTTTAAGGGACACGAGTCCTGATCATTAAAAGCGTTGCCATCCCTGATTTTAAAGCAGCATCTGGCCACCTGCCTTTTTCCATCTATTTCTGCTTCATCTCTCTTCCCCTCTCCGCCCACCCTTCCCTTTATGGAGTCTTTTAAGCATAGATGCTACTTACATGCCTAAACAGCTGTAAAACTACCAGTGCAAACCCCCTGTAAATGCCAAACAGATGCACAGTGGTGAGATATGCATATGGACAGCACTATCGCCACATTGGAGGCCTGGACTCTTCACCTTCTTCCCTTACCGAGAGGGCAGTGTAAAGGAGAATCTGCACTGATGTTTAGCTCCTTTTGCTAGAGCAGGAAAGTTAATGCTGAAACCTTTGACTAGGTAACCTGGGAAGGGACTGTAGTCATCTTTTATTTTGAGTTTGGGTTTTGGTGGGTTTTTTTTGGTGTGGTGTTGTTTTTGGTTTGTGTTTGTGGTGTTTTTTTTTTGTTTTTTTTTTTTTTTTTAAGAGAATAATACACAAACTTACAAATACTGTGGTGGTGCAAGATGACAAACTGGGTCGCATTCTGATGTTCCTTCCAACTCTATCGTTCATCCTACAGTGAGGATGCAGACTTGGTTTCACAAACACAGGGCTTTCACAGTCCTTTCACCAAAGCCCTTAACTTGCCCTTCTCCATTATTTGTTGCCTTACACAGGTGTCCCATCGTCACTGGGGGAAGTGGCAGTGGTGTAAATCTTGTCTCCCTACTTTAAAAAGGCGTAACGTACATCTCTGAGTCAGGGGTCCTCAATGAGCAGCCTGTTACATCGGGATTTCTGCTGGCATCTTAGAGGTGGTCAGCCTGCGTGGCAGGACTGGGAACGCCTCACTGCAGCACAGTGGCTTCATGAAACCTACACAACGTGCAGCAACGAATACTGCAGAAAGCAAGCAGCACGCTGGATATTTTTGAGGATCATCCTGTTGTGTCTTACTGTGAATTGTTTACATGTAGACAAAAAAGATGTGTTCCTCCAGCAAAGGGGTTTTGTGAAATCTTACTGCCCTGTCTGCACTGGAAGCAGAGAGGATCACAGCAGGAGGTAGGAATGGAGAATTTCTGACAGTTAGATCAGAGGTTTGCATGTGGAATCTTCTGTCACGGGCTGGGAAGTACAACCTGTTGATATTTAACAGTACGCATCTTTATATACCTAGGAACTGCAGATGGTTAGCCATAACCCTGGGTAGTGTTAGTTCCTTACCACTTACTGCATGCCCAGACGTCTGGCTTATCGTACTCTGGATTTCAGATTTGTGTAATGTGTGCATCTGTGGATTCTTTGTAATGCATTTGGCACAGGACTTCTAATTTTGATGCTAGCCTCTTACTGCTCCTTTCTCATGTGAACTCTCAAGTTTCTCTTTTTTGCTCTTCGCCCACCCTTTTCTAAAACCTCCTTGTTACGGCTAAGGAATGTTTCTACAATTATTAGACATAATTTGTTTATTTACTTCAGTTCAAAAAAAATAGAGAAAGATTGAGATTTTGATCTGACCTCTCCCATATATCTGGGGTCATTGTAATTGAAGAGATTGATTGCTGGCTTGCGTGAAGTTAGAAGTGAGACCAAAAGCGGAGAAGTTCTTGTTACAGCACTTCAACAGGACCAACTTGGTCAGTGCCTTTCTATCCATCATTTTCTGCATTAATAACATGGGAATCAGGATCTTCTCCCACTAACTTGTGTTCAGAGTCTTTCAATGTTCAGAATGGTCCTGTCCCGGGAGTCGGAAAGGATGTTATGGCCAACTGGTATTTATCAGTGCCCCAGGCCTTGAGGGTTTAAGTTGTTAGATGGGTCTGGTCCTACATTCTGCATTAAAAATTTGGACCAGATCAAAGTAACATAGGAAAAAGCAGTCTTAGAGGATTATGAATTACAAACCATGTGTTAAATGCAGGGCAGAGATGTCAGAAGATGTAACATAAATGCTTAAACCCCCTCAAATCCTGAGACTGGGGTTGATGAGGTGATCTTGCAGTATAGAAACATAATTTGAAAAAAAAAAAAAAAGTCCAACAAAACAGAACAAACAGGTGGAAAATAGGACTTTATTTTTTGATTTGCAAAATTGAAAAAAAAAAGGGGGGGCAAGTTAGCTGATAGTGTGTAAACAATGGTTGCTAATCTGCTCTTGACTAGGGCAGGATTTAGTGGGCAAACTGAAGCTTTTAATAGAATAGCTGACTGACGGCACTGTAAATATCACCATTACAGAGAGCCCATTTTCATCAAGATTTTGCAGGTAGATATATTAAAATATCACTTCATGGTTATTAAAAAAAAAAAGTAAAGTGAGATAATCCTACAGAGGCTGGCACCAAAAGCAGAGTGTGTTACAGCGCAATTAAGAGAAATTTTTTTGTGACCCACAATCAGTTGCTTTCTCATTGTTCCTACTCCCTCCTTCCTCAAGGAAATAGCTGTTTCTAACAATGCTTCTGTCAGTAGTTTGGTGATCGTCAATCACCTTGTGCTTGCTTGCATCAGCTTATGCCTGAACTTAACAACACTGACTTTTTTTTTTTGGCTGCTTGCTCAGTGCAGCAGTGAACAGTGACCTTGACTTTAGGAGTCAAGGAGCTCCTGAAGGAGTTTTGAGCTCTTACTGCTTCACAGGACCTTTTCCTTACTACAGAGGTGGTGACAGTCAGATAGCAGGACTTGAGAGACCTGGTTTTCTATAACCAACAAATCGGAGAAGAAAATCAGTGCCTCAGTTCCACTAACAACCACAACAGGGTCTGGAGGGAAATGTTCCCCTTTACCTTGCAGAGGTGTAAAGGGTTGATATTTAGTGGCTGTTTATCAAATACTTCAAAAGGCTCCATCTGAAGACACGTTCCTGTTGCTAATAATATATAATCACATCTAAGAATAACGTGTATCTTACGGTATTTGGCAAGTGTCATCCCCAAAGTGTTTTGCAAGAGAGAGACAAGCCTGTTGAAATGCAGCCAGCTCTAGGGTGGAGGACAGAAATCAGGCAGGCAAGAGCTGTCACGTGGTGCTAATGCGAGGGCAAAAATAAGTCCTCAGGAGAGCACCAAACCCTTCCCACCTCCACCAAAAAATCACCCGATGAATACCAATGTTAATGCTGGGCAGACCGAATGCTGCCTTTCACTCTCTGCTTGCAATGTCCACACCCTGTGTAGAGTGCATGAATACAGGTCAAAGAAAGGAGAGTGAGAATAAAGAGAAGCAGCAATTTATTTAAAAATTAAATAAAAAGGAAATAGAAATAGTCTTTGAAAATAGAATAGGCTTGAAAAATCTGCCTTCTGATTCACACTGCAGTGTGCAAAGGGGTAGCTTCAGACAGTGGGCAGCAGTTGAGGGAGCTATGGGAAGTGAGCTATGATGCTGGAGGAAGGTGAGATTAAACACTGGTGTGAGACTAGGACTGGGCTGTTTCTTGGTCCTTGTTGGTGCTGGCTGTATGTTGCTGTTTGGACAGCTCTGACTGTCTCACCACGTTCCATGGGAAGCCCTTTGGAGTAGGAAGGCAATGACTAACCTGGGGCAAAGCTCCGTCACGTGCCTGGGAGAGAAAGGCTCAGCAAGGGTGTAGCCACTACCCTGTGGCTGTGACCAGTGCTGGAATTAGGGACAAGGTCTGTGCAGCTGCACACCTTGTGCTCTTGAAGGATTAATGCAGAAGATTTGTACTTGTCTGGATGTGTTGCTTTAGAATTTACATAATGTGAGGATAAGAATTAATGGGTTGGGTTTTTGTCTGTCCTTCTGTCACTAGCTCTCTGTACAGGTTCTCTTACTGGTCCTTAAAGCCTTAGACCTGAAAGTGCAGTTTATGTGTTGTCACTGAAAAAGATAATAGGGATTTTCCTTTTCCTTCCATGCAAATAAATTATTTTTGTACCTTTTTATGAGGAGGGTTGATTTAAACTTCAAATCATTGAAGTTTGAAAACAATTTGGGATCCTTCAAGGGAAGAGATGTACATTAAGGATGTTTCTTGCTGCATATAACATCTTTTAATTGCAAAGTCATCTTTCAATTCCTGTATGTGTAGCAGTACTGAAATGCAGCCATGTCTGTGATGAAGCACAGCAATTTGGTGTGCTGTCCTTTGCATCCACAGAAAGAATTCAAAATGGCAGCATAACAGGGCTAAGTCCCTTCCCCTAAAATAAAAGATGGTATGTGCATACTATCCATGAAAACTTGTGCAACTGTGAGGGTTTTACCTCACAGCCCTGCGTGCACTGGTTGTGTTCTGCTTAATTTGCCTTTGCTATGCAAAGAGTTATTGCTGTGATTCACAAGATAAGAGGTTTAGCTACGTGCAGACTCCGTGAAGCCGTCTATGTCTATGTGGTTTACCCAGTGGTTTAAGCTGAAATCTGAACAAAGTGCTGACTCAGCTGCTGATCCTTATGTGATCGCATGGCCTATTTAGGGGAAGATTCTTTGCTGCACCTCTTCTGGGAATCCCCGCCTTGGCCCTCTCCCAGTGCTTGACGATTCTGCTCTGCCTCCTTATGCCCACTGCAGCAGGGGTGCTGAAGGTTTGGTTATGTTACCCATCTAATAGCCACGCTCTAGGGGAATAATTCCTGATTCAATCTCTTTTTCACAGACTGTATCCCTTGCTGAAGATGGGTCAGACACCTTTTCTTAATCACCCATTTTATGATTAAAAAAAATCGTTTGCTGACAAAGAAGCAGCGGTTTGTCAAGAAGCAGTCTTTTAGGATGATCTGTTAATGCTGAATGGTGTCTAGATCAGCGACTGAAAGGTTGTATCATTGACTGGAATCAGAAATGTTTCTACAGCTGAGGTCCTTGCTGTGTTACCCAAGACATGTGCAATTCTGACTGTGACAAAATTGGTTTCAGTTTTAAAATTGCAGATCTTTGCATGCATGCTTAAAATGAACTGATTGAGTTTGGGCAGTTGTCAATCTGAGACATCTCTTGTTGAAGGACAGTATGTGATGTGATTCCCACTGAACTATGGATCATGCATTGGTTTGGTGGGTGCCTTGTTTCTGGGATATCCCAGTTTACTGATTTAAATGTACCTGTGAGATCGTTGCCCACAGGATAAGTATTGTAACACAATGGGACTCATCTCTAATTAAGGTTCTCGGTAGTTGTATTCTATTAACAATGGAGGAAGGTCGAAATTCACAGCCTTCGCGTTAAGGTAAATGCAAAAATCTTTAAATCTTAAAGCTTGTATAAGTTGGGGGGATTGATAGGGTGATGACTGGAGAAGGAAGATGGTACATTTCCAGAGTCAAAAATAGGACCAGATTTGCTAATAAGGTTGAGAGGACTTCCTGACCTGCGTGGGCGGCTAATGTTGCTGTTTTTGTGTCGAAACTATGTGAAGACTGCAGCTGTGAATAAGGATGTGTCTGAGCCACAAGGTTTGGATTCATTTCCAGATTCACAGTCATGGGCGTTGGGATGTGATATTACAGTCTGAGCTACTCCTTGGTTCAGATCCAGTTTAGATTGTTGTGTTTTCTTTGCTAGCTTGTTTTGTTCCCTTAAATTCACAGCATAAGTTTGTGAAGGTTTGCAAGTCTTGGATGCGGAGTCTGTTGTCAGGGAGGGCAGAATGGCACTGGAGTGCAGCAGTGAGTGTAACTGTTCTTACGGGGAGGGGTCTCAGTCTAGCAAAAATGCAGAGATGTTGCGTGCATGATGAAACAATCATAGGTCATATGTGCAAGAATACTTTCACTAGGCATGGCGCTTACACTAAATTTGAATAATTGTTTCTTGCGTCATCTATGCGTGATCCTTACACGTTTCCCAAATTTTGGATTGTAATGTGCAAATTGCAATTCCGGTTACAGGGAACCTCTGCTGAAGTTGAAGTTCTGTGCAAACAATTATGTCTGTTCGAGTAGTGCTTCAAACAGATCTCTGGAAATGAGTGCGCCTGCAGCAGTAAAGTGGTATTTTGTTCTTCCCCCAAACTACAGTTCCATCATATACCCCTGATTTTAGCAGTTTGGCCAAATGTTTAATTACTGCAATTACAAAAGGGCATCATACCGCATATCAATCATCTTACATTGCAAATATTTGCACATAACCAAGATTGAGAAGAAAACAAATATACAAGATGTGCATATGTTCTAATTTCAATGTGAAATAATAATCTTCAAGCCTGTTAATATGCAGCTGGATTGGAGCAACACTGTTACCAGAGAGTCTCTCTGAACATGCTCACTGAGATTGCAAAGCTAGAATGAGCATCCTTTTGTTAGCAACTTTTAAGATTAGTCCAGTGAGTTTTCTGGAGAAGGAGATCCTTTCCACAAGTCTTTTGATGGTTCCGTATACATATCTTTTAATTCTGTATCTATGTGATTTAATTCACCAGAGTGGCTGGAAAAAATATGTATTGCTTCCCTCTTGGAATTTTACTGAGTAAATATCCATAGGATCCTACATGCTAAATTATGATAGAACCATATGGTTTATTCCCAACTGAATATAGGACTTTTGAAAAGGAGGATGGTGGCATAAATTTTTTCAGCATAACCATCATTGTCTATTTACATCAGTTTCACAAGTATATATTAGGGAAATGAAGCTGTTAAAAGATTCTTTTTTTCTTTTCTTTTTTTTTTTTTGAAGGGTCACTGTGGGTTGTTGGGAGTCAATTTTGATTTTGAGAGATGTTCTGACAGTCAAGCTTGTGAACAAATATGGAAGAAAAATTTAGAAATGTGTGACTTCTTTGTTGGCTGATATTTGATTCTCTGTCGTATCAAATTGTTTTAATCAAAAGAGACCTCTGCAACTGCTGAAAAATCTTCTCTGGAAGGTGCATACAGTTGCACTCCTACTTCTGTGGCTTTTTCCACTATTAAAAAAAAAAGATGTCATTAGGGCTTCCCTCCTGATTGTTCATTTCTTTCAGGTGTTTATTTGGTTTTCTTTCTTTTCAGCTAAAGCTCACTAAGTATACCAGATTCATGTGTATCTTTAAAATATTGTACAAGGTTAAGATATTACTCATCTATGTGTATTTTAACCCAGGCAGACTTTTTAACAGCTGTGTAGCTATACTGATTTTTTTTTTTTTTCCTCCTCTCCTTGATTTCTTTTGACTCTTGGGGGGCAGGGGAATAAGCAGAGAGGAAAGAGGAAAAAAAAACCATTAACACAAAGGAGCACTTCTTATTAAGAGTAGGTGGGTAAAGGCATTGGAAAAATAATATCTCAAGATGCATTGAAACATTTTAGGGAATTAGGGAATTCTGATCTCCTGCAAAAGAAAAAAAAAGAGGGGGGGGGGGAGAAAATTAATATTAAAGACAAGCTGTGAGTTTCCATCTGGCCTTGCCGCTTTCGACTAACGCTTCCATGACGGAATTCATCTGTCCATCAACTGTCAAAAATTCTCCTGTCAGTAAATCCCTGGGTACTCTTTCTAGCCCACCCCACTCAAAAATATTCTGAGCCACAAAGTACTCCGAATTCCCCCTCCCTTCCCAGCTCTGCTCTCAGTGGTACCAAAGTTGTGGGTCCCAGTTATTTATTTATTTACATCCTCCTCCTTCAAAATTGGGGTTCCAGGAGGAGGGGAGCTCTAGTGGAAAGAGGCTGGGGAGCGTTCAATCATCTGGAGATTAAATTCCCACCAAGATCCTCCTAAGTCTTTCTATTACAGTCTGACAGCAGACAGCCCACATCTGTTTTAAAACACTGAGTGGTTGTGAAGTGTGAACTCCCCACTGTTTAATGTAACTACATGACTATTTAATGTACACAGTGGTAGAGCAACTCAGAATGCCAAACTGTTGTGACATGCCTGAAGGTCATATATAAACATAATATACAGTGGTTTATTGTGACAAAGTGCATCTATACCACAAATAGAGAAAGATCAGTTTGCTCTTGAGTGGAGTCAAATGGGAGCATAATACTATTTACTCCATTTTTTTTTTTTTTTTCATTGCAGACATAAGACAAATACACACGGAACTTATGTTCTTTAAAATTGCATGGAGTCTATTTAAATTGCTCAAAGACAGATTTTTAGCTGAGGATTCATCCCGATATATGTATTCTATGCTGTTATTGATGATAGAAATAGAAGTGAGGGAAGCAGGTAGGGAATCTAGGAAATGTGCGCGGCACGGTTGATTGGTCCGACTCCCAGCTCATGTGAGACTGCATTGCTTCACTCTTTTGTGCCAGCCAGAGACCTGGCCCCAAGAATTTCTCATTTCATGTTCTCAGAGATTAAAGGGTTTACACTCCACAAAAAAAAAAAAAATCGTGGGTTCTCTCTTTAAGTTTAATTGATTTGAAGTAGTGATTTTTTTTTTTAGTTGGTTTTTTTTTTTTAATTTTTTCTGACCCTGCTGAAAACTAAAACTGCCTTTGAAACAGCTGCCTTTTCTATGGTGGGAAGAGGAGTGGGAGAAACATTAAATCTTTAAAAGTACATTTTATTTCAGTGTTTTTCCTTCAAAAAAGTGTTGGTTACTTGTGGCTTCTGACACCTCATTAATCAAGTGATCAGAATTCAGTATTTTACAGCAGCAAGACCAATTAACCTTTGCTAGCTATATAGCAGCCAAAAATAATTTCTAATTGTCAAATGAGGGAAAAGACCCCCACCCCAAACACTGAACCTCTGAAGCACATAAAGATAAAAAAAGTGGGATTTCTTTTTTGTTTTGCAAGCATTTAATCAGAGAGAAATTCTAAACTCTGCATGCGTGCATTTATTTTTTGGTCTTCTGAAAGTAATGAAGAAATATGGAGAGAAGAAAGTTCAAAGGTTTGACTGCACAGTTGCAGAGTGCCAGCCCGTAATGTATCTCTAAATCCCTTTGGATGAAAGATCGGGCTTTCTTCCCCTGTAACTCAAGATTCTGTTTTCTAAAAAAATCTCCCTTTCACAGCTAGGATATTAGTAGGAGACAAAAGATGATGTGAAAATCTCAGCTCAAACCATTTCATTTTAGCTAAAAACCTTGACTATCCGACATTCAGTGTTGGGCTGTATCTTACTGAAACTGGTTTCCTGGCCTGCAGTGTTCCCGTTTGGACCGTAAGTGGCAGATCTTCACAGCAGTGATGGAGTGCATTCTCTCAGCTGAGAAGCTGGCCTTCGGGCTTTGTTTGCAGCTCCTAACCCGACAATTTAAAATTAAACCCAAGCATTACTACTTAGAGGTTACTTTTCGATGAAGACTTTCTGCACTTCTTAAAAATAATCCGTTTTTACTTATGAATTATATTTTATTATTTTGAGGAAAATCGCAGTTTTAAAGGCAATCAGAACAGTAAACATTGTTTTGGGCAGCTTTTAATTTTTAGCTGAGTTTATTTTAAAATAAAGTCTTCTAAATATTAATTGGGGGTGAAGGACAGTACAATAACAAGAAGTTCTTTATAAAGGGAAAAATTTAACCAAATTGTCCTTATCTTCCTGTTATTATTTCTGAAGAGTAAGCACATAGACTTTGTCAGAATTCCATTCTGGATCTTCAAATACACACAAATAACCAGTTTTAGGGGAAGGGACCCCAGTATGCAAACTGCTTGTCTACCATACTGCAACCTCCTGTTTTCTTATTTAGCACTAGTATGAGCTCTCCTTATTTACCTAATATTTTTTGCTTTTGCACTGTTGTTTAATTCTCTAATTTTGTTTCTCATATAAGCCATCGGAAGATCCGAATACAAAGTCGCGCTTGGGTTCAAATCCTGTATAAGCTTTGGCGTGGACTTTCAAAAGTCTGTATTATTGCAAGCCTTTAGTTAAGGTTGTGATGAAATCTGCAGTCAAACTGGAGCTCAGCTCCTTCAGCTGAATATTGTCATTTACTCCTGAAGCTTAGCTTGATTTATTTTTTCTTTATAGGCTGGTAACTTTCACTTTTCATACATTCATTATAAACCAAAATTTGATTCAAGTATTTGTGTGGACTTCTCCTTAAGAAGTATTTCCAATCCTGGGTTTTCCTGTTAGTTAAGTTTCATCAATCACGCTTTTAATCAAAAGAAGGGCATCTCCATCCTTACTTCGGACACAAAGTGCATAATGAAACTGCGTATCGGGGAGGACCTGCGAGGTTGGGGGTTTTGTTGTGGTTTTTCTTTTCCCCCCCTCCAGGTTCTCCCTCCTCCCCCCTTCCAGGGTTGTTCAATGTATTCCAAGCAGAGGAGGTCAAAAACGCTGGTGCATATGCAAGAGCCAAACAAATAGCCTTTCTGATAGGGCTGGGTGACATGTGTCAACCCCTGTCATCCAGGAACAAGAGAGGCAATGTGCCCAGACAAAGGAGAGGGTGGAATCTCAACACACTGGCAAAACCTGACCCACACGCAAGGGCTTTGTGCAGCAGATGCCGCCTCTTATTGTTTCCTGCCTCTCTCCCCACCACCCCTGACAACAGCCACTGCCGCTGGCATTCCACCCTGACATCTGTTCAGCTTTATTGATGCTCTCCTGGAGGAATTCCCAGTGTAAACAGGGAATTCTCTACGGGAACCCCATGTTGTAAAAGGGATGAGCTGCATAATGCAAAGATNGGACTTTTTTTTCTTGTTTTTTTCTTTTCTTTTTTTAATTTTGGATAAGATTTCTCCTCCTCCCCTTCCTTTCTCCCCCTCCTCCCTTCTTTTGTTTTCATGAAGCGGAATTGTCAGGATGAATAAAAACTAGGAAATGGAGTACACCAAAAATGGAAAATGAAGCAAAAACTTGGAAAAAAACCCTGGAAAGGTGGGAGAGAACAACCTGGTTTGTGTGTAGTGGGGTCTACTTACTTCTATAAAAGCTGTCAAAGCCCACCTACTCTTAGAACTGACAGCAAATGTCTTGAAGATCTTTGTATCTCTTGAACCTAGGGCGAATTCCTTCTGAGGGGGCTGAAAATTGAGACAGTATATTCAATATCTACAGCAATAGGAAGGAAAATAATGTACTGAACCATAATACCTTTTAATTCATGTCCTTTCTCTGTCCGTATTTTTTAAAAAGGTATCCTATCTGTCTCCATTCTGCATGCTGCTCTATGTGGGTTTTCAAGCTACCTCTGTAAGCACGCAGATCTGCTCCTGTAGAAAATATGTAGTTGAATTTTGGCACCAAAAGACCTGATCCAAAATCCATAACAGCTGATGAGAATCAGTCCATTGATTTGAATTGGCTTTGGGGCAGGATATTAGATGCTGAAGTGGCCAAAATAGCATGAGGACTGGGAATTGCTGTGTATTCTTGTCATCTAGGGACCACTATGAAGAGACTAGATCTGGCATTATTTTGACTCCCTGATTTGTTTAAATAAACATGTGAAAATAAACGTGGATACTTGAAATGCAAACAGTAGGCTGTCTGCTAATCAGATCAACCAAAAATATACTGGAAAAAATCACACTACGAAAGTCCTGTAGAATTTTAACAGGATATAAGCTAATATTATTCTGTTGAAATTGCTTTATAAAGCCATCGTGTCTGATGCTGGAGGTACAGCTGAGGTTCTCCCATGCCCACAAACACATGCTTATTTAAATTAACTAAGGATCCAGCCTATAAACCCTCGTTCTTTGTTAAAGTTCTGTCTGTGTCCTTTATTCTTTTACGTGAAATTGTATGTTAGGTATAAATATTTCTTTATTGGACAAGATATAAGAACATCCCCCTGCATAGTGAAGTACAAGAAAAGAGACACCAAACCTACAATAAAAATTATGCAGAAGGAAATAAGATGTTACAAATGCATAAGTAAGAGGAACAAGGCTGCATTACAGAGAAATCTCTTAAATCTTAAAATCAGTTCAGGGTTAGACTGTGTTAGGCATGGAGGATACTATGTAGTTATTTTGGTTCTTAGTGTGATATAATCATCCAGGCTAGAGTTTTTATTAGGTTTATGGTATCACTGGGATGAATAAAGTAATCTCAAATTCATGGTGAACATGCGTAGTCTGCATTGGTTTAGACGTAATAAAAATTTCTGTGGTAGCTGTTATGAGGAAAGGTCTTATTGAAACAATAACTTGAAGTTTTATTGGACTGTGTATAGTATTTGATAGTTGTATATTTATTCTATAATTTCATTGGATTGTTTAAAAAAATACCGCTAATCTACTGATAGCGTCTGATTTTTAATAAATTTTACAGGATTTTGGAGGAATTACTTTTAGGAATATTTGGCTAAATTATGTCTTTTGGACTTCTGCCTGAGAAGGGGAGTAAATATCTAAGCCTGTTTAAAGGCAAAAAAAAAAAAAAAAAAAGCAACATTCACCCCCCTCAAAGCCAAGGGCCAACTGGGCAGCTTTTTGTACTAGTGAAGCTGATAGGAAATGAGAGGCCTCAGCAACCAGAGAGAGATCATTCTGTGTCAAAACAAGTTGTTAGCACTATGAGAGTTAGAGCTCCCAATAAAGTCAACGCAGTAGGATCAGGCCCTCAGAGATTATTTTGAGACTAAACAGAGGATTGTAGGAAAAGAAATGAGAGACTCATAATGAAGTTAGGGAGAGGTAGATTTGATGGTATTTGTAGGATTGTCTCTAATGAGAGTACCTTATTTTTCCCCTTGCGTCTGCTTTTCCCTTGCTCCTAGTAGCTGAAAAATAACGAATACAAATACCTAAGTGGTGATGGATGGCCAAAGTCGTGGCCAAATCCCACTTTGTGCTTCCTGTACAGTTTAAACCAAAACACAGAGAGAAGTCACTACTAGAATTCTCAACAGCAGTCAATCAAGAACAAATTTACAATAGAAATCCAGTTTCCCCTAGGAACAAATCACTTAAAGATTTAAGAAGGTAAACAAATATCTTGCAAGATTTGTTTGAAGCATAAAGTGAGTACAGTTTCATTAGAACATGCCTCTTGATGGTGTTCTTAAATGCAGCTTTTCTCCCCTACTGCGTGTATGTTTTGGGAAAATACATATTTTCTAAAAAAGTTAGCAAACATTCTACGTATTTATCTTAATGTGAGAAGAGTGACGGGAAGAATATATGTGTATGGATGTGTTTATGCACTTAATGCATTTATACACATGTGTGGGAATATGTATATAGTATCTATGTGTATATGTATGCATATGTGCACAAGTATATTTGCATTCAGGTCAAATAACAGCTGTTATTTGAAAGTTCAGCTTTTATTATCAATTTGTTGGTAGATTCAGGCACTATGTAAAAAAAAAAAAAAAAAAGTCCACATCTGAGCTTTTTCCTAATCAGTTCCCTCATTTTGCTAATATTCTAACGACTGTCAATTTACTTCAGTGGTGCCATTTGCAGAATTTTCCAATTAGCAGGAAACCTGTTCCACCTTCTCCCATAATTACAGGGGACTCGCTTCAGATCAGCTGTGGCCAGACAGCATATGATGTACTTGCCAAAATCTGTGCACTGTGGGTTTTTGTGCGTGTATGTGTGTAGAATTTTTTTTTTTAACCTTTGCATGAGCTGGCACAGGCTTTACCTCTCTGTTGTAGGCAAGGAGCTCCCTCAGTAGTGGCATGTGTCAAAATATCAAAATAATTTCCAATAAACGCACCATGGTGAAAACACAAATATAAACCTATCTGTGTTTTGATGGGTCTGGTGTGCAATGGATGTTCAGTGCCTTGTACTTCTACGAATGGCTATGAAAATCAGGTAAATATTCAGTAACTGCTGCATTCTATTCATACTAGATGATTTTATTCAAGAAGCATCCATTTGGTCACTTTTTATCACCTTTATCCTTCAGCGTCTGTGTCAAGCAGTACAGTAAGGACAATGTTGTTGTGATACTCTCTGATATTACACCGGCCGATCAAAAAACAATCAGCCCCCTTTTTTTCGAGCTGCTTAACCAGCTGATATTACAACTGTAACAATGGAGCAGCAATAACTATTATTGTTACATGAAAAGAAAATATATTTAATAATAAGCTCATTGATTTTTAACAGCATCTCTGTGTTGCCTAATTGATGGGAAGTTGTATGTTTGTGTAGCCAACGGGGGTTATGAATTAAATATGGTCGTCATTCCTTGAGGGATGCATGTCAATGCAAGAAAGATGGAGGATCTACATTTCCCCCAAGCTAAACAATCCCCTTGTAACAGACACAGGAAAGCCTGGAATAGGTGGAAGGGGGGGAAAGGGAATAAAAAGCATCCATCACTGTTTATTAAGTGCTGCTACTTGAAGGTAAAAGGGGTATTGAACTGTTTTTAAATTGGAAGGAATGTAGCTAGACAAAACATTGATGGTAATATTAGGTTGGTGACAAATTTTATTCTTTTGTCCACATTTATTACAGTAACAATTTGAAGTGATTTATGCCTCTTACCCTCTAAGCCTCTCTGCATACACACACACATGCAGGCATACACAAAAATTCAGTGTCTTTGAGTAATAAAATGAACTCTTCTGGTAACAGCCACAAAAATATGGGGTAAAAGTATCTGGAAATGTTGGATCTTAAATTTAAGATACTGAAGAGGCTGGAAAAAATTAGGCTTATCTGAAGGTATCTCAGACTGGGCACTCGATACAGAATCACTGGGCATTTCTGAAAACGTTGGCTAGCCAGAGCTTAGCTCTGAGGTACATGTGAAATGCTGGTGGCTGCTAAGTACTACAGCAGCTTTTGCTTTTTTTTTTTTTCTTTTTTTCTCTGTGTGTGTCTCTTAATGGCAGTGGGAGTACTTTATGGAAGAAATTCTTGCCGTTACTTAATTTTGAGATTTCAGGTACACTGAGCTCTCCTGGAAGCCCAGCTTCCTTGGGTCTTGATCTTGAACTGTAAGTTAAAGGGAAGTTCTGAGCTCATTACGCTCATCATAAACAGTTACAAGTGGAGTGCAGCTCAGTGTTTGTATGAGCAATTACCACTTTCTCACTCGCATATGTATATAGTCTTCTGTCATATAACCCCCACTCTCACATGCATATATTGGTGTTCTATAATCAAGAGTATTCTGCAGACTGGAACATTTCACCCTTTAGATAGCAATTCTCAGTCTCTCAGGAATGCGGTGCAGTTACTTATCTCTTTCCAAGTACGTTTTGCCTGAGTTTTGTCTCGGCCTTCCTGCATTGCACGATCATTTTCTGTCTGTTGAGTTTAACTAGGCCAAAGAGGGTAAGGCTTGGTGCATACTAGCGGGCAGGATCTGCTTGACTGTAAGAACGCGTACAGAAGGATAAATGACTGGACGTACTCTTGACTGTCCCCAAGGAAGTACTGAGGAAGTCTGGGGAGTGCACATAGTGTTGAACTGTGCTCTGATGATTTTTAGGATGTTTACAAATCCTTGATCTGCAGCATTATCAAACAAATTCCTATTACAAACTCTGAATCATAAATACCATTCTATTTTCTTCTGAGTGCTACTGTTTTATGGTCAGATCTATTATTTTCCTGTGATTAATAGCGGATAACGTAATGCAGAGCAAAGTTTGGGGCAATCATTACGTTTGCAAGGCATATGCACTGGAGCTCACAGATGTCAGAACTCGCACAACCCTAGCTGCATTAGAATAATAAGTCTTACTTTAATCATCAAGGAATTCCTACTAACTTTAAGTAAGACTGCTTGAAATTAAGCTGGAGTGGTAGTGTTAGTCAGAGTTGGATTTGTTCTTGTAAACAGCTCTTACAAAAACAATATTAAATACCACTGGGGATGCTAATTATATGGGTAGATTCACATTAAGGCTGTGAGAGGCAGAGTTTGCAACATTTAGACCAAAGTTTAGACCAAACAGGGAGTTCCCTATAGGATGCTGTAGGAAAATGAAAACCAGCCTCCCGCCCAAGAAAGGAACAAAATGCTCATGGTGAGAGAGTTGGTTCTAAGAAACGAGGAGAGTTTATTAAACAGAAGAGTTACATTTTGAATAACAACTTATAGTCAGCTTCACTTTCTACTTCTGATCTCAGCTGAAGGCTGTAATGACTGAGCTGCAAATGCTCTGACATGGAAACATTTATTTGTAAAACAAAAAATTTTGCTGGGTCTGAGCAAGGTATTGGAACCGATTTCCCCTCATTGTTAGATCCTTAGAGGCTCAGGAAAGGGATTGTTCTGTCTCCTGCTCTTTTATAACTGCTGGGACAATGAGGCCCTGATCCCTCTTTAAAGGTTTTGGATAGTCTCTTAGTAAAAATAATTTCTGTCATTAAGATGGAAAGATGTTCACAAGTCCCCAAATGTTAGCCAGCTCAGCTTGCCAGTCTAGCCTCTTACAATGGTATTCGTAGTCACGGTGAGCCAAACCAAACCGTGGCAGTGAATGGTAGAGGAAAAGCCCTTTAGAAAAAGTTTCACTTTTTTCAAAGTTTTGTCAGTTTCTAAGCTAAAGTAAAAACATTGCCAAACACAATAGCTGCAGTATTGTTTTTGCTCAGATGCTCAGAATATCAGTTTACTCAACAAGTAAAAAAATGAGCAAGCTTTTTTTTATGAGAAAGAAACCCTCTGTTGTTGTAAGGGACACTTTCCCCCTAATATTTTACGTGCTAATAGATAAGTACAAAGTAATTACATAGGACAGAGTAAATGGTTTCTAATGCTTCACTTGGAGAATTATAGTGAATGTTTTCCTACGGTGTCCTCCAAATTTGTAGTCTAATTAAGCAACAAAAAATTATGTTGGCATTCATTGAATTATTGCAAAAACAGAATTTAGACTGAAACTGTTGACAAATTTTTATTTTTTTTGTTTAAGGCAGAGAGGGAAAGGGGGAATAGAGATGCAAGGGATCTATTATTAGAGCAACTGATTAATCTTCTAAAAATGTCTAAGTGTCCTGGCAGAGATCAGAGTTTCTGCCTTGACATTCATTGGTTTGATGATTCCTTATGAGTGTGATTAGTAGATTTAAACCCCAAGAGCTTCAAAGCTAAGGCACATCTTTTTAGCATGTATATTAAGATGTGCAAGTCTTCTTAGCTGATCTCTATAGTAAATGCTGATCTTCTAGAAAGAGATGCAACATTTTTCTTCTGGGTCCCCAGGAAAACACATTTCGCTGCAAGTAGTGTCTGTGAACTATGTAAGCCACTTAATCTTAAATTTTTGTATTAAACTTAATTTTTGGCTGTAAGAATTCACACAGCAAATGTTACTGTAATTGTCTTACTGAAACAATGATGCACAGTTTCATATACAGGTCCATTTTCTGGCAGTCGTAGTGGAACCCCAAGTCAGAATGGTTTATCGGATGCTCTTCAACTTCATAGCATTCATCAGAGATGTAATTATATGTTTATGCAAGAAGAAAGTTTGCAGAGTTAATTTTCTTGGTAGAGAAAAATATCTTTGGAAATCTTCTGGTCTTTTATGGAGCACTTTCTTCTCTCCTGCTGGCTTCTTATAAAAGATGGATTTTTGGCCCAGTGGACTGTAAGTCCTGTAAAATTGCTGTTCCATACATATTTCAGTAGATCCTTCTTAACAGTTCCAAGGGAACCTTTACAAGGGATTACATCATGATGCTGAGTCATTAAGATCTTTTTGCGTATTGGGGGAAAACACAGTTGTGCCATGGAGGAGGGAGGGAATATACAGTAGCTGACTTTCATGGAGCAAGTCTTTACCTTGTTCAGATCATTATAACTGTAACAATGTCTGGGTCAGTTTACATAGCTGAGATATGACTACAAGTATTTAAAAAAATTTCAGGGAAAATAACTCTAAGAAATCCTAGAAAGGTCAGTGATCACAAGGCTGGTCACTGTCCTCCATTACAGCAGTGTAATTTAAAAAGTGATTTTTAAAAATCAATGTAACAAAGCTACTGCAAAGCTGCACATAATCTTACTTCCATTTAAGCTGACTTGACTTCAGTGAGGTTAATGTTGATTTTTAGGAGATTCAAATTAAAATGGAACGAGAGTTTAACAATGGAGACAAAAATTAGGACAGCTGCAGAGTCAAGCTGCAATTTCACAGTGCTTTGAGTAGAGCCCTGGTACCCTCAGACTCAAAATTGCTCTGTCAGTCTCAAAATCTTCAATCAGAACAACCCTACTTATGATAAAGTTATGCAGCAGCTCCAGTACTTCATTTGAGAGCCTCAGAAACCACCTTTGCTGTTAAACGAGCTTAGTGAATGGGTCTACAAAGTGGAGAAATGGAAATAATTCATTTTTTAAATTTTTTTTTTTAAGTTTTCGTGTGCAACTAAATTAAACCATATGAAGAAATATAAGCTTTTATAATAGAAAAGCTCACAACATACTTTTCATTACAAGTTCTATGCAATTTGTGTTAAACCTTGCTCAGCATTCTCTTTAAGTGTCATGGATGGTCTTCCGTTGATATGTAATGTTCTTCAACAAGCTATATGCCTTCGTTCCTATAACCTGTCCTGACGCTGTAGGGACTGACTCCTTAGTCTACTGTCTCATCATACAAGTTCTTTCTGATGACAGTGCTACTCCCATTAGCCTCCCTTGATGTCTATTTACCATAGCAGCTTTTCAATTATTTAAAATGCAAACATCTGGATTAAATAAATGAAGAAAACATTCAGCAAATGTTGCATGCACTCTCAAACTTTTCTCCAGAAATTATGACTGCAGTAGAACTTGAGAAGGAAAAAATTCAAAATTCACTGCACGCATCAGCCTCCCAGTGCGCCAGAGACACAGGCAGGAAGTCCTAAAGTTGGGAACTGCCAAGAGACCTTTTTCAGTAGAGCACACGTTACGATGATGCATCTGGAACGATACCTTGTTATTTAAAGCATCAAAACATGAGTATTTTCCAGTCAATAAGCCAACTGTAGGCTTAAAATTCATGCTGTCCATGGAAGTGTGTGTGCCTGCAGTTGGAGTGTGTAAGACATGTAATATGTATGCATAAAAATATGTTGTACATCTCCAAGAGATAAAGTGGATTGGATTTTCTCCCTGAGAAGTCTTTCAAAGTCAGTTACGTGTGGGGTTTGTATCCAGCTTTAACCCTGCCAAACTCTTGAAAGAGCCTTATCTCTGGCTTTTGCAATACTTAAGCATCGAGATGAATCTGTCTCTATGATCTCTACAAATCAGGGAAGAATATTAGAATTTGAAGGCAGTGAAGAATACAGATCATAGTTGCTGCATTTGGAAACATCTGGAGCCCTCATACGAGCTCATTAGTCATAAAGCAGAGCATTGCAGAAGTCTTAGCTTAATGAGTTTAAAAACAAGCACAAACAACCCAGTGCATGAATGACCACTCCGGTCGGACATCAGAACCTGTTGGTTACACGGGGTATTTACTAATCGTTGGCTTCAGTCGTGTGATTAGAAGCTGGATGGGGGGGATAGAAAGTTTGGCCAATCAAGACCTGGTCCCAGACTCTCCACGTTCTGCAGCTGCCTGCCATTCCCCTCGAGGGCATGTAGTCCAAAGCCAAGTCTGTATCTGCCATGTAAAAAGGCCCAGTAATGAGATATTTGCTTTTTGAGTTTGGTGCGTTTTGCTGGCCTCATCCACTTTCAGTAGGTGGAAGGACAGGAGCTGAAATTACAAAGTGTTAACTTAGGAACTCTCACAGAAGCCCTGGGAATGGGTTTTGCTCGAGCCAGAGGGTAAGGCTCTGTAGCTGAACACAAAGCTCTATAACAGCTTTATGAATATACACATAGATATGCTGTAGCGATCAAGGGGGAAATAAAAACTATGACCTTCACCACAAAAGCACGGGCACCGATCGCTGTGCTAAAGGAGTAGCTCGCTTACCAGATGGGCGTCTTGAAGGAGGCCACTGCTAAAACCGGATCTGAACATGTGTGCCCATTCAAGTGAATGGCAAATTTTGCATTGTCTAAAGTGATGTAGGAATCGGTATTACATATACACACTAAAATGAAACCAAGCTCATGCTTCAGGGTGTAAATTGATCACTGGAAAGGTCAGGAAGCAATTTTCCTCTCCTGTTAACATCACTGCACAGTCAACTTGGGGTGCGTGTGTGTGTGCGCGTGTGAGAGAGAGAGGGATGGAGTGAAGAGAAGCAATTTCTCCTGTAGCATGAAGTATTTGCCAAAGGCAAAATAACTTGCTGCAGCCATGAGTTTATAGCAAACTGATTGCCCAAGTGTTTGAATTTTACCTCATCTTGATTTCTGGGTGCCCAATCTAAGAAACTTTAAAGGAGCGTGGCTTTCGTGATGTATTTCGTGAAAATCCAGGCTCCTTTTGAACACTGAGACTTGATGCTGTGTGCAGTTGTACCAGGTAGCTCTTCTTGCATGAAACCTGTGCGCTGAGCTCTTGTGGGGGGTGTAGATGTATAGTCACGGGTTTGAATTGTGAGCCCAGAGAACTTGCCTGCCAGTGTTTAGACCCACTGGATTCTGGAGATGTGCATCTTAGTACAGTGTGACTTAGTACAGTGGTTTTTCTAAAGGGCCTCATACCGAGCCCACTGAAAACGTATCTAATCTGTTGTGTATCTTCATAATCGTCATAACTTTTTAGGATAAGATAGTTGCCCTGAAATAACTGAGGAGTCAAAACAGGCAAAGTCAAGTCCCCTTGAGCATCAACCCCAGCAGAGATACTCAAGTGAAGGGAAGCGGATTTGCCCTTGTGCTGCCCCCCCCCCGCCCCCCTTTCACCACAGCCCCATATTAAAGTCCTGGAAAGGCACATCAGCTGTGGGGTGTTTCTTCAAATTAAACTGCTCTCTCGTTCGAGGCTCACCCATTGCCAATTAACAGAGTTCATACCCCAAAATGCTGCTTCTTTTTTGGCCTCTGGCACATATGTGCTACATCAAAGGGTACTGAAAAGGTTAATTAAATTTGGAGGCTAGTAAGCAGAGATGAATGAAATGTTTGCAGTGAAAGGTGGAATCACTTTAAATGTATTAATTTATTTACTACATACTAGATTTTTTCATATTCCTCATAAATACAAGATGGTACATATATGTCTAAAATATTAACTCTTTTCGTTTGGAAAATCAGTTGATCTCTGAGCATACGTGCTAAAACATAGAAAAAGGTGGGTTTCAGAGTTCAGAATTTTTCTCTTTAAAGCAAAATTACATTTCTGTACGTAGGCATACAGGCACACACAATCTTTTTTCAGGAGCTGAAACAGTAACAAAGTGCAAAAGCGTATCAACTGTGGCAAATTCTATGGTCAAAGAATTGGGAAATGGTAGGAAGCCCTGGATATCAGAAATCTTCTAAAAGATGTGAACGCTGACATTTGGTTTTGGCCATATGCTGTGGCTGCAAAATATCTTATTCTGACAAAACAAGAATAGCTTTAAAGAATTTCAGTGACTCGCTCGTGTGCCCGGCACTGTGGCTCTGGAGATACAGATTCTATTTCTGCCTCAGCCATGTGACCTATATATCTTTGGGCCAATTCATCCATGTTTTAAAATGAGGTGCAGGCAGAAACCAGGAGGTAAGAAATACAGACCAAATCTTGTAATTTTTTTTTAAAACTCATTGAGACTTTTCTGTCTGCTGAGCTGGGGTACAGGAAGATAAGAAATGGAGATGTGTAAGACAGAAGGATGTTTTCTGTTTATATTAGTAATTTCATTCCTCTTTAGCTTCCCTTGTCATCTGGTGATGTGCTCGGTGGCTATTAGGAAAACAATGTATATTGGGGCTGTCTATAAACATACAACGCAGAATTGTTAGAGGAGCTATTCCATGTTTGGAGTACTTTAGTCCCATGGTAATCTGCCACAACGAATAGGTCTCGTGGTATTGCTCTGCTTTGTGAGTGGTCAGGAGTCCAAGTGTGCAATTCTTCTATATTTTTAATTTCGAGATGGTATTTCTTCTTCTAAAGAGAGGTCTTTGTTAAACACGTGCCGTTCACAAGCACCTGTCTTTTCTGAGGAGGTCTACAATGAGTTAAAGCACAGGACAATTTCCAGTCTTCCTTGGGCGAAAAAGTTGTTGTTTTAGGTTTTGGGTTGGATTTTTTGGGTTTTTTTGTTTCTTTGGTTTGGTTTGGTGTTTTTTGTTTTTGTTTTTAAAAAAAGTGATTTCCCACTGGTTGTCCAGTAGGAAATACTAGAAAGTGGCTTGGTTGGCACACAGCGCCAGGAATTTGTCCTGTGTAAGCCGGGTCCCTTTTACGTATTGTATTTATGTATGGATATGCAGAACCCAAGTCAATTTAAACGATATATTTATCTGAAGAAGGGCACTTGTCCGAATCAATAAAAAAAACCAGCAGAGATTTCAGGCAGAAGTGTCTGATAAGTATTTTATGTATATTGCTTGTAGTAGACAAGCCACACTTGAAGGCTTTAAGTGGTTCAGCAATCTTCTAGTATTGGAATTAATTTTTTTCTTCTTGCTTCCTTTGTTTGGGTCGAATCACGAGGGCTCATTTCAGATTTTGCTTACTCACAATTGAAGCAAATACCCGCCGATGTTGGCGAGTGCTGCATTTGAGAAAGACTGAAGACTAAACAAGAATGTTAGCAATGGAGCTGAAATAGACATCAAAAAGTACATAAATAAATACAGTAATTAGTAAATGAGATTACAGACAATGGTTGTATATGTTTATAAATATAATACACTCATATTATTGTTTGCATTCTTGTTTGCAAAATATCCTGTGGTATTTTGGGATGCTCTTTCCCTTTTTCTCTGCACCATTACATTGCTGGGTGAGATCTTAGGACTTGGCTGGTTTATGCACAAGGGTTGCTTTGTGCATCAGGAGTAGACTCCCTAGTCTACGGGCTGTAACACTGCACATTTTAAAAAAATGTATTGGCATGCGTATTTCTCTGAATCCAAGCTCTTCAACATTAAAGCAAGACCCTTCATTTTAATCATTAGAGAATGAATCCAGTGCTAATAGCACTTAATTGTTTCACTAGAATGATCTCCATTGGTTTTGGCAGCCAAAATGAAAACAATTCCAAATACCATCAAAGGAGCTTATCCATACACAGCATGTACAGGGAGAGTGTTTTGATATACAACAGTGTGTTAATATCATAACATCTCCTAATACTACACACGGTTCTGTAATCCTTTTCTGTCTCAGTCTATGATCTTGGAAGGTCTGATGGGTAAAAGCAAAATGAATAAAATAGACACAGAAAATCTTGGTCCTTGCCCCTGAAAATAATGCGCCGACGATCTCTTTGCTTAAACCATATACCTATATTAATCTTGACTTTCTTGAAGCTTGCCCGCTAGTTTAAATTTGTATGCGACATCAAACATACCTTTTCACATATGTTCTTTCCAGATTTTTTTTAACAGTTACTTAGCAGTTTATAGAAGGAAGTGAATGATCTCATCAAGCTGCTTAGAAATTAAAAAAAAATCTGTGCTTATTAATTATGCAGGATTAGTCTAATTATAATTCAGCAAATTAATTAGCGACAGAAGGTGTTCTGAAACATTGGAGTACATTTGCATGTTAAATGGAGAGGCTAGTCTGTAATATATGTAAATTTATGCATGGCTTCATAGTTTAATTTAAAAATTTGCAGCTGCATATGGTATGGGAGCAGGTGAAAAGTCAGCTTTAGTTTAATGATGCTAACAAACATTGGATGCTGTCCTGTCTTAGGGAAGGAATGCACTGAATGCACCCCTATCTGCCAATCTATAAATCTGTCATAGGAATATAATGTTACACCAGTGTTCAGATTCAAGGTCATCTGTGACTAGACCCAGAAGTACAATAGGTGCAGATCTACTGACTGAATAGACCTCAGGAAAGGGAGGAGGCAAAACGTGTATGGACCCAAGTTGCTGGGATGTAAATTTGCCTCTTTAGCAAATGAATGCATGTTTATTCTATACAAAAACAGTTTAGGGACCGGCAATACTCTTGCCTTCATAAATGAGTGAGAGCTTTCAGCTGAGTGATATCCACTCTGGCAGGTGTAAAATAGGTGCCTAACCTTGGTTCCATCTCTAATGTTCACGTCAGTGCAACTTTGTGATCTCTTGAAGTCACTGGAAAGTTGTTAACAAGTTCTGCATTAACTGCAGGGTAGAGAGTTTTTATGTGCCGGCCTCTGCCATCTGGCAGAAACAGTAAAAACCAGCAGACCCAGCAGCAGCAAAAAGGCTATTGGTGTAATTGGTGCTCACTGTTCAGCCTAGCATGGCTCAATAGACAGTACAGATATTTTCTGAGAGCAGTGGGGTAAGAGGATAGAAGAGTCAAATGGTAAAGGAATCATAGGTTTCTCTGGGTATGGAAAAAAACGAGTGGGGAACAGTTTCTGTGCTCATTTAACACTTACGTAAGCCTTTTCTGGGGTCCGTAGGGTTTGCGAAGTAGAACTTGAGTAAAATTTGCACCTGTGTAGAGCTGTAAGGACAAAGCGATACCGAAGAATGAATAGATTTAACCAGTATTGCAGAGCATCGTCATGCCTATGTTTGTGTGATAGAGTCCAGTACCAAACCATGTGTGTACTGCTGAGGCTGACATAAGTGTAATGAAGAAGAATTTGGCCGTGTTTTCAAAATCCTGCTGGGTGTTATGTTCTGAGGCAATGAGCTTTATGAAATTTTTGTCACTATTAAAAAGAACCAGTAACATCACAAACATGGACTTGCAGGAACAGTATGTGGTTCTTGGCTGGAAGAGCAACTTGATCTATGCTACGGGGTAAGTCACTTAATTTCTAGTGCCTTGACTTCCCCACCAGTGAAATGTGTATAAAAGCCTGCCTTTCCTCCTGTCCTTTGTGTATCTTTTCTCCAATAACAATTTCACAACGTGACTGTGCAATGCTTAGCACAGTTGGAGCCCACAGATACTGTAATAAACCAGGGAATATTATCTGAACGTCCCTTTCAACAGCCCGTCAGCCCAATCCTCTACTCTATTACCTCCCTGCCTATTGACTTTTGATTATGCTATGGCATTTGGTCCTGTGCCAAATGGCATGAATAATATGGATCTTACAGTATAAATAAGCTTTTAGCCATTGTCTTGTAAGTTACTGGAAAGTTTTGGTGTGGGAGGAAGGAGGAAAACCCAAAGGAAAAGGGAAACTGCTCAGATTGCAAAGAGTCCTCCAAAGACTTTTTGGAGAACAATTGCAATTACAAACACGCTGTTAGTGTTGTGTTTCATTTTCAATTCGAACCCATAGAGTTCAATTATTATTTTCATTAATGGTGTCAGGTTTTCATCAGAGTGCACAAACAAGGAGGTTTTCCTTGGAGATTTTTTTTCCTAGCAAACGTGGCCATGCCAAATAACTGCATTCAGCACCGAGAAATGACTGACTGTATAACTGGCAGTGCACTCTCCCCCAGCCCTTGTTTCTTGAAAATGGGATCACTTTGCAAGACAGAATAAGCATTTACCAAATGAGTGTGAATTGCAATTGTGGATGTGTGTGCCTGCTGCTGCGCTGAAAGAGTGGAACAGAATCTACTTCAGAGATGAAAATTGTGCAGAAGGCGGAAGACGTACAGAATATAAATATCAAGTTTACTGACATGTTTTGTGTTTGGATGACATATTGCAGGTTTACATTCAGTTACTATTAGTTTGGAAACTAAGCTCTTAAAAAAAAACCCACAAAACAAAACACTAGCTATAGGGCAGAGAGAAATATGATGTTCTAGACTCCAGAGAGATGGGATATTTGAGGAGGAATTGTTCTGTGGTTAAGGCATGAGACTGGGAGTTGGACATGAATTCAAGTCCAACCACTGCTGCGGACTCAAGGTGCAATGGTCTTTCTTGATCCATCTGAAATACAGGATACCAGCACTTTCGTCCTGTATCTTCTTTAATACAAAACATACCCAAGTGTCATTAGGACCTCTTGGCATGGCAAACAAATCAGAATTAGAAGCAGTTTTAAGATGAATACTTCCATCCATAATTTTAAGGTTGACTTTTAAGGTAGTGTGATCTGTTGGCCTACCTTAGCTGAATCACTAACCTTTTTTTGTTCCATTTTCACATCTGTCTCTAGCGTTAGCTTTTCTGAGCTCAGTGTTGCAAGGGGCTGGAGACTGTACAAATCAGACACTTACTAGCAATAGTCTTCTGCCTTCCCATGGTGTTTCTAGGTGGTGTTTCAGGTCTGAATATTAGGCACAGAAAAAGTGGCCCTAAATAATGGTCCCACATCAAACCTTAAACTTTAAACTTAAAATCTAAATTGGAGTGATTTACTAGGTGCAGGAGAAAGAAAGCAGGATGTTAAACAGTAGATGTTGGTAAATGACATTGGACTGTTAGCCTTAGAAAACGGAATTGTTTTGATACTTAAAATTATCTGATGTTTTGATACTTAAAATTATCTGATGTTTTCAATTTATTTGAGGGATATGGTGCCTTGTGGCATTTTAAAGTCCTTTTTGAGCTTTTCTCCTTTTTTAAAATAAAAGCACTAATTCCACCTGTTCTCTATTACACTTATCTGATCTGCATGTCTTCATATGCTTTGCATTGCGAGCATCTTGGAATGAGCATGCTGTTATTGATGGATTAAATATTAATTTAATAATAAAGATGGGCCTAAACAGAAAACTTCTGATCTAGACTTTCCTCAGTGTTAAGGATCTTTGTGTCCTGTAGATTTTGGTCCAAACCACCTTGATTTAATAATAAAAGTACAAATACACAAAAGCCTCACATCTGAAGGCAGCTTTACTTTTGCCATTACAGTTCTGTTAGCATCAGTGCACTTACTCCTGAACCATACTCTTTAGACCTCTGCAGAAGCAGACCTTACCTTGGCAAGCATCTATTTCAAAGCTGGAAAAGAAATGTAGAGCACAGGAAAAGGTTCCTGTAGAAAGAGGTCTGGATCAGTGTCTAGAAGCTGAGAGACAATCAGAGGTGAGATGAGGAGAAAGATGTAATGGCAATGTAAGGGGCTCTATGTGGCAGAAAGTATAGGTGGAAGTGTTAAAATAAGAATCATAGAAATTTATGAGGAAGGGACCTCAAAGGATCACTTACTCCATCCCCCTTAGGTCTGCATACACCTAACTCATCTCTCGGGCAGGGCATACTCTGGTTGTCCTCTGCAGGCAGAAGTGTGGAGCTGGAGAAGTCTAACCAGATCGGTGGTCCCATAACTGAAGAAATTATTGTGAATTAAGGCAAGAGGATAGAGAAGTGTTTCTCATTTTTCCCATTAGGAAATGAGGACATTGTTGGGGGCAGGTGTAGCAGGCATAATGTTCACGTGCATTTTTTGGTGCAACTGGAGTCTCTTAAAAAAGAACAAGCGACAAATGAACAGCCAACTCCTCTTCTCCTGGCCTAGGCTTGGGACCTCGTATCATCTGACTCTTGCTCCCTTCTCTCACAGTAAATCTCCGACAAACTCAGAAAAGTCTTTTGACCTACATATGTTGGTTTTCACATTTGTTAAACTGGGTTCACACTTTATGCACAGGAGTTTTGTGAAGATTAATTAGCTGCTGTTTGTGGAGTATCATATAAATACTCTGGATCATTGTAATAACCTCACTCATTTCTCACACAGTATAAGGTATATGTTCATTTGGAATGCCTTTGTGCAATGCCTGATCCCACATTGACTATAACTACTGGAAAAGAGTAGGAAATTTTCTCATCAGCTCCCAAATAATACACACTGACATAATAGAACGAAATTACTCCAGAGATAAATATTCAGATTATAAAGAAGTCTTCTACTGTGACAGTCATTAAAATCAAGATGATGATATCAAATAAATGCAATTAATTGATTTTAAACACTGACCTTCAAATGTATGTGCAGAATCTGACCTAATCCCTTTGAAGGGAAGAATTTTCAAGGAAAGCCTTCTACTTTGTGGTGTTGTGGCATCGGGTAGGGTTACTTGTCACGCTTATCTCAGAGTTTGCAATGCCAAGACACACATGGGTGAGTCGAGGGGAGGATGGGAGACCCTGATCTCAGAATTTCCTAGCTTTGATGGAGTTGGAGTCAGGCCCTCGCTGTAATGATAGTTTTGCAGTTCATAGTATATTTAATCTTAATATTGTTTAACTGGAGCAAAGATATTCATAATAACAGCTTCTATTTTTTTTCTTTGTTCACTTTGTGACTTTTTGGAAGCACTTTAATTACTTAAGCAGAATGCCACCGTATCTTTATCTTTTCATTAGACTGTAGCATCCTAGGATTTGCTGATAAACATAATCATTCTGGATAGCAGGCATGTTCTCATGCCAAAAAATGACTGAGGCCATGAATCCAAATTCTACAGTAACTCAAACAAGACAGGATTATCTCAGTGTTTGCTTTACAAGGGATATTTTGGAAGTGTATCCAGAGGCTGCTCACAAGTTAAAAAACAGTGTTAGATCTCTTGATTCTGTACCTGTATTTTAAGAAGGCAGAAAAGGTGGATAGGAAGGTTAGTTAAGATGTAGAACCAGGAGTCAGGAGATCTGAGTCCTAGTCCCAGCTCTGCAGCAGACCTGCGA
Source organism: Burhinus bistriatus (assembly GCA_013397275.1). Lineage (NCBI taxonomy): Eukaryota > Metazoa > Chordata > Aves > Charadriiformes > Burhinidae > Burhinus > Burhinus bistriatus. Next base: position 139,736 of record VYXH01012567.1, on the reverse strand, counting down.
CGTGACAGGGAGCAATTCCCTCCCAGTTTCTAGGCCCTGGCATCTTTGCCTGTAAAATGGTGAGTTACACCACCTGCTGCAGAGGGGGGTTGTGAGGCAGAATTAATTGAAGTTTAAGTCCCATAGAATAGCGCGATAAAAGTGCAAAGCATATTATCTATTTCTGTGCTTCCACATGGTGAGACTAATCAGTCCCAGTCTTGTGACAGGGTTTTAAAAAAACATTAATGGATTTTTTTTTTTTAAACTACACCTATTGCATGTGGGACTGCTCTTTAGGGCTTCTGTCTAGTCCCCTTGAAGTCACAAGAAAGATTTTTTTCTGACTCCAACAAGATTTGATTAAGGTTCTTCTCAATCATCCGAGATGGAGGATAAACATTCTGAGAGGTGTGGAACATAATTCCTAGTTCTAGCCACGTTTTTAAGTTGCCTCAGGTAGGTACAGAACCTAATAATATAGGTGTACATAGGCAAGGTGGGAGTGTGGCTCAGCAGTTGCTTTGGAAAGAGCTTGAGAGATGCAAGACCTCCTTTGCCCTTACCCTTTCTCATTCTCCATCGACAGCCCTCTGCAGGGGAATTTGTTCTGCCATCTCCCAACTGCATTGTGGATTGTATAAGCGCTCCCGCTCTGCTTTCCCACAAAGTCAGATAGGATTGCTCATAGTATTGCTGAAAAATAGTTGAGATAACACAGCTGTCTTTGTACTGAAGTGAAACAGGGGCACTTAAATGATTCATCAACCGAACTCCTCGGCATGATGGTAACTCCCAGTAGGAGTAACTTTTACAATAGCTCCCTCTAAATCCTAAAAGAGGGAGTTATATTTAAGGTGGCATTTTGGAGACCTCTGCAAGTGTATCAGTCTGTAGATAGAAAGCTCAACTATATGAGAGAGACAATAGGAAAAAAAGGATAAGTCTATAGTTACAGCTTAATTAATTTTATGTCTAAGCATTAACTTAATCAGGTTTTCTATAGCAATGCCAGAATTTTTAGTGATAGTCATTCAAAAGTATTTAGGTTTTCCCCCAGCACCCTTAGATGTTGATCTATGAGATGACTGGGCCACGCTCTCTCTGCTTGGCTGGAATCGGAGTTATCTGCTAAACTCATAGCTAATGCTGTCCTTAGCAAGGAACAAAGGCCAGCTAAGAAACATGAAAATGAGCTAATTTTTAAAAAGTCTATTATGTTTTGATGTATATATAGGTTAAGGCCAAAAACTGGCTAAAGGTTCTCATTTAAAAAAATTAATAAAGCCTTTCTGCAATTCTCCTGCTACCCCTAAATCAGCTTCATTTAGTGCTAAACCTTCCCTCCTCTTTGCTCCCCCCAAGTCATTTTTATTCTAATGCTGCAATAAATATTAATGTCTTTCCCAGATGCAACCACTTAAAATATATATATATATATATAATGACCTACCAAATACTTCATGCAGGTGCCCAGTTGCGGCTAAAATTTGACTGGAGAAACTCTGAAAGAAAAAAAAGAGACGTGGTTCAATTAGAAGACAGATAAAAATTCTTGGGTTTGCATCTAAATAAAACTAAATCTAAATCTGGGGCAATGGGAGGGAAAACTGTCTTGGTGCAGCATATCCAGTGAGCTCCAAAGAAACTGCAAACATCTTAGCACTGGCAATAGATATGAATACTGCCACGATGCTGAAGTACTCAAACCCCAGGCCAGCACTTTCAAAAGTGAGCTGAGGAATTACTGATGCCGGTTTTGTGATATCTTAAAGGTGCACAATTTTCAGCAGCTGAGGTGCTTAGCAATTCCAGAAAGTCAGGCACTTCTAAGCTGTCTCAAGTGGAACTCCCAAAATTGTTATTTGTTAAATATCCTGGCTAAATACCCTAAAGCTCAGTGTGTTTGCATGCTGGATGCTGTTTATTGCAAAGCAGAGGATGAGCGATGAGAATGCTCTGCGTCTTGTAGGAGGCAGATGGCTTGGAGAGAAAGGAGAATTTTGTTTTCCGTGTGTTTTTAACGGACAATACCTCTGTTGGTAGGAATCAGCACAGATCGAAGTGAAATCCAAGTTAATTTTCACATATGCTGCTGGTTTACATTTGCTGGGGATCTGAACCCCAGTTTTCTGGAGACCTTTAGCAGAAAGTAAAGATTTAGTTCATTGCCATGCAGTTTTGCAGCGTTCAGTCACGGATACTGTTAAATGTACCCTTAGAATTTTTACCTCTCTGTATCTGCCTTTTAGGGGTTTGTGTAACATACAGTGCTGCAGTAGCTTAGCTCTTCCCGAAGTCAGTTCAGCTGACACAGCGTGTTCTCTTACAGACACCTTTCTTTGCTCTGATTTCCTTCATTCTTTAGTTCGTGTTGAGCATTTTTCTTATCTAGATGAAGAGGGATGCAAGCATTTAAAAAATTTAAAAAGGGAACTGGACATTTTCCTGATTAATATGATCTTTTATTTTTCCTTGAAACTAACAACTTCTTGTGGATTTTTGTTTGCAGTTATCCTCCAAAATAATCAATTAGCCAGTGGCTTATTGTAAAAGTTACTTGCCTTGGTTTTATTACACAGTTTGGTTCTGTTCCGCAGTTTTTTCTTCCGTAGGTAGATTTCAGTAACAGAAGCAGTTTATGTATCTGCAAATATTTTTTAATATCTGTAAGAAGAGGGCAGGATAAAAAGGACTGTTTGTGAGTAACATTTCTGGCTCAAATTCTCCTTTGAATCTTTTGAGTGTGCTGGCATGCGTGGCATTTTTCCTTCTGAAAACATTCTTACAGATACAATCTTGCTTACCGAATCATTCAAATAAAAGAGGTCACAGGTTTTAGCATGAGGAGTCAATAAGACTTATTTGATAGAATATATTCACTCACTGCTGCTCCTGAGGCGCGAAGTTGTGTAGGATTTTTAGTTCAGAATACAAGGAGGTGACCAGGGCTCTGTTCACAGAAGTTGCCCTCTGACAGCTGGGCACTGACACATCTCTCCCGCTGAACCTGAATGCCAACGCCAAGAGGGACCGCAGCAGGACACTGCGCTGTCACCCTAATCGGTGCCACAGGAAGAACCAGTGAGCTCTTTAAGTCGTAAACGAGAAGGAACAATGGAGGTAAAAATAACAGTCTGCAAAATGCACACGCAGAGAAAATAAATATTTTAGATATTTTTAAAATGTTTGTGAGAGATTTAAGGAAAAAAAGGAACACTTTAATTTCAAAAGCTCACTGGAAGAATGTCTTTTGTGACAGTCATTTTACATGACGTTATCTGGGTCTTTTTTGTGGGTTCAGTTGTTGTGAGGTTTTCAAAGGGATTTGTTTGTTCAAGCAACACATAAATGGATCTGATCCTTCGATATTTCTTTGTATGTTTGGGGCAGATGGAAGAGAAATACCGTGACATAAGTGGTGCAAAGAAAGTAGCAATAACAAGGGAGAGTGGATTTCTGCTTTACTGTCTTGCGTTAGGACTATTTTGGTTGTTGTTGTTGGTAAACCCTAGGAAATATACATCTTTCTCCTTTAAAGTTCTAATTCAAGGCATGAATGTGTGAGTTCTGAAGGGACTTAGGGACTGCGGTAAAAATCGTTGTCATAGTAACAGAAAGGGAAATAGGCCTGGCTCACCTGGGACTTTAACTTACTGCAAAAGCGGATTTTTTTTTTAAGGAAAGCACTCAGCAAGAGAAATAAATAAATAAATTGTTCTTTGTATTCTAAATAAATTCTTCAACTATTTATTTTTTGTTACATCCAAGTCTTCTTCCTTCTAAATCTATCTTAAAGTCTTTGAATTTTTTATTTTAATTGTTGCAGTTAAACCCATTTTGTCTGACAAATGGAAATAAAAAGAATCACAGAAAATATTTTCTCTTGTGGTAGATGATGCTGAAAAAATTTTTTGCCTGTTAGGTCTGAATTTTGAAGACATACTTGTTTTGTTTCTAGCCTAACAACTCTGATTTTTCCTGTAGTTTCTTCACCTCTAAAATTCACAAGTTTAATCAGATTAATCCGATAACAAAAGGATGAATCCTCTTCTCCCTGGATGTGACACAAAATTTGGTGGAAAAGCTTACAGAAAAATGCCTGCCTAATGTTTCTAAACTGTAAAATCTATATGTTCTAGTGCATAGTCTTAGATAAACCAATCAAGCATGCTGAAGATTCAACTTGTGTACTTGACAAGCTAAACTCTACAGAATAATAGCACCTAAAGATAGGCATATGTGACAGGGCAAAAATAATTGGCACGAGAACTTTGTACAATGTTAATAGGTTTATCTGCTTGGACAGCATGAGCTGTCATGTATTACTTCAGGTTGTGTTTTTGTTATCCTCTCTCAAAATCTATGTAAGATTATAATCTGGACTCTTGGCAGTTCTGCTTCTCTGCTTTAGTTACTGAAATCTTAATAACTAAAAACATTGTCGTGATGAAATCTCGTCAGCTTCTTCTGGGAGCTGTATTTGTTTCTGGTTTTTAATACATTCTGTGTAGTTTCAAGGCTTATCTGCTTCAGAGTTGCCCTGTCCGTTTTTGTAGTTTTTACAATAACATTATCCTTCTATATTGTTTCATGGAAAATCCCTTCAGACAGCAAAAGAAAGACTGTGTATGCAAGGGAGAGATAAAGAAAGAGACTAAAATCGTGTGGTCCAACATGCAGTGAGGAAATGGGCATAAATTGGAGTAGATACGTTAACTTATATGAGCTAGCAGCCCAGCTCAGCATGGATTACAGTCACATTGGTTGTACTTTACCTGATTATTTTTTTTTAACTTCTCTTTGTTACAGTTTAGTTTTGTTTGTTTTGTTTCTGTGTTTTGGTAAGTTCTTACAGTCCTGGTCTACTGATACGTCATCATGTAAATCACTACAATGTATACGGTAAAACAGAATATAGCGGCACGTGTTTTGTTATGGTTTATAGAAGTGACATGGTTCTTTCTCTTTCCAGATTCTTCTTAAAATTCTTTCTCAAGTGCAATCAGAATTGTTTGAAAACAGCAGGAAACCCAAGAGATATGAGACGGTTCCAGGTAAGTCTTATAAGGCTCAGCATTAACCTGTCTGCTTTTTTTTTCTTCTTTTCCTTTTCCCTCTCCTCTTTCCTACATTGTTCATAATAAATATGATGACAGTATATGATAAGCCGTATCGGATATTGTTAAAGTTTTTCTCCATTTGTTGTGTTTAAATATTTTTCCCCCTTTTTTCCTCTTTTTCCACTCCGAATCCCCAAGGGGAAGTGGTGTACTGTACCAACCAGCAGTGGATATTTGATTTGACACCCTCGGGCAAAGCACTCGCACATACAGCTGCCCACAGCAGGGATCGTGTTTGTGATACTTAGATGCCTCAGAATTTTTCAAAGTAGCTCTGTACGTGGTACACAAACAGTCTCCTCATTTCCCTCCACTCCCGATCTCCTTCCATCTCTTTTGCCTTTTAACTCTGTCATGCCGTCCCTTTCAGCTTCTTTAAAAAAAGAAGCCAAAATAGTGATGGTCACTTTAAGATCTCACGCAGCAAAGCAACAAGACCCCTGGGACAATGACCCAGCTGCTTTGCAGTGAAATCTGCCACTGGTTTCATCATAGCTGTCGCTGATGTATTGTGAATACCAGCTAATAAAAACACAGAAGGAGGTGAAGTATGTCACTGGTAAAGAGAAAGGCAGACAGTCTCCCGTCTTTCATACCCTAACCTTTTAAGCAACTATGTTTAATAAACAAGTGTTTTACCTGTAACTTAGCCCTCACAAAAATGTAAATGGAATGCTCAGGCCTTTTACATCCTGGATGCACAGTCGCCTCTCTGTACGGTGTGGAAGGTGGCACGGCAGGGAAGGCTGTAGGGAAGTGATGCTAGAACTAACTCTGGTGCAATTGAGAGTGAGGCAGCGTGGTCCAGCGAAGGGATGCAAGATTGCAGGTCAGATGGCTGGACTGTACCACTAATTTGCTGGGAGACCTTTCATGAACTATTTTTCCTTTCTTTTAGTATATATTTCCACCTCTTCAAATGGGATTGCTCACCTTGGTAAAACTTTGTGGTCTTGATTCAGGAGAGCATTTGAGAAAGCGCATGTGTGCTTTGCCAGCCGGAGCCTTTGAAATCTACTGATGAAAATGAGAACTATCCTTCCTGTTACTGCTTGTTATCATTATTATTGTACCTTCACGGTGTCACATCTCTGATACAAAATGGATTTTAGCTTACTGAGGCATGTGTGATTTTCTGGTAGACCCACAAGACTTGTGGTGGGAAGGTGACATCCTTAGGTTTGGCAACTCGTGTTTCATTGCTTGGGCACTTGCATCAGTTTATGAATGAAGTTAAAACTCCACAGGAGTTTACAGAGTTGTTTAAAACTTTCCACCAAAACATGTTTTTACAGACCAGTGATTTTTTTTTTTTTTTAATTTTACTAGCAATGAAAAAATCACAGGAGGTATATTTTTATTAAAAAAAAAAAGTTTTGCTTTTAATCGAAATACTGCAAAACAAAAGCTTCTGAAAGCTCAAAGAAATAATTTAAAGAAATATAGGCAAAGAATAGAAAGGATTTTTTTTTTTTTTGCTTTGAGCAGAAATAGATTTGAAGAAAAATTCCTGACCAACTTAATTTTTTTCACTGCAGTTAAAAGAGAATGCAGTCACTTTTTCATTGTGTTTTTTTTTAGAAATGGTAAGACATGAGAAAAAAGAGGTACTTACTGTTAGGAAATTTATACTGTTTTGGTGTTGTTTTTTTTCAAGTGGCAATTTCCATAAAGAAAAAACACCAATTAGATATTATCTGCCAAGAATATGAAAAAATCTGAGAGTAAAGGAAAACTCAAGTTATAGCATGTAAGCAGATCTTGTTAGCTCTTAGAGCCAGCTAGAATAGCTGATTGTGGAATGTAATGAAACTTAAATAGAGTCTCGTTTTGTATTGTTATGAGTTTGTAAAAAATCTTGCACAAGGGTATCCTGATTAGCACCTGGGGATTGTAGGCACTGCCATATTACAAATAATATTGGTTGTAACAGCCAAAATGTAAATTCTGAGTCCAAACACACCTGAACACTGAAAAAATTCAGATCTGATTTCAGTCTCATGCTACCTGCCCCCTTGCTACGGCGAGTGAAACTAAATCCTAGATTTCAATCTGGTGCTGAATTGCAGGAGGATTTTAGATCTCTTTTTTTTTTTTTTTGGCAGAAATCTATCTCTAGTATCAGCCTTATTCATTGTTTCACCTCTGTATCTCCATACCCAAAATGGTAACGTTATAGGGCCTAAACAGCTTCAAATTTCCAGTGAAACACTGAGCGGGGAAACTGAAATAAACCTTACAGCACCCACATGGTTACTGACGGAATGCCTTCATTCCTTCAGCCCATCCACCTGGCATGCCTCTTGTACATGAGAAAGTATGGCCTTGCTTTTGATCTTTGTACCAAAATCAGCAGTTTATTGGAGAAAAAAATGAGCTGGGATAGACTCTTCATCTGGGTTTTCTCCCTTACAACACGCCAAGCTGGAAAAATAAAGCCAAGTGAAACTCTCTGGTTCTGGTTTGCAGGGCTTAAACTCCTTTTGCACTTTCAGTCCATGTGAGTTCCTACCCTTTGAGTTTCATTGTGAGATTTAAGTATAAACCCCTAAATTAATCAAGATCAGGCAAAACCACTAGGTTTAGCTTACTTTTTGTCAAAACCAAAAATGTTGACAAGACTTTTTTTCAGAGTTACAAAAATGAACTATTTGAGACAAATTGCAAAATACTTGAGGTTTTGAGCGAAAGCAGGATCTTCATTCAGGCTGGTTCAAAACTGGATGCAAGAGTTGATAAGTTTTGTTCTGGGCTACAGAGGTCAGTGTGTATAAAAAAAGGTACAAAAAGTAGTTCAGCTGCAAAAATTTTACACACTGGGGATAAAAAAGCTCTGTGTTCCAAAGGAAATTAGCCATGATGAATTGTAAGGACAATAAGCAAAGATAGCTTGTTTTCTGTCTCCCTCCATGTTTCTAAGGTTAGAAGCATGACTTCCCTGAATGTAACCAAAGTTAAAGAGTGTTCTTGAATGCTCCACTGTCTTCTGGATCCTCCTTTTTGGGGGGCTTTTTTTGTTTTGTTTTGTGGTTTGGTTTGGTTTTTGTTTTTAAATTTGGGCAAATACTTTTTATGCCTGCTGCCTGTTGAACATGGTCTGTCAGCTACCCTTAAAGTCAGAAGTGGGGAAAAATAGATAGATTACTTCAAATATCAGTGGTGTGCTTGCACACTGTGAACATACTAATTTTCATTTTAATTGTTAAGATTTACATCAGGCAAAGTAGTTAATGTGCAGAATTGTTTATTAGGTTTGAAAGGACAGTTGTTCGTCCTGCCAGTACAGGAACATGTGAGCGGAGTAAAAGCAGGGTCAAAAAGCACAGTGCAGTACTTTATTCATTATATGATTTAATTCATTATGTTTTATTCTTGGGCCCCATCTAAAACCTTTATTGTTTTTTTCCTAATAAATTATTTGCACAGCTGTTGTTATTAAGGCCCTCCTCTTTCAAACGTTTCCACACATTTAACTTTCTTATGCAGACTTTTGCAGCGATGCTTAGTTGAGTATCTTTTAATTTGTACCTATGTTTTTCTGCAGAACCAAATATATTCATTTTCAATGGAGTAATGCCTGTCAGATCTCCAGGAGACATTAAGATACTCTTTTTTATGGCTATTAAAAAAAACCAGAGAGAATCCTTATATCAAAGTTCTCATTTAAATTGCTACTGAAGCCTGGAACTGAAAGGGTCTCATCAGAAAAACATTTTTGCTCTTTAATGGAGATTGAATGAAAGCCTAAAACTCAGACTTTGTTGTTGAGACACAAATATAAATAAGAGACATGGAAATAGTGCTGTACAATGCATCTTATTAAGTGCTTCCAGTGTGGAGAAATGGTTACTCATGTCTGGAAAAGTGTCAAGTTAATGCTTCTGATTAGAGATGGGTGTGAAGCTACACAGTTTGGGCTTGGTTTGGCCGATAACCGAAGTTCCAGGGCGTTGGGATCCAGTCTCTGAGCCTGGCCCCAGCCTCACTTCTAGATACAAGATTTAGATCTTTTGTAGTATAGTTACAATACATTAAACAAAATTAAATGTTAGATTTCACTGACAGCACACTCATTTTAAAAAAGGGGGGGGTGGGAGAAAAAGGGATGGGAAGGTTACATTAACACTGCATTGTCAATTTAATACAGCTCCAGATGCCTGAACAGTGGTTTGGTTGGGTTCGGGTTTTTTTTTTTTTTTTTTGTGTATAATTCTTTAGTTTGCAGAGGAACACCAGCTGCTTTGCAATCACATTAACTATTTGAAATTTGCTTTGATATTAAGTAGAGCTTCAAAGATACAATGAAAATCTCTTAACTTTCATTTTTTAAATCGAATACAAAGGTTTTCTACTGTTGAAAAAAATGTTATACTCAGAAGTCAAAGGATGTGTGATCATTATTTCAGTGAGGTTTTTTTCCCCAGTAGTAACATAATTTTATTGTGAATCACTCACTACTTAATGTCTGTCAGTGGGTAAAGCAGGGGAAGAGAATCTTTCTAGAACTAATGGATATTTTCATGGTTACTTGATGGCTACCCAAATACATATGCAGAATGAGTAATATGTCCTTGTGAATTTAACTGAAGCAAATATTGATTATTTATCAATTAAAATATTTCTGAATAAAGATTGTCAGTGGAAAACTGAAACAAAAAGCATGCTAAAATCACTTATGCAAACCACAGTGCTATTTGAGTTCAGCTAATCTGCAAATCGGAGTTTACATAGGTGTTGTCATTACTGTCACTGCTGAGAATCACAGTGAGTGATTCTCCCAGGAATAGAATTAAAAAAAAAAAAAATGATGCCCTCCATTTAATGAGGACTTCTCCTAGAGAACTTGATTGAAGCCCAATGATACTTAATGGTAACGACCGGTGTGTAATGGGGGACAATAATTTTGTGGAATTAAGATGAGGCACTTCAGTGAAAATGCTTCAGCTGAGACCTGGTGCTAACGCATTAGACTCCTGTTGATTGGGAATTCTGCTTCATCCAGTAACATACTGATTAAACAGATCCTACAGTGCCGTGGTCGAGAGAATGGTATGAGGCAACAGAACATCAATACTAACAATGGTCATCTTTGAACCAACATGCTTTTTTAGAAACAAAAAGAGAAAGGTCAGCAATTGCCCTCTGTTTTCAGCAGAAATCATGACATGGAATGTTTCCTGGCAGGTATCTCCCTCCAGGTGCTCTAGGGAGAAAGAGAAAGGAAAAATAACAAGGTGTATCCCTGGGGAGATTTCCTTCCTGACCTCAGAGTGGTTGGATCAGTTCATCATCAGGCATGTGAGCAAAGCTGGCTGTGTTTGAGAATTCACCCAGCTAGGTTCTAATATGAAACACTGAAGGATCTGTGTCATTCAGGAAAAACTAAAATGGGTAAGAGTGGTGGGATAATACTGTGAGTTAGGAAGATAGACTGTAAGAAACGAAAAAGGATAGCAAGAATAAAACATAACTGGTCTAAATCAAAATCCTTTTCAGACATGGTGAAAGCATGTGCCAGAGACCCCTGTGGTCAGATTTGGATATGGATAGAAATCGCCAAACTGTTGTTAGAGAGATGAATACTGCGCGGAGTAATGTCGTTATGGAAGACTAATTTCCCAGCTATAGACTGCGAAACAAATGCAAGTAGTATCAGCAGAGTCTAGAGCTATTACTGGATGGAGGATTTCTTCATCAGATAGTGACTGACCCAGCAAAAGGTGATGTTATTTTAGATCCGATATGAGTAAGGGAAGGACTGACTGCAACTGCAAAAGAAAAAACACTCAAGGAGCTTAACGTGCTCAGATCTGAAGACCAAATAGCCATTGTGACAGTGAGTTACTAGAGTTGTGTATCGTCTATTAAAAACAATTCTGTGTCTTGGGTAAGCTTTGCCAGCAGAAAGAAGGATGCATCTGTACCATTGCACCCCATTGATTTCTTGTTTGGAATACAATAGACTGGTTTAACTATATTCAAAAGAGAATGAAAATGAAATTGGAACAGGTGCAGGAATGGGTCATTAAGGTGATGGGGAATGGACAAGAGCTTGGCTCAAATACTTTAGTGACATGCACTGAGAAGGAATGTCACTGCTGTCTAAAAATATCCTAAGGTAGATCAGAATGGGAAATAATAATTTTAAAGCTAGTGTTAAGTATTAACTGACTAGGAATAAATTTAGGCTGTAAAACATAAATTTCCTAACCATCAGGACAAGTAGGCTTTAAAACAAGAGGAATACCAAAGGCAAAAGCTTGGAATGGTTGAAGACAATTTTATAAAGTAGCTACATGGTTTAGTTGTCTATAATAGCAGGAGACTAGATGTCAGTGACCCAGGCGTTATCTCCTACCCCTTTGCCCCTATAATCAGGAGGCCCTGTTCCTGAAATTGAAGGCCATGTGCATAGTCTTTTTCTGTTAGCCTAGAGTTTGCAGCAGGCTCAGGGTCTCAGGGAGGATTTCCCAAAGAATTCAATGGAAGTTTTGAGCAGAGAGAGGCTGCTGGCATTTTTCACATTGTTTATCTTATTCCTAATCCAACTATGAAGCAAACATTATATTCTAGCATCTACTCCTGTATTACTCGCTCAACCCAAACGCCTATTGACATCAATGGGAACCCTGTCCAAGTGAAGACAGCAGGATGAGGCCTGACATCTTTTCTTCCACCCAGCTGGAAAATAATAATAATGATGATAATTTTTAAACTCCTCAATGGTAGTTATTCTTTTGAAAAGTTAAAACAACATGGTGCTGTGACTAGAGAGTTATAAGGGAAAGTGCATCAGGAATGTAATATTGTTTCCAGATGTACAATGTCATAAAGAATTTTTTCCACACTTGGAATGGTAACAGGAATTTTTTGAGAGAGATCATTTACACAGTGATGAGATATGTTACATGTAAGTAAATGCCTGTATGCCTGGAATGTTTGTACCATATGTTTAAATAGGTGTCTGTGAGTGATACATATATATGATGTGTATTTACTTGCATATATGTGATTTGAAGAGGAGCATACATTAGAATATAGAAATACTGATATAACGTATAGATGGGGAGGAAGGATTGTAGTACCCAGGTGAAGGTTTGTAAAGAAATACAACACTTTGAACTGGGCAGGGAAGTGAAAGAGGGGCAGTGCAGCTCAGAGGCCCTGAGTTTAATGTGCTAAAGACAGTTTGACTGAATGTCATGGTAGGTGAACCCTCATCGTGGTTTTTGAGCAGGGATTACATTACAGAAATCCACCCAGGAAACAAAAATAATGTGGAGATACAGCACATGCGTGTCTTCAGTACTGCAGGGGAATCATTGGTTTATGTCCGTGGCTTCATAGCTAATAACAAGACCCTTGCAGATTTGCAGAGAGAATCTTAAGAACTGCCGAAAACACCACTTAGAAGCCTGTAATTCCCTCGCTGTTCCTAGAGATGGAACCTACATTTGGATGGATGAAGGAATAACACATTGCCGTGTCTATTTCTTGCTTCATCCTCTGAACCTCCCAACAGAGGTGACAGGTTGATCCAGCTGTTGGGCGGCACAAAATCTTTAGTCTTTATGCTGTCTGTGTCAAATTTGGCCCTCAGCTACATTTACCGGAATCCATGGCCTACCTGACATATTTTGATGTTCTCAGGTCATTCCCTTAGGATTCCATTTTGCATTAGCTACTGGTTTTAGGTAAAAGACCATCAATTGAATAGGCATAAAAGCCCAATTATTGTAAACAAGAAGAAGTGTCATCAGATCAGGAAAAGAAAAATGCACCAAAATCATTTGCCAGTAATTTGCCATTGCTGTGGACAAATCTGAGAATTTAAATCTCCAGGGGAGTTTGCACATCACCTTTCATCAGCACTAAATACAGGTTTAAAACAAAAAAAAAAAAAGGCCTGGAATGTTTTACGATGTTAGGAGAACGAGTGTTATTGATAAATATGTGTTCAGAAGGGTATTGGCAAAAATGCATAGAAATGGTTAACAAGGTAATGGTAAGAAACGTTGACCTTGATTTGTTTAGCTAAGATGTAAAGATTTTTGAAGGTCAAAGGTGTTTTTGTGTAGTGTTTTGGAGTCTAACTGTGTCTGACCCTCTAACATTAAGCTGCTGTGGCCTGCAGTTTTGAAGAGTGAAGCAAACCAGGGGGAAGGAGAGAAGGGGGAGAGAACAGGAAATGGAGTGAGGTGTTTCAGGAAGTTGTCAGGAGTTGACTGATTGATTCCAGATGGAAAGGGTCAGCCTTCATGACCCAGGAAATACTCACTGGGGGAAAGCAGTTGGCTTGTGAAAGGGAAGGGCCTGGGAGTTAGAGACCGTAGTGGAATGCACATTCCTCTTCCTTTTATCCATAAAACATGGTTTTTTAATCTTCAGTATAAAACAGTTGGATTGTCATCTTCATCAGGCAAGAGGGAATGACTGGAGCAAAGTGAAGAAGTTCAGTAATTTTTATGTCCGTAATCTCACATGTTCTTACTCCACATCATTGATAATGAGTTGGCTAGCAGCGTCGTAGGAAAGATGACAAAGGTCTCTGCTGAATTTCAGCAGAACCTCAGAGATTACTGCAAATAAGGTCCAAAACATTGAGAAGGTTTGGATCCTTAAGTCCAGATCTGAAATTTGCATTTTGTCCTGTTCCCGAGAATGCTGTATTTATTTACCCTAGGTCCCAGCCTGTGAAATGCCAAGTGGCTTTAACCCTCCAATGATGAATGGGAGAGGTAAATAAAAATGGAACTGCTCATGGAGAGAGGTCTAAAAGTGCAGCTTCCATTCCTGCTGGCTCAGGGAACAGAGGATGCTTAGCACTTATCCTCTAAACGGAGGACTATCTCTTGCTGTTACTCATGCTACAGGGATCTCTACAACTCTTGCTGAAATGGGGCTCGTGTTGTGCGCAGCATTCACACCCAAATGGTTATTCAAACAGGGAATGTGTGTATACTTGAAGTCTGCATATATTATAAAGATCTCATACTGAGAGCATGTGGGTGTGTGTTTATCACATATGTACCTTGTGTATGTGAGGTCAGATATGTATATATTATATAGTGTAACTGTATATGTATGATATACTTTTTATTTACATTTGGTTACAATTTAAACACTTGTCGTAAATATTTCAGACACTGAAATAATTCAGGTCTATTCCCCTGTTGTCATAGTGTGCTCTGTGCTGGCCAGTGAGAGATTAAAATTTATTTCCATTGTTTAACGGAAAATAATGAAGTGCATCTGAGTGGGTTCAGCTATGTCATGCGGGAAATGTTCACTTTGGACCGGAGTCTCACTCCACCCAAATGTGCAATGATGAAATCAGTTGGCACATAAAAAGCAACATATTTTGTGACAAGAATGCTTGAGAAGTATAAGAGTACAGTATGACAAGAGCCTTTTGGAATGAATTAAACTTCTCTCAAGAAAGAAAGTATTCTTTAAGCTAGCATAATCCTGTAAGAGGGCAAGGTTTCTCCTGCTATATGCTGAATATAGCTTTATCAACAATTAGAGCTTGACATTCTCTTACCTAGACTCTGACAGCTGTATCTGTGAAAATTCATGAACACATCTAGGGTCAGGTTCTCAATAGCTGTGAATTACTGTAGCTGTGTGGCAGCTGAATGGAGGTAAGGTGATTTACACCAACTAATGGTTGAAACTTAAAATTTTCAATAAGATGCATCTTCTTTCTGTAGGTAAAATGCAGTTTGTTTGTTTTTTCTAAAAGTTTGTGGTTTAAAGGCACATATATTTCTGGATTTGTAGGACTTACAGCTTTGGATAATGTATTGTAAAGGGAAAACTAAGTGGGATTAATTACCATATACAGTTACTTCCTCTAAGAAATCATAGAATCATAGAATTGTTTAGGTTGGAAAAGACCTTTGAGATCATCCAGTCCAACCATTGACCCGACTCTACCAGGTCTGCCACTAAACCATGGCTCCAAGCACCACGTCTACATGACTTTTAAACACCTCTAGGGATGGTGACTCAACCACCTCCCTGGGCAGCCTATTCCAATGCTTGATAACTCTTTCTGTGAAAAATTTTTTCCTAATGTCCAGCCTGAACCTCCCCATGTGCTATTGGAGCACAGCGACATAAGTCACAGAGGCTAAGGTTTAAAAACTACTGCTGGATTTGGGGTCCTCAGGCTCAGATGATTTTCAAGAGCCACTAAGCATGCATAAGTCAAAAAACAGACATGATACTAGGTACTGTTCTCACGTAGTAGGAGTTTCCATTTTGCTCAGTCAGTGGAGACCTGTATTTTTGGAGCAGATGCAGATACATTTGCATGTGTGTGCAGTACAGCAGATGGCTCTGAATCTGCATCTATGTATCAGAGGGCAAATTGCTGTGGTGCTCTGCAGCCTGCTCTCCTGGTTGGTATATATAGACGTCTTTGCCGTCAGCTATGCTACAGTGCATCATAGCAAACTAAATCTAGGGCCATCTGCAGTAGCTGGCTCATTATACAGTAAGGACTTTATACGGCCCTTAGGATGCAATGTTAAATGGAGTTAATGCATAGAATGAAGGCTGAAAATATTTTCTCCCCTTCTTGTTGGGGAGTAAACCCTGCAGGACATGATGCCATTTTACAAACAGAACAGGGTTTTAACTAAAGTGAATAATTAATACTTAACAAGTTGAATTTCAAGGTGATTTGTTTACCTGCCTCCTTTTTCTTCCCTTTGTAAATACCTAGGTTGTGCTATCAACAACAGTGAATGTTGACGGGCACGTACTGGCAGTGTCTGACAACATGTTTGTTCACAACAACTCCAAGCATGGACGGAGAGCAAGGAGACTTGACCCCTCAGAAGGTAGGATATTTGTATGAAGAACAGTACACAAATTAAAGCAAAAGCATATTACCCATTCTTCCATTTCTGTTTGTTTTCAGGAGGGAAGGAGAGCTAAGGGGGAACTACAGAACCTCAGGGGGTTTAGAGAAGGAAGAGGCAAAAAACCAGTGTCTATTGCATGCAAAATATGATCCTTTTTACATCTAAGAGACTGGCTCCCCCTTCCTCCCCCAACTTATTAATTAGTTTGTACTGCAAAGATGAAAAATATATAAACACTAAGTATTATCTGAATTTCAGACTTCTCATTCAGCTGGGATAGATTTGATTTCAGGCAAATTAGGCAACATGACATCTTAGTTAAACAGAACTGTTACAGCACAAGATGTGTATGAAAAAGTGTCACTAGTTCCCTTAAACAAACTATGCACAAAGCATAACAATGCACAGAAGGAAACTGACACTAATTGATTTTAGTTTGTTTGCCTAAGCGAGACTCATGGCCATCTACAGGATGGGTTTTGGACTGTATTAAAGCAATTACAAATTCTTGTATCTGTTAAGTTTCAAAATGGTTGGCCCCTCCTCTCCCTCTTCCCATGCATTCATTACCAATGCATTCCACCTCTGTCATGCAAACAGTACTCAAAATTACTGGCAAATGCTATCTGTGTCTACTTTTCCCTCCCCTGCAGCTAGTGAAAGTGAGAAGAGCCTAGTGATGTTAGTAGAAAAGACAAGCAAGGATATTATTTCATTATAATGTTTTGCTGCCCCACTTCTTAACTGTGCCCTATATCAACCTAAAAGAAGAATTAATGAACTGGAAGAAAATGATTGAATCAGTAAAGAATTCAGAGTGGTGTTAATTCTCCCCCAGCGGGCAGTGAAATGGTAGAAGGAAAATCCCAGGATTCCTAGTCTAGGAAGCCATCCAGTTTTTCCTTGACTGATTGGATGTGATTGACTGACTGTTCAAAGGAGTCTCATGTTTTTGGAGCACTGCCAAAGTTCCCCTCCACCTCTGACCCTGTCAACATTGGGAATGGAGTGATGGATTGACTTTGGTTATGGCCTGGAAACCATATTGGGTTCCTGATGGGATGTATAGTCCAGAGGCCTTGAACATATGGAAGAGAGGAGGAAAAAAAAAAATCTACTCTGTAAAATCAAGAAAATTGTTAGAGATTGTCTCCTGATAGGAATTGGAGGAAACATTTGATATTCTCATATCTTTTTTACCCATTGATAAGCTTAATAAATCTTAATCTACCTCTCTTTCCACAGGGTTTAGCTTTTGTGTGATCATATGCTAATGAGTGGGGGTTTTTTTAAACAGCCTCTGCACAATCATTTAAGCGTTTCATTTTTACACCCACTACAGTTGGCCTATTAGGCTTTAATGACACGATGTTAAGTGCCAGTAATGAATAGGCAAGTAATTAACACAAGCAAGACAGAAAACATGCTTTTATTTATTTATTTATTTATTTATTTGCTGGGCTTCACGGAATGGTAAAGCAGCCTTCATGGGTGAATGGCTGGAGGGAACTTGTCCTAGGCCTTTGTCAGCACCAGGGAATTCATGCCAGCCGTGAAGCTGCAGCAGTGCAGAAACTCCCAGGAGCGGGTGGGTGAAGCTGCTCTAAGCTACAGTTTGCATCCATATGACTCAGGAGTGCTTAACCTGCACGGAGGTTGCTCGCACCCATCTGCTGCAGGGGTTTACACCCGGTATCGCAAACAATATCAAGACTGCGTGGGAGAAAAAACCCATAAGCTAATTCTCTGATGTCCTTTTTGTTTTGTTTAGCCACACCGTGCATCAAAGCAATCAGCCCAAGTGAAGGCTGGACTACAGGGGGAGCAATGGTGATCATTATTGGAGACAACTTCTTTGATGGGCTGCAAGTTGTATTTGGAACCATGCTTGTATGGAGTGAGGTGGGTAGGGGTGCATTCCTGTTGCTAAACTGAAGAAACACACCTTTTCTGAGGAAAGTGGAAGGGGAACAGTGTTAATTCCCATTCCATTAATCGTACAAAAATGGTGGTGTTTAAGGCAGGCCTTATAAACCTGTGTGAAGGAAATTCATGGAACATGTTTAGTCTGTGCAACTCCTTGCTATGTAATACCGTTGAGGCCAACTGCTCAGTAATGTCCAGAATGGTACTAGAGGCATCTGGAGACAACTAAAGGTAAAGAAATAAAGCAAGGCTTAGACTGTGGGAAGGAGAAAGAATTCCCTCTGGGCCCAGAAATAAGCCAGCAATTAACCAGTGGGCATAAGCAGTACAATTTTCCTGAGGACAATTTATCCTAACGTGTCTTCCTCTCCTGGAGGCAAGAAACTAGAGCACAGGTATCACTTTCCTGATCTCCTATATAGGAATAAGCAATGCATTTACTCATAAAGCATGTTTGGAGGCTGAAAAGTAAAGGCGGGGGGAATAACACAGACATGTCATAATCCTGCCTCTCCTTTTGTTTTATCCCAGCTTATCACACCTCATGCCATCCGAGTTCAGACACCTCCACGTCACATTCCTGGAGTGGTTGAAGTGACATTATCATACAAATCCAAACAGTTTTGCAAAGGCGCACCAGGCAGGTTTATTTACACAGGTAGGTGATTGCGATTCACGCTAGAGAAGCTTGAGCTCAGAGCCTCTTTGTTTTGGTAATCAGTATTGACAACTCTCTGCTTTCTTTCTTTCTTTATTTAGCCTCTTGCTCTTGGAAGGCCACTCTGCTATTTGTGACATTTGGACATGTAAGGAGATAGCTTCATTGTTGTGCAGAGGTGTTAAGGCACTGTTACTACGCATGTTAATATTTTTTCCAGATTAGAGCTCGTACTGTTACGATATGGGTCTGCCTATAGATATATCGAGTGTACAGGAACATGATAGCATTGTTCGACATATCCCTCTCGCTGGGGGTAACCTTTCATTTTCAGGATAATCCCAGAGGACAAGGAAAGCATCTCGTATCAAGAGATGGCAATGAGCTGAGCGGAAAAATAAACCTGTTGGGGTTTTTTTATTCTTAAATGGATTATCAACTTACTTAGTGTCCTGTGTTCACCTCTGCTAGCAGGAGAGCCTTATCTAGAGATCTAAAAGAAAAAAATCAGATTGAACTGTCAGTACCAGTAGTAACCATGATGGCATACAACGAATGCACTAAAGTTTCTGTAGACTGTTACAGATGACTGGAGAATAATGGTGTGCCGAGTTCTAAAGGGTGGGTTTATATTTCAGGTGAATGACTTGCTCCCACCAAATCATATTCAGATTTCTTCTCAAAATGGAAGGATTTATTTAATTTTTAAAAGCTTTTTACTACCAACAATGCTCATTAAATAATCTTCTTGTATTATATTTGACATAATTTAAATCATAATTTAACTCAAAAATAATAATGGAGGTCCAAGAAATTTTTTGATAAAAATTTTAAGGTAAAAACTTAACCACCTGTTGAGTGAATTGGTTAGAATTTTTCCAAAAGTGGAAAAATCTGAATGCAAATCTGACACTTAAGGACTTTAGAAAGAACCAATGATTTGTGAAGATCCTGTTACTGTCTTATGCCATTTTATATACCCTTTATTAGTACACATGCTAAATTAGTGTTTATTTATGTACATGGAGAGGTATTTATTCATACAACTACCACACCTAGAAACTTGCAGCAAGAATTAAGTCTTCCATTATACTAGGTACTGTAATGACATATAAGCTTAACTGACAAAGGATTATTTTTGTTATGATAGAGGTCTGATCCACAGTTAATTGAAGATACTGAAATGATATCCATTGACTGAAACTGACTTTGAATCAAGCGCAAAGAGGTTAGGACTTTCTTCTGATTTGGCACCAAAATAACCCTTGTGCAGTGCAAAGTCATTCTGGAATTATTCCTGGGCTTGTGAGAATCAGGATGGGACCAAAAGCTTTTAAAATACATTGTCTTCCAAGGCAGTGCATTGATTCACTGGTCTCTGGGAGAAGATGAATCGGACGTCTGAGCAGGTTAAACCTATCTCCTTTTCCTGAGAGATAACTGGAAAAGCCATCAAACAGGTTAAAGTTTCAAATTTGCATGCAAATACAATCATGTTGCTAAAGAGAAGGGACAGGTTAACATACTGGAGTCTGGTACTCCTTAAGCAAAGGAACAGTGTCATCGATTCACCGGTAGTACAGGGCTTGGGGGGGCTGCACTAGGCCCGAGGTGTTTATCTTCAGAGAGGAAGAGACTCTTAATTTTTTAGTTATTATTACAGATTTAAATGTAAAGTTCTTCTGTGCCATTTTCTGTTTCTTGAGGCCTTGATCGCACAGTGTCTTCAACGCAAGCATTACTGAGGGCCACCATCCATGTGCTGTTGGTACCTGTGCTGAAAGGTTCGGGAATGGAGGGATACAGAGACGTGTAATAGAAATGCACATTCCTCTATGAAGAAAAGTCTTACTATTGTAAAGCTGTTTTAAGTGCAAGACTTACTTGTACCATCTAGAGGGGACTTGAGTCAGACTGCAGTGCAGTTCTTTGACATGTTAATTAGAGTGCTTTCACAAAAAAGGACATGAAGATGTACGTAGGAGCCAGCAGAAGAGATGGAAGTTAAATATACTATCCCTGGTTTACTGCTGTTATTGGCATAGGGATATCTGTTAGCATTCTCTGAGGAGTGAGTGGGTGCTTACTGCCATATGTTACAAAACAGCATTTCACAGAAGATGCCGAGCTGTTAGAGTGAGGGTAGAACAGACAACTTTTCAATCTGTCTATTCGAGAACCTGCAGTTCTCCCACCATGGCAGGCAAAATGATAAACACAGCTATTAGGTAGAGGCTCACCTGTATAATCAATTCCCCCAGGCTGTTGCTGCTATTAGCAGTAAAAACAACTTCTAAGCTATGAAAATAACATGGTGGCTTTTTTTTTTTTTTTCTTCTTTCCATGACTGTGCTATCACAAAACTGCTGTGAGCCTGCTGTGAAAAAATGCATTGATTTTTAACCTAGACAAGCCACGTTCAGGCAATCAAGGTCCTTCTGCCTGTAAGTCGTCTTCAGACCTTCCACAACAAAATCTGATACAAATAGCAGATTTTATCAGAAAGGCAGGAGCATCAAAGGTGCACAGTTCCAGCACATTTTTGTGAAAGTGGAAAATGGTAAGAGAGACCTGAATTAATCCTCCACTGAAAGAAAGGGTGAAGAGCTCAACCATGTTATTAGACAGGAGAGAAGATACCAGAAAACAGCCTCAGGTTGTTTAAATGTCACTGCCCACAGAATGCGTGTGTGTGTCTATAGCACTCTGCTCAGCAGCAGCGCGGAAGTGCAGCTATTTGTTGGGTAGAGCGTAGCAGACAAATACCATATCAAATACTGATTTTGTAATTATTGGTAAGGTAGTCCTGTGCATCATAACAAAAATCTGTGGTTTTTTCATGATAATTGAAGGTTATTATTTTCTCGATAATTTTAGTACTTTATATTGCAATATATTTGTCTGAGCTGTCACAAAGTTTATATATTCCTCCGAGCTGTCGCAAAGTTTATAGATAACATGTTGGAGAATGCAGTAGGCTGGGAGACACTAATAAGACCACTTCCCTCTTGAATTGTAGTTGCCTTTATAAATGAGAATTTCTCCTCTAAATACCTCCCCTTTACATTCAGCCTGCACTCTGCAAAAACCTAAGAAATGCAGAGACATTAACATCAAGCCCAGGAGACTGAAAAGTGTGAAATCCTGCAAACTAAAAGCATGGGAAGATGTAGTTCTGTCAGAACTAATAACAGCAGCAACAACTAGCAGCCCCGGTACTATCAGGGTCATGTTGTATTAAGTCATTCATAATTATTAAGTGCTGAGATACAACCTCAGATGAAAAGCACGAAGGGTCAAGTCATATGAAAAATACTGAGTAGCTGGCTATAGGTACTTCACAGGTATGACAAGAATAATGATTCATAGAAAACCAGACCTCAGAGGGTTGTCAGGGCCTCACTGCATCAGACATGGGCAACCACTTACAGAAGGACACATGCTTCCGTTTTATACGTGAGACACTGCCGTAGAAGGATGAGGAAAGATTAACCACCTGCCTGTGGTTACACAGGAAAGCAAGATAGAGAAAAGATCTCTCAGGTTCTAGTCATATCCTTTAATCACCGGCATGCCAATACTCTCCTAAAACATGCAAACAGAAAAACAATGAACTTAGTATTGCATGTATCTGCCTATGCCCTCAATATTTAATATACAATCAAATATTAATGTTTGACCTGATTAGACTAGAGCTTTTTTCTTTTTTTTTTAAAGTTACAATAAAACAGGTTGTTTGAAGAAGAAAATGACAAACTGTTAAAAAGATGAATATAAAAATTAGATATAAATTTCAAGGGTAAATCTAAATGCCACAGTGGAGCTGTTACGGGAGCTCATATGCGTCCTGTAATGTGTATTTATAATAGGCTCCTTGTGAAGTGTGCTGCGCTAGCATTGCTGTAGTTATGGTTCTGTCAGCGTTTCCACTCTTAAGTGCTATCATTCAGGGTGCTGCAACTCAGCCATCAAATTCCTCTCATCACCAAAATGTGATGTGTGGACTTTTCCATAAGGTTCCCAGATGGAAAACTTTTATAAGAGTGAAGCCAACAGGATTCTATGAACATCTAATGGTGTACTACAGAGTATAGCAAAAATCTAGAGAAACGGCATGTTATATGTTAATGGCAGCTGCTGAACCAACTTACATACTTTAGTAGTTAAGTATATTCTTAAAGTGAGAGATAAAAAGTCTATATTTTACATCACCACAACTAAACATTTAGTCCCTGTGTGTACCTTAATCTGGTGAGAATACAGGTTGTACAGACATCTCCATGTTCTGAATTACTTTTCTTTCATCAGCTGTTCCTAGAATAATAAGACATTTGATGCTAATCTAGCAGTAGCCTGATATTCTGCTTTTAATACTACACAAATTCAAATTCTCTGCCACTGTAAGTAGTTCCATTATAGTTCCCTTGACTTTAATAACGCTTACATCAGTTTATGGCAGCTGAGGATATGTCTCATAGGCTTTCGTATCTTAAGTTTGATCACGGCTCTCCATTTACTCTTCCATAGAGATGCTAACCTGGAAATGTGTATATCAGGGAGATTTTGAACATAATTTCCTTGCTGAGCAGAAATCCTCCAGGGGTTAACTTGTCAGAGCAATGCAATATAAAATAATCTGTGGGATATGTTGGACTCCCGGGTTGTACTGTATCAGTCTGTATCCCAGGTACCAAGGATAGAAAATACTGGTTTGCTAAAGCTTGTAAGTAGATTTGAGAAGGCCTTGTTATCTGCTTGTGGGAAACAACACTTACAAGGATGCAGTGAGCTCTACAAATTGGAAGGGCTTGGCCAGAACACAACTGATATGACAGAAAGCATTTGCAGAGAACAGCTCCTACCGCTGCTTTAGCCTAGGAAGGACACACGCAGTATGAGGCAACGCTGTGTTGGAGTAGGGTGTTTGGAACAGCCGTTACCAACACAGCAGATGTACCACAGGACCGCTGGCAGTGCACTTCCACCAGCATCCTTCCAACTCCAGACCACAATGGACCCCTCAGAGCACGCTGACTGGTATGTACGTACCTGCCGAGCCCACAATTAGCATGATTATAGCAAGAAAGCTTCTGTAGCTGGCAACGTGGAAATGTTTTATTCTGTAGGGTGAATACCAAGCATCTCTTTACTGTTGGCTTGAGTGGAGGTAGTCACTAGTGCAAAGGTGGAAGCTTTAAGGCCACTGGTGCCTTTTTTCTTTACGTTAACATCTTAAAGGAGGTTAGACATCACACTCCAAATACTACACGCCCTCTGGCTCAGTTTTCTGAGTTCAGGGTGTTTCTAGAGGTGTGCATACTTTGTTTCTTCTCATTTATACTTTGCAAACAGAGGATTTGTTGCTCTTTGGTCTGCTTCATGGAGTAAAGCAAAGATGAGCTGCAGAACTTTGCTAAGGTCCTTGAATGTGGCCCTTTTTTGATTGGCGGAGAGGGAGAGCGCGCATCTCCCAAGCCGTACACTGGCAATATCAGAATGAGCTGTCACTCATGGTAAATTGTGCAGATCTTCATAACATCATCTTCCTTCAACAGTCTTATGTGCTTTGATGTGTGGTGAAATAATTAATACTTTAAACGTCAGCACTGTTGTTATCATTGGGTATCTGAGTTAGTCCCCATTGAGATGAATGGGACTGAGCCGTTGTTTTAGGCTTTGCAAATGCAGACAGATGTCGTGGCATCAGTTGCTCAAGTGTAAGAATTTTTTTTCTCCTATTCCAGTGAGTCATAATAGCTAGAGACTTGTATTTAAAATGAAAGCATGGGTTGTGGAGGGTAAGGAACAAGATAAAAGAGGAAGCACTGTGCCATACTCTATTTGAGCCTTGTCATAAATAAAGTCTGGCAGACTGTGGGGCATTCAGACCTCCCCCTACTGCTGACTGTAACAATTCTGTTGTTAAAACAGTTATGCTAGAGTGAGGTTTATAGACTAAGCAACAATTTAGTTTATTCACTAGATGGTTGCTCTTTTTTTGCATACGTTATATCATGTCACGCACAATTCTTTAAACTGTGCTCTGGGAAATTCAAGAGACCCCATGTGCCTGAAACACTGGATTTGAGAGTTGCTAAAGGGATTTTGCTGTACCTGAATCAGTTTTCTTGGGAGTTTCATTTCAGATACCTGATTTGTAGGAAATAATGAGCAGCCTGCTTCTGTGTGAGACCCCTTTATGGTCTCTGTATCCATGATGCCAAAAGCAATTGGATATAATTTCGGCATATTTCTATGTAACACATAGATAAATCACCACTGATCCAGTAGCTCTTTCTCAGTGGAAGTGGTGTTGTGGTGAAGTCATTTAAACGTGCTGGTGGATTCTACATCTTGTCCTTCAGTTGAAAAGGTACCATTTACTTCTACAAATGTTGGATGTTGGTTTTTAACAGGATTTCATGCCAGAGATATTTTTATTTCATTAATGAGTAAAACTAGCAGTAGGCAATTTTGTTGCTAGATGTACAGAAAACCTTTTGTGCTGAAAGACGTAATATATACAGTGATTCAAAATGGCTGAGTTATTCTTAGAATAATTCAACATTGTTGAGAAATGATTTGCTGCTATTTATCTATCAGAATGAAAATGTTCGTGTCAATCCATTGGAAAAATGTTTGTTGAATAATAGCCAATTTCTTCTTTCTGAATTAGCATTTTGTATATTCCCATTGGCTATTTTTAGTCAACTGTGTATACATATATGTTTAAATTCCTATATATTTTACATTGGTTTTGCTTAGCTTAAGATATAGAACTTAACTGATTAGACTTGTAAGGAAGAAGAGAAATGGCACATAATGATGTATAGGCCCTTGAGAGAATTGACCTGTAATTCTCAGGATTGCTGGCAAAAAAACATCCCCCCCCAAAAAAACCCCCCATCTTCCTAAACGGGATGTAGATTCCGTGGCAGTTGAAATGTGTATTATTAAACTCCTTAAGCAAACCAGAATGGCTCCCAGTGGAGAGCAAAGACATTCTAAGTATAGCCAAGACTAAATTCTCAGGTCTGGGCTTTCTCTACTCAATTCCCGCTTGATTATCTCCTGTAATATTTAAACTTCATGCCATGCCATAATTATTTAATAAAAAGTAAATATAAAATGTATCTCAGTGGGGAATATGACCTTATACCTTCACGTTGTTATACCAAAGACAGACACAGATAAACAGAGAATCTGGGTCGGTATAACAGACTGTCTCACTTGATAGTTTCATTCTTCCGGTGTCCGAGATGGTTAGCTGGTAAGGTCCCCAGTATATTTTGGAAGATTCAATAAGTGCAATCAGCGGGTCTTGGAACCAGGTGTTTTCAGCTGTGCTGATGTCACCAGTTATTTAAAAAAAAAATGTTTTCTACAGAACCACAAATGGTAGAAGAGGATAGAAGCTAGCACTGAATGAGGATAGTGCTAAAGGACTTACATATGTTACTTATTAAATGCATCATGGAATTCTTAGCAAGATTCTCAGCATGTGATTGCGTGAATGTGTCATTTGAATTCTAATGCACATTCTGAAGTATGAGGAAATTCTAAAAAACCCTACCTGTAACTGTGTTAGTAAACACTAGTCATCCTAATGTATTAGAGGCAGTCAAAGCCTATGAGCATGCGGAATGCTAAAGAACTGACTTTTGGTTTCGGTATTAATTTGGAGTTTAATTTTGAATAATCAGAAATCAGAATATTATTGCAACGATTTCTTAGTAGAGAGTATTAAAGTGTCTGAAGTTTTACAAAATCATCGGCAATGCCAGTAGGGCTCTACCAGCTATTACTGACTGAGGATCTGGGTCAAAATATCTCGGTTTATCCACTAGAGATTAACATCATTACAGTGAAGTGGCTATGTACGCATAATAGCCATACACAACTGAAGAAGTTAATGTGTCTAATGAATAGCTGTGCCCTAGTTTGTGATGGCAAAATGGGGGGGGCGTGGGGGTGGTGTAATGCGTTTATTCGATGAGCAAATTCGGTACTCTTGATTTCTGACTGCGTAACGAACATAGTAGAAGACCTGTTCTAATTTGCATTTTTACCATAACTTGCTATATTACTGCCATGGTCAGTTTGGTCCAGAGTAAATACATTCATCCTTAAAGGAGTATTTTGTGATAATGCTTCCCTGCTGTATATTTCAAATTATTCACTCAGCCTTTGGTAGATGGTGAGAAGTCAGCATCGGAAACTGGAGCGGTTTTCCGTGCAGAAGCCATGCCTTTTTTTGTTCCCTTATTGAGTGAGCCAAACTCACTAGTGCAACCCTTTGGAATACTTTCATTAGAAGTTTTGCAAATAACATGCAGCATTCACGCAAGTTTTATCATTTGCCTCAACGTATCTGCCTCTGAATGAAATTTCTGGAATACTGGCAGAAAATGAGCATGTACGTCGAGTTCAGCCGTGCCCACCAGAATGAGCAGGCAGAAGGTGTGTGCACACACGTGTATATGCATGAATGCACAGAATTCTTTCAAGGCTTAGCTGTAAGCAGAGATTTTGCCAATTCTTTATTTAACGAAACATACAGACACACTGAGGGGTTGTCCAGGAGCACCATGCAGTTCATTCTACAGATAATGGCAGAAACAGCTGTACAATTAAATGGGTGGAGTTGGGGTACCAGGAGTCAGGGGACCTGGTCTGCCTAACATGGTCCAGCATTAACAGCTTGCATGTCACAGCTTTCTTAGTGCTTGATTAAGTATTATCTTTGAAAAGAGATGAGGGATCCTCATACGAAGTTCTTGTAAAGCTTAGCTTACTATTTAGCCTCTCTTACAGCGATCAGGGCTTGCCTGAGCAGCAGGCAACATACACCTTCTAGGAACCCAGGCAAAGAGAGGTTTTCTGTGGAGAAGCTGTGAAATCCATCTTTCTCAGGTAATGAAAGCTAGAGTCATACAAATATATATATATATACACACTCATATAATATGGTGGGGTTTTTTTCTGTTTTTGTTTCAGCTTTAAATGAACCTACCATAGATTATGGTTTCCAAAGACTGCAGAAGGTCATCCCAAGACATCCTGGTGACCCCGAAAGACTAGCTAAGGTAACATATTTTTAAGCATTTCACTGAGCCCACTAAATATGTTCTTTCACTTCTAACTCATAAAAGAGACAAAATTGTATCTTAAATGACAATTACAACTGAACATAATTTCACCAATTAGTTGCAGGTCCAAACAGGAATGTGAGTAGAACCCACAGCTACCAGTAATTTTTAGTTGTTAGAGCTCAAACGCTGTTGGTGAACTTCTTTTGCTGCTAAAATGAGAGTCCAGTCTTCCCAGTTCATATTCATGGTCCTTTGCATTTATCCATATTGGCAAATCTCTGAACCTAAATGATACATGAAATGACATAAAGGATTTGTTCCCCGTAAGGGAATCTTTTTGTAAAAAGCACTTAAAGTTCAACTTTTTCTGTAGCAACAACTGCAGTATGCATGTGTCACAACAACTCGGGATTTTATGTATCTGTAGTACTGCACACTGTGCTGATGAAGCACCTAGCACAATGCCAGTGGTATTAATGACTATATTCCTAGATTTTAGTGCAGTTGCAAAAGTACATATTATCGTCTTTGCATGACGAAAGACTATTGTATTCAGATAGTATACTGTGTAAATTTTTTCCTATAACCACAGGCAACATAAGATAGCTAGAGTGTTTTATTTGTTTGGTTACCATTACTGAGAAAAAATAAATGGACATGGAGATTAATCAGATTTTTATGTGTCTATGCAAAAAAAACAATTGAAATGCACTAGGGAGCGGAGTTCCTGTTTAAATTGGGCATGTCTGAAAATTGGCTCCATTTTGGAAGCTGGGGAGCGTAAAGCAGGTTCAGGACTCTGGAGAGCTCCGGGATCAAGGTGGAGCGCTGGGCACTGGCCGCCCGCGCTGCCGGCTGAGGCTTCAATCGCACCCACGTCAACGCTGCCCAAAGGGAGGGATGATTTTGGACGTCTAGTTTGAGATACTCTAAGGGGTTCAATTTTTCCGATAAGCGGCAAATAACAGCTCTTTAAGGGACCCAGTGTTCAGAATGACCACGCACAAACACTAGTCACTTCAGAAGATACTAGCCCTGGTTTTATTTGTGTTGAAATCCTTTGCTGTTAAAACCTCAGTTTTATGCATCTGCTCATCCTCCAGGAAATGCTGTTGAAACGAGCTGCTGACCTAGTTGAAGCACTGTATGGAACGCCACATAACAACCAGGTCAGAACGACTACTCTCATGAAGGGAGCGGTATACGTTCCGGTTTAGTAATAAACACTAGAAAATTTCTCCAAGCATGTTTCTGAATTTGTCTCTTTCCTTCTGCAGGACATCATTCTGAAACGAGCTGCAGACATCGCAGAAGCTCTCTACAGCGTACCAAGGAATCCTGCGCAGATCCCTGCACTGTCTAGCTCTCCTGCCCACAGCAGTATGATGGGAATTAACTCCTACGGTAGCCAGTTAGGAGTCAGCATTTCAGAGTCAACACAGGGGAACAACCAAGGTAAGCACTGCAAGTAGTATAGTGTTAATTTAAACAACGAAAAATTGAATCACAATTGCTTCCGTAGTAGTTTCTTAACTTCTCTACCTGCTCAGCTTAGGAACAGAAAGATGGCTTTAAACTGTCGGCATTAGAAAGGGCTGTGCGCTGCCATTTTGGATGATACTATGTCTGCACCAGGTCCCAGTCACCAGATTAGCTATGGCTGAAATAATTCTTGAGTATTTTTTGATACTAGCTGAGCCCTGAATTCTCTCCCTGCTCCCCTCAATATCTTTTTTTGTTATACCTCTGTTTTCATAAAAGACAAGGACAACAACTGAAAAAGGCTGGGGAATTTTCTTCTTTCTTTTTTTTAAGGCTTCTTCAGTGTTAATGTTACCAATTTGCATATGTTGTAGGTATTACATTTACTCCAGATATATTATTGATTGTTAGGAAAACGTGCCCTATAATGACATATTAACAGTAATACATCATGGGAGCAATATCAACTTCAGGCATTTTCTGACTTTTGAATATTTTGATTTTTAGCACTCTATTCCAGTAACATACAGTCTGTGGTTGACTCCATGAATAGTTGTGTTTAACACCCTAAGGCAGTAAAAACATTTCATATGAAGTTAATATGACATATGCCATATCAAAAGTCCTCATATAGATAACTCTGCTGGATATTTTAATAAGGTCTTACCAGCCCTGAATTAGAACTTCATAATATAAATGGGCAAAATAACCTGACTTGATATCTAAATGGTAACCACTTTTAAAGTAGCTATTGGATCACATCCTTCTAATGAAAGCTTTTCCGTAGAAAAAAACCTTTTGCAGCTTTAATAATAGCCTTGTACTTTAATGCTGATGCTATAGTGTTCTTAAGTCTCTTTTTGGAGAAAAAAGAGGCTAAATTTTGGTTCTTAAACATTTGTTAGTTTTTTTTTTTTTTAAGACAAAAAATGGTTTTCAGTTATGCAGTTTATTCTTTCCCCCAAGTAGTGTATCTTCAAAGTCAAGCTGCAAAAACTATACATGGGTTATAACTTCCCCTTAGTAATGCGCTTGCTTTATTTGTAATTCATCAATAAATTGAAAAGTATAACCCCCCCCAAAACTGTAGAAAATCCCACATATATTATAAATTCAACCTCAGAAAAAGATGAGCACATGCATTTTTTTCCAGGTCTTAGTTCAAATTTCAACTTTTAACAAACACACATCAGTTCACTTCAAAAAGTTAGTTTCCCGTGTTGTTTTAAAACTTAATATTGCTTAACTTGAAAGTACGTGCATAAACCCCACTGAATTTAATGGTACTTGCTTAAATGTTTTAATTAATCTGGACTTAAAGAAGTAATTTATCAAAGCAGGGAATATACAGGAGAATATACAGTAGAAAGTTTTAAGCCAAATCCATTGACATGCTTTGAAATGTGTTTTTTTTAGGTTACATTCGTAATACAAGCAGCATCTCACCCCGAGGTTACTCATCCAGTTCCACACCTCAACAGTCCAATTACAGCACTTCCAGCAACAGCATGAACGGCTACAGCAACGTCCCCATGTCAAACCTGGGCGTTCCGGGCTCACCTGGATTCATTAACGGCTCTCCAACAGGATCCCCCTATGGATGTATGTGCTTTGCTTCTTTTATATTTGATTCCTGCTCCTGCTTAATTTAATTTACCACATCAAAAAATGCAGCAAGTGATGTTTTCCATGAGAAGTTCTTAAGATTTAGTGAAGATTTTTGTAAAGGTTTTGATTTGTGTTCTGGTATTTTTTAGTACGGACTAGAACATGTTCCCATTCTTCAAGAAGAATAGAGGAATCTTACTTGTTTTTTTCCTTCATTTTTTATCCTTGTACAGATTGCTAAGTTGTAAAGGCCACAGTGAGAAATGCGGTACAATTTGCCACTTTAGATGATTAAGCAAGTAGCCATTACTTTTGGCATAGATACTACTCCAAATCCTATGTAAAATAATTTTTATGTGTATGAACTGCATTAACAGTAACTGAGAGCTGAATTATAGATTAATTTCCTGTGGAACTGTATTACCTTGATAACCAGAAATATAATGACAATGGAATTAAGTTCTGGAAGTTACTATTATTGTGTTTCTAGCTACTAGTTTTACGATGAGCAAGTCACCCTTCCTTTCACGCCTTGATTTCCCTCTGGGAGTGTGTGTAATATATATATGAGAGGATGAAAAATTAAACAGCTATTACTGACTTATTATTTAATTATTTACCTACACTGTAGCTTATGGAGGGTATAGCTCCCGATAATGTCAGGATCATGCCTTTCCAGAAAACACCTGGTATCCCGCAAAATCCTGTTTTATTTTATTTACATTCACATCATCTGCACAAGGACTGACCCACTTTGCAGTGATGATGAAGGCTCCTTGCTGGTCTGAAAGCTGCTAAACACCACGCTTGGAGTTTGAGCTGTAATTTAAGGCTAAGGTGCAACTCAAAGGATAGTCAGGTACTTTTGGTATGTCCCCTCTGCTGGAGCTGTGCCATTGACTTCAATAAGGAAGGAACCAGGTCTGCAGCGTATTGTCATTCTGATTTCAAACTAATACTTCCATGAGATTTGGGGATTCACTTGAACCCACATGAAACACGGTTATTTGTTCCTTGTTTTGCTGAGAAATAGCTGATATTTTTCTGGATGGTAACAGTTGCTTAACAAGCTATTGGACATATAACGGGACTTCTTCTCACAAGATACTTCTTTAAAAAGAAGCCAATTTATATTCAAATCTAAGCAACAGCTTAAAACATCCCCTCTCAACTCCAACCAAGGAAATCTTCATTTTTAAAAAGCTGAGGAGGGCACAGGAGTTACCGGCCTTCCCGGTTTCCAAAGCACAAACTGTAAGTGGAGAGGCCGTTGCTGTCTCCTGTTTGTTCATATTGACTCTCTCTCCCTTGATGACTTACCACATTTTCTGAGATCCTCACCCTTCATTTTAAAAGGATTAAGCGCTCTCTTTTCTTAACTATTCAATATAACTACCTCTCTACTTCAGACTTACTGTAAACAGCCAAGGCAACGTGAGAGCGAGATCTTCCTTAAGAAATAAAAGGAGTACTCAGAAGGCAGACATCTTAAGCAGTTTTACCAAACTTCTATAATTGCATTTCTGATGAGGATTCACTTTTTTCTTTTGCAGTAATGTCTTCAAGTCCAACAGTCGGCTCCTCCAGCACTTCTTCCATCCTTCCATTCTCCTCTTCCGTCTTTCCTGCTGTCAAACAGAAGAGTGCCTTTGCTCCTGTCATCAGACCCCAAGGGTCTCCTTCTCCTGCCTGCTCTAGTGGCAATGGAAATGGGTTTAGAGGTAAGAAAGGTACAATTAATATTACTCATATAATATGGTAGCACACTGTGTTAGTCTAGGTAAACACAGTAATCATCTGAATACCATTACACTGATATTACAGGACTCAGTAGTGAAAATCTGACCCAATCCAACTGGATTAAAGCAATGCTCCAAGCTTTGTCTATTTGTTTTTAAAACAACAGGGGACAGACACTCATTTATACCGAGAAGGATTTGACCCACGCTGCATTTCAGTACCAGCTCTTTTGTGAGGAATGACTTCTCCTTAGGCTTCAGGGACTTGTAAAACAAACGCCTGCCCTGCAGAGTTAATACACAGCTCTGTACGTAACAGCCAATGTCTTGAAACCTGCTGCAAGGTTTAGGCCCATACCGGGAATTGAGCCCTATAGTACATTTACAGCCTTTTTAAAGGTGATCTGCAAAACAAATGTGAGTATTAAGATAAGAATGGAAACCTGTACTAAATTCTTTCTTTTAACAGGCTGTGGGGGGGCACGCGGCACGTAAATACGCTCCAAGTCTCCATAAAAAAAGCCTTTATAGGGCCTGAGAAGTCATCTGGCTCCTTCAGACTTCACTAGAGATACCATAGAAAACACAACTCTGGGAATTCAGCCATGCCAAGAGCCAGTGGTAATTCTAAAATGAGCCCTACAAACCGCACCTGTTGATTTGGGTGCATTATAAATCCTTAGCTAGGCCACAGGGACTTACATAAACTGTGATTATTTTATATAATAAGGAAATTCTAAAGTGTGTTGAACAAAAACAATTACATTTTTAAAAGCTAATTTCTAGAATTCTGCTATATATCTGAAACAGCTTCTTCCCCTGCCCCAATTACATGAAACCCCGTTCTTCTCTAAGATCATCGTCTCCCTATTAATGAAAGACATTGATGTACCCATGTAAATGCACAGGTATCACATTGACAGGCAACGTAATTTCTTTTCCACTCTGTTTAAAGAAGATGAAGGATTTGAAGCAATTTCTTACACTATAGGTATAGAAAGTTTTGTTGGCCCGACAGTTGCAGCTGTTTATCTAAACTCTTTAGAAATGGGTTTATATTTGATAAAGTTTTGTATGATTGTGGTGTCTAAAGAGTCACCATCACTACCTGGTCTGCAGTTAAGTTTTTTCCTTCTTTTTTTTTTTTTTGTGGGGGTGGAGGGTAGAGGGGTGAGGTGTTCTTCGTACCAACTAATGAAAGGATGTATTGATTTCACTGCAATTTGATAAAAAATGAGAGGGTTTAGCTGTTCTAGGGAACTGTTCCAAGGCAACATAATTTTAAACTGATTTAGTTAAACATTTAACTAGGAACGCCTGTCAATTTAAGGATAGTTTGCTTGTTTAGCTTAAGCCAGTTGGACAGTGCTATAAACTAAAGAGAAATCACTGCATTCAGAACAGATTTAAATTTGCTTTAAAATTAGACAAGTTTAACTTCTCTGTTGAGAAGGCCTAAATGTTAAGAAGTTACCTAAGGTAGTGCTAAACACAAATCAGTTCAGTGAGAAAATCACTCAGATTGTTTCTGGGAGACAGAAAAGGGACAGATTCAAAATACACTGAGTTTTTAAGTGAATACTCTTCCTTAACCTGCCATGTCTGTCCTGTCTGCTCAAGACTTTGCTTAGAACTTTCTCTCTTTTTTTAACCCTTTTGTATACAGGTAAAGTACTGGAGACCATTTGGTGCCATTTAGTGTTTACAACATATTTTATCCAATCTATAAATTAGTAATAAGTAAGAGATTCTAAAAATGGAACTAAAAACCTAGTCCTTGCATCCATGTATTCTGAGGTGTTCAGGATTAATCTGTCAGTTAAGGTTATGGTTACTTACTTGAATAGCTTATGCATATAGAGATGCAGAGACTTGGGCGTGGATAAACACATATAAAAGTTATTAACCATATCGCTTTCTTTGTGGGATATCTCCTTGTACATCAACACCCTGATACCTAAATATAGTAATACGCTACAACCATTATTGAAGTAAGTTTTCAGCAGCTACAGTACATAGTACAACGGGACCTATCAGTCAGACTGCAACAACAAGCAACAGATGTGACTCAGAGTTGCTTTGCAGAGTCGAACATGTCTGCCCAAGGTTCGTTATGCCAGGTCTCTGTAACTATTTCAGCCATAGATGCAAATTCTTCTTTCCAACTGAAATATTTAAATTGATGCAAGCTGGGGAGCACATGCTTTGGAAAGGATCCAGATACACACAGCCTGATATCCAAATTAACGTTCCCACAGTGTTGACAGACAGATGTGGCCAGAAAGTCAACAGGAAGGTCCCAAAGAGGCTTCTTGAATGGACTTACCATTGCTGCGGCAATGAGAGATTGTTAATCTCCCCTGCTATGCCATCGCCCTGTGCTATAAAACTAAGAATAGATGTGTTGGTAATGTTATTTATTTATTTATTTATTTGCTTACTTATTTATCAAACTTGGGCATCAGTAAATACTGATGGAGATACAATAGCAAAAGCACAGAGCAAGCAGTAAGTATATGCAGGTTCCTTCCCAAAGCACATCAGACAAGTGTTTTGACATTACCTCTCCATTTCCCCACCCATAACATGGAGAAAATATCTCCCCAATGGGGATTTTTTGAGCTTTAATGTAATGTCTGAAATGTACTTTGGCTACATCTTTTCGTCAAAGGCAGAAGTTTCCTGGTGATACAGTCTCCATCCTACTTGCTGCATCCTGTTGCAATGAGAATATTAGAAATGCTACCAGCAGCTCAGGGCATGCCACTCTACTTACAAGCAGCAATGAAAATCTAGAATATAGCTTCCATGCATGTTAACCACAGCAGTGTTTAAGCCTGGATTAAAACTGGTCTAAACAGAAGGAGCTGTACAAACTTCATCCTCAGATTGGTATTCCCATTATTCTAAGCAGTTTACAGTATTGCTGGAAATTTTTTTCTGAAAATGTATTTTGGGAGCAAAGTTTTAAAAGCTGCTGGAGACAGTAGGACAGCTGGTAGAAAATACATTGTAACTCAAAAGTATTAGCTAAGCATGAAACTTGCCTATCTACTGGCTTTCAGCTTTGGGCTGCACAACCCAGCCAAGAGGTGTGGAATACCCTCAGATAACCCCCTGTGCCATGTGTTCTTGCTTACCTCTTTCACCTGCCATCTGCTATACATTCTCACAATGTAACAGGACATGCTAGGTGGAGAACAGGCAGCAATCCATACTGGACACCACTCACTTCTATATGCTTTCCAAATTGAGAGCAGGTGATCCTGATGAGAACAATTGTGTGCCCCCTTCATGTCATATGTCAAGGCAGTTTAAAAAAGGCATGGGAAGATATAATGTGACGTGACGCAACACGGCATGATAAGTACACAAATGCCTAATCAACTCATCTCAGGTGGAAGGCAGCTGATGGGAAAAGCAAGCAAATTGGAAACTGCTGGAACAGCATGGACCGCTGACTGCCCAGATTACCTTTGGCCAGCTCAGCACATCTCAACATAAAAATGCAGGCTCAGTTACAAGGAATAGCAGGCAAGCCCCAGAAGGTCAGATGTTCCATTAACCATCAGGATCCTAGCCAAACCAAAAGGTATTGGAGTCTGATACCCTTAGGAACAGCCTCAATTTAGCAAAGGGGACATCTGCACTATTCCCTAAAGAAATACAGGTATTTGAGTGGAAGACCCTAATTATTAATATCTTGTCTTGACAAAGTTATGGGTGTCAACAGCTCTGGGGATTCCAGTCCCCTTGCATTAAAAGGCTGTGCAAACAGGTAACGAGAAGAATAGTTGCTCTGAAAAGTTTGTGAGGGGTGGGATTGAGTGGCAATGTCTGGCTCACACTTACAAAGCAGTGGTTCCGGATTGTTACCAGTCCAGTGCCTGACCGAAGCCTAGGTCCAGTCAACACTTAAGGCACAGCATTTTAAAATAACTCTTAACAGAGATTCTAACCAGGTAAAAATAACTGGGCCATTTCCACGCTGGGAATGTTCAGCAATACACTTCTGCCTGAATCAGAATGATTCCAGAGCCTAGACAGTGATTTAAGTATGCTAAAGGCTGCAAGTGATATATACATGATGACAAAATATATGAAAAATATGTATCTGTCATCTGATTAAATTTGATATATTGGAAGGATCCAGTACATTTTTCTCCCCAGTTTATTGGCAGAGATGTGAGGGGCACAGACTGCTTCAAAATCAAGAAAACCTTAAGAGATATTTAAAACTTCTTGCTAACACTTAACTAAGCAAAAATATCTCCTGTTACTATTAATTACTTATCTTTCGTTTGATGGGATGTTAATTTTAGTAGCTCATCATATGTCACAGACTTATTCAGGCTAAGCAAGAGCTCCATTTTTAATAGGAGAAAACAAAAATTGCCTTTTTTAATGGAAGAAAATATTCAAGACTGTTAGGTGTCACACAGAAAAAGAGGATATTGGGTAAGATTCAATATTGACTTCTGCTTTACAGGTGAAAACTTAGCCACTTTCTAGTATA
The DNA here is from genome assembly GCA_013397275.1 of Burhinus bistriatus. Taxonomy (NCBI): domain Eukaryota; kingdom Metazoa; phylum Chordata; class Aves; order Charadriiformes; family Burhinidae; genus Burhinus; species Burhinus bistriatus. The sequence goes on along the minus strand of VYXH01012567.1, from coordinate 102,739 downwards.
ATTGGAAAAATATATAGCTGCAGAGTGACTATACATTCCTGTGGCCCTTAATAATTAAACTAATGCATATGTGACTTTGCAAACACATATTTTGATTTTAAAGGTCTTCCTAATTAATTTGAACTAAATCAAAAGAATTGTTCAGGCATCCTTTCGTGCACGCGCAGCTTAGCACCATGGTGAGATAGTAACTACATCACCGCAACTCGATAGGTGAGGCCAAGTTAACTTCTCCATCTCTTAGCTATCAAAAGTTTTGTCTAGATTTTTGTAAAATGTTACATAAAATATGGTTTAACCTGCTTATTTATAAATATCTCACCTGTCTGTCATCATGAATGGATGAGCAAAAACTTTCCATCCAAATACAGGACTTCTAAAAAAAAAAAAAAAGTGTTAATTTCCTGTGGAGGAAAAAATAATAAATTCTTTAGGAAAAACTTGAAGCTTTTGAGCTACTTTTTAGTGTCTTAGTCGGAACCATCCTTCACAGGTTCTTCACAGAAGCTGGAATTTTGTTCACTTACATTCTAGTATAGAGGATGATGGTGCCCTTCATCCAAGCCACTGATGTTTTCTGCTAAATGAAAGCCAGCTGCGTTTTCCTCTGAAAATCCTTTCTTTTCTCTATCATTTTCAGTTGATTAGTTACAGAATAATAAATGATAATAAATGGGTGCGTTGTCTTACAAACGTCTCTGTGGTCTTAATATTGAAAGTAAAACTGCACGTTTTCTAGCAGTAGCCATGATGTGAGTCTGAGATTTCAATAAGGTGAAGCCTGCAGGTCGTGGTTGCACCTTTTCTTAGCCCAAATTCCCCCGAAGCTAGCTCTGCCACCACCAGCTGGGTGGCTTGCAATGTGCAAACCTACCTCTACGTACAGGACGGCTCACGCGTAGAGATGTTTCTGGCATGCAGGGTAGGAACATTCATTTAAGATGCTCAGAGGAGCAGCCCTGGAGCACTTTGTTTGCCTCTTCAGAGAGCTGTAGAACCACAAGACTGGATTTTGCTGGAAACCTAGTAGCAAAAGAGGAAAACCAAATACGAGAGCAAGACATTTTACATTATAATGATTGAAAATGCTCAACACCCATCTTCTCTAGAAAGCAGAGTTTTTAAACCAGGTCATAATTTAGACACCAACAAAGCACCCGTGGTATCTGCAGGACTTGGGGGGTGCACGCGCACGTGTGTGTATGTGTGTTTGTACAGCACGAAGCCCCTTTCCAGTTCTTACCAAACGGCTGTTCGAATTGCAGAGAGTTCATTTCCACTGCAAAGCAAGACAGCGTTTGCAGGGGCCACTTGTATATACTAGGCTTATGATCATTATTAATTACACCCATTAAAGGTGCCTATCACCATAGCATCTGGGTACTATCCATGTTTGATTATTTATTTATAAAAAAATTCTCCAACCTTGTGACAATTTTAATCAAGTGTTTCAGTTGATAATTGCAAGCTGTCAAGGTTAATACAATAAGGCTCATCTCTAATTCTTTTTTCATTTCCCTCCAAGAAAAAGAAAAAAAGACCCTCTGGGATAATGACTGTGGTTTCTATATTCCCAACTCATCAGGGAGTGTCCTGCATTGAACCACCTTTATTGAAAAGTTACATCGATTCAATATATAGTAATACAGGCAAAAATAATTACAGCTTTGCTAGCAGTGTAAGACCTTAATCCAAACCTCACAAACATTCAATAAAAAGTGATACAGGCTGGGAATAGGCTTTTGACAGTGCAGCCCCAAAGGGGAGTGGAGGTGGGGTGGAAATGGACAGATGAGGGGATGTAAAAGGAGAGAGAACCACAGAGCAAAGCCGTTTAGATGAGCTGTGGAAAAACAGGTGAGAATGCCAGCCGGTATTGCTCAACCTCCTTGTTCTCTGTTGCAGAAGGAGGTGAAGGTGCAACATTAGGATGAAATGTCAGCAAAACAATTTGGCTTTGCTTGTCCTTTCTAGGTTATATTATAGTTTTACCTGAATTTGTCCGCTGGCAGGTTCCATCGGCACAACTTCTGAGGTGTCTCTGCTCTGGAGCACTTAAAACCTGGAATGACAAAACAGGCTTGGGCTGCGGCGGGGGGGCAACAGTAAGGAGAGGAAAGCTGGGACTTGATAGTGGCTGAGGCGGAAAGGAGGCAAAAGAGGGATCACCAGAACCCCAGGGGTATTAACATGCTCCTCCTGATGGCACGTGGCAGTTTTGCTGTTGCCATCACTAGGTTTGAGTCCAGGACTGCTGGATAACATAATATATGTAATTATACAGTAAAAATGTACTTTCCCTTCAATTTAAGGAACTTTCCAAAATGCTGTATCTACAAGTACTCTTAAAATATTTTTGAAGAGACATGGCAGAAACTCAGGCTTGGTCTTTGCTTTGATCTGCTGGAAGAAGTTTTCCTTGATTAAAAAAATGAAACTAACGTTGATAACAATAGTATCAGAAAAAAGCATTTAAGCCAATATGGCCTATTGCCCTTGGGAACAGAGTTTAAACCACACTTGCAACAGACCCTGCGCGTCTCAAATTAAACCACAGCAGCTATACCAGGGTCTGCTGCCTGTCTGACTCCGGCTCTGCCCGGAGAGACTGTTACCGCAGGTAGGGACCGGCCAGGCACCTCTGTGTGAGCGCACCTTTATTTGCTTCAGGCAAAAGACCCGGCCGTTACCTTAGACAAACAGTTTAAATTCTTGGAGCGAACCTGGATGATTTTGCCTGAAGCAGCTTAGGAAGCGCTCACACAGACTGCTCCATTGGGATACCTGTGGGATGGCAGGGAGCAGCTGAGGGCACACACCTACCAGCCCAGCAGAATCTGGAGGAGGACAGCAATCCAAGATTACATAAAGTTTTCTTTCCTAGAGGACAGAAAGGCGGGCAGCACGTGGTTAATACACAGGGAAAAGGCTCTCTAGTGTCAGGCTGGGACACTACCTTCAGGATCATTTGTTGGTTTTGGGGGTGAGGAGAGGAAAGGAGCAGCCTCCTTAGTGTCATCAGAAAATCTCTCCTCTTCTAATGCCCCCTGCCCCCTGAAAACAGGCACGCAAGTATCTACCTGCTTTATTTCGGGTTATGTAAATTGCCTGTTTGAAAAATAATAGCAAACTCCTAAGCAATTAAAAACCATAGATATTTGACTTAGGACTGTTTGGTTTCACTTTCTCTTTCAGCTATCTGCCAAAATTGGCAGGGACTTCTAGCCCTAGTCAGTTACAAAAATATGAAAATATTTATTTTCCTATTGTATTAAATCATAGACCTTATCCACAGTTGTTTAAAATCAACACAGCTCCAATAAAAGAGTCATGTTAGCTGAGGATCTTGCCCTAAGCGTTTTTTTAAACACTATGAACATAAGGGTGAAATTAATTCCCAGAGGACAGGGCTTTAAACACATGAATAATCCCACAAATTTCAGTGAACATAAATCTTTGCAGGATTAGGACCTTGCACTGCACTGAGGCCCCTTTGAAGATATGACTCACTCATTTGTTATATAAATACATATAAACTTAACTTACCCCTCAAAACCTTTGGGAACAGCACCAGTTCCAGGCAGCTTCAAATGTTGCTGTTGTCAGTTATGAAGAATATAGCTGCAATTAAAGGCAGTGAGAGTGACTAATAAATAATTTACATAAACCCAGTGTTCTGGGAATGTGCCAGGTAAGACTACAGTGATTCAGACATATGGGGTAAACCAAGCAAGCAAGAGAGGCTGGGCCATTATTTCCACTGAAACTAAATTAGCAAACCCTAGCTCTGGTCATTGTCCAGTGAGTCGGGACTTGTAATTCTCTGGCTGGGGCCCGTCAGCAGTGCCTGGGCGAATTCCCGTTTGCTTGCACATCTTTCCTCGCTCCCAACATAACTCTTTCTGCAAGCAAATGAGCAGGCTGAGCGGGAAGCAGACGACCCTGCTCGATTCTGGGTCTCAGGAATGACTTTGAGTGTTCAACTTGAGAAAGCATGAGAAGTCTGCATTTTTTGGGACAGTTCTGAGCAATGTCCATTTCGAAGGACATCTCTCAGGAGATAAGCACCCAAAAATGGTTGGGTGTTTCTGAAAATTCACATAATGAGCCTTGAATTAATCCTCTATCCCCTTTATCCCTTTAAGAACCGCAATGGGCCTCAGCTGCCGGTGACTTTATGATGAAGTAGCACATTGTCCATTGTCTGGGGCCATCGGCAGTGTCACCGTGCTAGTTCTTACTAAAGCGTAAAAACATTAAAAGAAACCAAAGGTCTAGTTTAACCTGCAAACGCGGGCATTGCTGCAATACAGGGCTGCACACAGAAGGGTGAAGGGCTCAAATATATTTTGTTCCATAAAAATTTGCCAGAATTTCATCTTTGTCAATTTTCTTTTTCAGCCATGACTGGTCTTGTCGTTCCCCCGATGTAAGGCAGAGGCAGCTTTGCTCCTCTCCCTCTTCCCTTTTTTCCTCTTTTTTTCATTTTTCTTTTACAGCACAAAACTACTTATTGTGATGGACCACTAAAAAGAAAAAAATAGCACTACAAGCTCTTTTTTGGGGGAAAGCCAGGCCCAGGAAAAAAAAAAAAGGAACATTTTTTATGGATGGGACAAGATAGAAGTCTGCATCTTTTACCTGTTTCATATTTCTGACACAACCCCGTCAACTCCTAAAACATTGTGAATGAAGAACCAGCCAAGAGCCAGCACGAACAACAGTTGGCAGAACGGAATCAGAAATGCAAAGTCTTTCTTGAAAGACATGAAACCTTCCTAAGATTTGTAAAATATTAAAAGGAGAAAGAAATTGGCAAAATGATTCAAGCTTGATATTTTGGATACAATTTGTTTTACTTTGTAAGGGGAAAAAGTTGAAGTTTCTATTTTCTATCAGATATTGATTTAGTTTATGCAGAAAAAAATTCAACAAAACAGGGTACCAGCATGAAAGAATTTCTAGGACAAACTGACGTGAATGATGGAACTTTGGTGTATGTGTGTATTTGCTTATAGTTTAACCTCTTTAAAAAATGTAAGATGTTTTACAATTATTTAAATAAATAAACTTGTAACTTATTGTATGTAGAGGTAGAAATTAAACCCTTTTTTGGATTTTTTCCTCCGGTTGTACAATGAAGAAAAATGATGCAAAAATGTAGTGATAAGTTTGAGATATATTATTACTGCTGCAATTGCTCCTCACTTCTTCCCCCTTCCCCGAATTCATGTGCAAGGATGTACAGGACTCTCTCTGATTAACAAAATCACCAGAAACTTTTACATACATTGTGGTACACAGGTCACTACTTCACATGTGAATTTTCATCCTCCTCATCGTTCCTCCTGCCGGTTTTTGTTTCAATTAAAATATTCAGGTACTAAGATGAACTGGTAAGTTTCAAAGACCCTATTGGCAAGTGAGTGGCACTTAGGGATTTGAACAGATCGGATTTTTCATGAGGTACTGAGTTTATTCCATAGATTCAATGTATGAATTAGGAGGGAAAGGCTTCTCTAACGTATTGTTTTTCCATGTAGTTAGAACACCTTAAGTTCAGTTATACTTCATATTAAGGGTGCATTTATAAAGGGGAAATATGTATTTGAATAATTTATGCACTTTTATCCTGAGTCATTAAAAATGGTAAGTATTTTCCATTTATATATTGAAGTTCATAGAAATAATCAATTGCTTTGAATTTTTCTGCCTTTTAGCGTAAAAAAAGGTTTAGTTCTCCTTTGCATCTCCTCTCCTGAAATAGGAAGGTGAGAACAAGTCTGATAAAAAAAAATCACTAGTTATCTGACTAAACTAGAGACCACTCAAAAGAATTTGATTGTTGGAAAGCCATTTTTTAAGAAAAATAAATTAGCTACGCTACTTACACCCCACTAAAATACACATGATTCATAGCTGCACAAATAGTTGTTCTGTGGTAACATCTTTATGTTAACAAATAAACCCTTAATATATGGTCCCCTGAAACTGTACTTGTCCATTTGCCCAGTAGTTTTATCGATGGGTAAGTAAATAGTGTTCTTGGTGATCCTTACATATGGTAGAAGACGTTCAGCTCAGCGCTGGGCTCAGGATGGTGAACAACTGTGACAGCTTGCATGGCTGAGGCGCTCTGCGGCTCATTTGGAGCTACCGTGGAGCTCATTTGGTTAGTAACAAACCAGGAAGCCTCTGTCTAGATCCACGGTTCAAGTCCAGCTGCAGCAACTGGTGACTAAGAGGCTTGGTGGTGGCATATGACCTGAGAGACCCTCACCTAACGGACAGGCTTTTGGCCCAGATCTGCATTTTGCAAACATGTAAAACCATTCCCGTAATTGCCCAGCGCAGGAGAGCTGTCTGCCTGTGACCCTGCTGCTGGTGCAGGCTGCAGGAGAGTCCGTCCTCCGCGAAGCTCAACTTTCATAGTGTAGTGCACAGTTCAGCTTATGAGAGAAGCATATTTAATATACATGAAGATTTACAGGATGTTTCTTAACCAGAACGCAGCAGAGCCGAGAAGCCAGGGGACTGGAAAGACAAAGACGCTGGGCTCCTCCTGTCATTCCTAAAGGGGATGCGCTTGTTGGGGAGCAGCTTTGCGCTGCTCCTGACTCTGCTGGGAGGTTTTGCTAGGGGCTTCATTAGGTGCCTTTTCAATGCTATTGAATTCATTTTTTAAAAGGTTGAGGGTGTTAGTACTGTCTTCTAAAACTCAAGGCCAAATTTATCATATCAGCAACATGGCGTTAGAAGCAACTTTAGAGAGATTTGGTGGGAATACTGTGTTTTAAGAAGGATGAATACAGTTATAGTCTTACAGTCAGGCTACTGAAAGTGTCTACATTCCAGAAAAGATGAAATAAAATAACTCACCATTAATGAAGTTCATTGACGCTGCAGGTTCTTTGCATGCCCTTCGTGCCATCAAGGAATTAGCAATCACTGGAGGTCAGCGAGGCAACCAACCTTGAAGCCAAGTGATCTCTGAAATAGGGAAGAATCACAGGTGTTCCAAAGTCCGGAGCTGTAGCTGTGTACTGCTGGACGGTCAACTCTGATAACGCGACAGGGCGCACTGTCCACCTGATCCTTGTTCTGCAGAACAACAAAAAAAACCCAGCAAAAAAGTATTTCATACATTCATAGGTACCGATATCCCAGCAGGGCTAAGAGTGGGAGGTACAAATTCATGTTTGGCATTCTGCATGCATGCAGGGAGAAAAGCAGATTGAGGATTACTAGAGTTGGGATTAAAACTTCCATAAATTTCAGTGAATACTACATTGAGTCTTTAAAAA